>VZTR01033163.1:350223-360892 GCA_013400775.1 Chaetops frenatus
GTCGCATACCATGTGTGGATATGCACATATGGCTCTTAGAATCAGAGGTATAGTTTAGGGGAAGATTTAAAAGACTTAATGAACATGGGTTTTTCTATTAAGTTCTGGGGGCTTTGGAGAGACTTCAGTAAAGTTTCAGAAAAAATAGTATCAGAATATGTACTAAGAGAGAAATAAAAGTTGAGTAGTCCTTTAGCAAAAAGAAGATCTGCACTTGTGAGCAGAGTCTTTCTTTCCACTCAGTTCCAACCACAACTCTTTAGGGTAATGTCAGGATCCACCTCTTCGTTAGGCCGAGTAATTTGTAAAGCACAATTCCTCACTGATTTCCTACCTTAAACAATGAGGGTTTTGTACGGTCAGAAGAGAGGGAAAGAAGTGTGATAAGAATTTTTCCTAATGGTCAGCCCTACAGGAGAAATTAGGATCAAAATATTGGTCAGAAACACAGGAAAAGATGGCAAAGCCCTACACTGACAGAAGCCAGTGAGGGTTTTACTGTGGACTTGAGAGGTGCTGGAGTTTTTCAGAGAGGAGTATGGGGTATCCTTGTTATGCAGGACTGAACCTACAGATAGAGCCATAGGCTTAATCTCTACTATGTTGCAAAATCCAACCCATGCTTTACAGGGCAGCTGACCTGCATGATTGACACATGCTCCTGTGGGGCTGGGAATCCTCCAGATTACTTCAAAGCAGATATCTGTGCTGGCTGGCTGCCATAGACCAGGTGATTTCTTCAAGAGCTATGTCTAGGGAGAGCAGAGCTATCTTCTGTTCTCCAGTTCTACTTCATTGCAGCTCCTGTGGATGGTCCCCATCAAAATTTGCTTAACTTGCACAGTGAAACCACGTATGTTCTCCTACTGCCCTGGGCAAGGCAGGGGCAGGAGTGTTCCTTGCCCTGCATTTCCCACCTCTGCTCTGGAATGCTGAATCTTTGCAGCCCCAGAGACAGACACAGGCACGTCCTGCAATAGGCACTCACTGATGAGGGTGACAAAAGAGGAGGGAATTTCAAAGGGTGGACATGCACACGTAGAAAAGCTGATATAAAAATATTTTTAAACTTTCTAAAGCACTGTGGATTTATTCTGAAAACTCAAAATATTCTCTGAACTTTTTCAGTTGGCAAGTCATTTTACCAGCTGGCAGAGTGAAAATGGTGCGGCACTAAATTTTGCCATCTACCTCACCCCAAGAGTCACCTGCCAATTATGCTCAAAAAATGCATGGTGAGATTGAGACAAACCTCAACTTTTCTCGACAAATCTCAACTTTTCTCGACAAATCTCTGCATATCTTTGTCACCTATAACAGTTCTGTGCATCAAACAGAGCAGTCAGAAACCTAGCCTATAGGATAGAGAAGGATTAAAAAGGGTGAACCTACAGTACTTTATTGACCTAGGTCCTCACATTAACCTGATCTGATCCTTTAATTACTGTGAATAGAATAGGGCTTAAAGTCCTACTTAATAACACCCCATGCTTTTTGTTCTATAAAGAGCTTTCCTATTCATGTGGCCTCTTCTTTTCAGATTTACAGATTTGTAGCAAGAAGGAATGCATGGTTTTTTTCTGGCACTCCAGGGGAGAAAGCTACCTAATGTGTATGTGTGGGATACTGGAAAGCATAACAGCAACCTTTCTGTGTTGAAAAAGTTATTTACCAATCAATCCTCATTCAAGTTATTTGCCAGGCAAAGGTGGAAGGAGAAAAGGCGAACAAAACGTAAGATCTTAATTTTATAAATGTAGTAGAAGGAGCTTAACATAGTTTCTATGCTAATCAGAACTGTAATCACATCAGATGCACACCTTTCCCCCTTCCCATGAACATTTACCTCCTCTCCATAGACTCAGAGAATCAGCATGTTACTGTAGCCTAGGCAGACTGATACATACTCACGTGATCATATATATGGGTGATATATGGTACTATAATTAATAACTGGTATTTTCTCTGCATTCAGGAAAGCAGCTGCAGCCCACTGATAAGACAGTTTATGAGAATAAAATCAAAGCTGAGCATTAATAATTATAATTTGTTTTGATCAAGAACAGTGAGACAATAATTTTATTTCTTTAGACTGAACTGAAATATGAGTGGGCCGCTGGGTTAAAAATGACAAGGGGATACAGGTTGTGATTGGGAGCCTAAGACATTGTACTAAGAGCATTATAAAAAGCAGAAACAGTCTCCCTAATTGTTACATGAACATATTGTGCCTAGCATCTTGTGTGAATCCACCCTGAGGCCAGATTGAGGGTACAATCCAAATCTGGTTTTGAGTTAAAGATGGAATGAGTGACAAAAGAGAAGTAGAGGTTTAGGAATTTGTAGGGGGGAGGAAGAGGAAAAAGAGAAAGAAAAGGAAGACTCTCACAAAAATGGGTGGAGGTAGTGGAAAGAACCAAACCAAAGTCATCTCCTTCTCTTTCAGTCGTTGCCTCCAGTATGATTTGCCAGATCACACAATCCTTTGACTGTTGTAATTATAAAAAGATTATAGTTGTATACTGAATTTAGAAGAGAGGGAGTGCTGCAGATATTTTACCATTTGGAAGTTTTTCTGCTTATTAAGGAACAGCCATTTCAGCACTATTTTAAGGCTAAAACTTGATTAACATGCAGCAGTGAAACTGGTCTAATTTTATTTTACTAAATTTACTGTAAATAACATTTTAGTAAAATAAATACAGAAAAAATACGGTGTCTGACAGTGAAGGCGTAGTAAAAGTGTTTTATTGTAATTCCTTAGCTTTCCCAAGACAGGTATTGTTAGAAGCCAGTCTGATTAGTCTATCAAAGACACGTCGCTGCCTCTTTCTCCCCCACCTTCCAGCCTCTTGAAGATAGAACAGTCCTTACTGTGCTTTTAAGGAATGAGGATTTAAATTGAGGCAAACCGTGACAGTGCCAAAGCATGCCTATTATTGATAAGTTATATGAAAATGATTGCTTGAATTTATAACCCACAGACAGACAGACAGACACACAGATGTATATAATCCCTACTTTAGCATTATAGTCTTTCCCTCTATTGCTACTCTACACAGCTGTAATCTCAAAAGACCATTTATTAAATGTGAAATATTTTATGTTCCTGTAGCCTCCTTTCTTGATTGTGTTCCCAGGGCCTTGTTGGGCAATTGATTACACTGTGCACAATCCTGCTGCTTTAGGTATTAATGGCAAAACCCCCATTGTCTTCAGGATTTAGGGCCTTTATGATTTTTTTGAAGTTCATTATCTTTTGCAAGCAACTGAGTTTAAAATCCCTGATTGGAAAGACTTACCCCTCACATCTTCCTGTGAAATGTTTTACCTTTAGAATGAAAAAGCATTTGGAAACTGTAGAGTGGTTTTGATCTGTGGGATTAAAAGAAATCAGTACTGAAAATGGATTCACATAATTTTCTTTTTGGGTACAGGATTCTTGGGGGGAGGAGGAGAGAAAAAAATAACAGCTGATTTAATATAAGTGGGCTGAATTCCCTCTCCTGGTGGGTCTTTCAAACCTCCAGTTTCTGTTCTTGCCATTGCTCTGTGAATATCCCCCTCCCCTTTTTGTTAAAAGGCATTTACTATGAAAGCCTACAAAAGCAGCTTTCAATCTGATTAAGCTTCTCCTGTAAAAAAATACAAAAATAGGGATACATTTGGGTCAGTATCATCGTGCTATTAATCTGCCTTAATTTGCCTAGGCTGCTTACTAAGGATGCTGCTGCACATGAGCATGGAAGTTTCCTCCAGTCATTAGGAGCTCCCCAAAATATCATTTATGAAATTACAAGGTGCAACAATTACCATAGCTCAGAAACAAATTCTCGGAAGGCTCTGAGCATCTTGACATAGCTGTGGGCTCACTGCTGGCAGGTACCAGTTTTCCAGCCTTACCTGGAGTGAGCTGTTGCTTCATGGATGCAGAAGGAATGGTTGTCTCCTGAAATCCCCATCACTGGTGATGCCTCTCTCTCTCTCTGTTCTCCCTCGTGCAGAGGTGGAGGGTCTCACACTCCCAGCTCTGCATCCACTGCATCCAGTGCATCCACTTCCAGAGGCTGCTCACTGACTGACCGTCAGTCAAGGCAAACCGTGCCCCACCTTAATCTACCTACCTGAAAATGGGTACAGAATAGGTGTTTCTGGTAGGTTCTTGAGGGAGGTTCAGTACCTGAAAACCTTCTCTGGTGTTGACTTTTCTCGACATCAGCATCTGTATCTCTCACTTACCCATTTACAAAAATACATACAATATTTCTCTCCAGCAGATTAATATCTGTGTGAAATATTTGTACAACAATTTACAAAGGTGCTATAATAACACATGTAAACATTTTAACTGTGTAGCACTGAAAGATAAGTTTGAACTGGAACTGTGATTTGTTTCTGCCCTTGAAAGAATTTTGTAACCTTTCTTAATATTTTTTTCTTTAGTACACAACAATGTTGAAATGTAATCTTTATTACTAAATGAATGAATGACTGGTGTTGCTTAGGGCACAGACTAAAAAACCATTTTCCCATGAAACCCAAGTATTGTTGCTGTTGCAGTTGTCCTGTTGTTTTATTAGCTCTGAACAATGTTGGACTACTCTCGAAATCTAATAATCTCTGTAAAGTGCCTTCCCTCGGTAGCATCTTTGATAATGGAAAATAGATTCTAAAAACACAATAAAAAGCATAAAAGAGAATATTATCATAGCTGCTTTCAAAAACTAGAAAAAAACCCAAACAAGTAAAAAAGAGACAGAATGTATAGAAAGGAAAAGAAGAAAATACACTAAATGTAAATTTTTTAATAATTTTTTGTGCGTATTTATGATTTAATCTGCTAACAGCCATGTTAAGTACACCATAGGATTTGGTGTAAATTCCAGTACCAGCTGCACACTCCTAATTTCTGAGGAGAGGGAGAATGAATCAAAAAATATGATTTTATTTTTACTTATTAGTTGAATCATAAAAAACATCTTCCCCCTAAGGTCCATCAGTTGCCACCGAACCTATATAAAAGGGAAAGGGTTGTTTTAAATATTGTAACTGTTCTTTATGCTCCTCTTGTTAGCCAGGCATCCTGTGATCTCTGAGGAGCTGAGCTGGCCCTGGAGACAAAAGCATCTTTGCGGCGTGTGCGCGTGGCTGTCTGCCTGCACAGCCCCACGGCCATGCATGCGCACAGGGCAAAGACCTGCGCGGGGCTAGAGCTGCAGAGCAAACACCCGGGGCCGCCTTCTGGTTCCTGAAAGCAGGAAATACGCACGCTGGCCCCGGAATGTCAGGACATTGCAGCTCTTTTTGCTGTGTAAGTGGAAGATGAAATTTTTTTTTAAATGATGATCTTTTATACCAGTGATTTTTTTTTACATGAAGAAACTTTCAGAGGTTTTATGTTTCACGTTTATTCAAACAGTCGTTGTGTCTCTCAAAATATTTTCCCCGAAACCTTATGTACAAGTAATAAAATTTTTGTATTGGAGCAGGTTCATCTGATAATAGCCATATAAGGTTGTCTGATTATGCCAAAATGCTATTGAAGAAAGGAGGTTTTATTAACTGACTTTGAATGAAATCCATAATATCTATGAGATTTGCCCCTTCCAAATTGACCAAAAGTTTCATTAGAGAACAGAATCCTTTTTTTAAAAGCATACATAGTATGCATAGAGTATAAAAAACATTTAAATTGAAGCTAGGGAACAAATGACAATCATTAAATTCCCTTGCCAGAAATTCTACTCTCTGCTCTGTCCCCTGCCACCTCCCTCCCATGTTAGCATCTTGATGCAGCATCTACATGCTAACACTTCAGACAATTCACTCTCCTGTTTTAAGTAGTTTGAGAGGTAAGCTCAGTTCACAGAACATCCTAGGAGACAGGTTTAGTGCTACTGGATGACATTCTTACATCTTTTAATCTTGCATCTTTGTATAGGTCAGTAGTAGCTAGGTTCTGCCATCCACATTAGATTTTGAAACGCTAGTCTTTCCAGTGATTTTGATGTGCATTTCACCTCAGGAAAATATTTGTTCCAGAAAGAATTTTGCCTAGCCTGTTTCTGTGCAGGAGCAAAGAAGCGAGTGTTAGTTATGTTCCTGTAGAAGCAAGGCTTTCCACCCCGTGTTTGCAAAGGCAGTTACCAGGTAGCTCTGGCAGTAACTTTTCTCCCTCTTTGGCTGTCTGCAGGACGACAGGCCAGCAGGAGCTGTGGGTAGGGTTGTGTGCAGCTCTCTGCTTGCCAAGCAGTTGCTTTCTGTGGGAGCACTTTGCCTCAGACTGGACTCTTTCTGTCTTTGTAAGGGAAACCTCAGCAGAAAGACGGAACACACAGGGGAACGTCCTTCAGTCCGCTTTCTTTTGGCTCTGTCTCAGCCCCATTTTTCTCTCTTGGAAGGGAATCTAGCTTCTCACTTAGGACCTTCACAGGACTTCCCTGTGCCTGGCCTGAGGAGGAATATCTCAGGGTGTTTCTGGAAAATTTTCTCAGGGGCACCACTCTGAGCTATTTGCCACTGTGCACAGCAGATTTCCCAAGCAATGCTGCTTGTAGTTCTCAGGTTATTTTTTCCCAAATATTTTCAGCAATTCAGTATATTTATATTTCAAAAGACCTTGTTGGAAAACATGAAAATAAATGATTGTTATTTTGCTTGGAAACAAACCCCAAAACACTTATTGCCACTGCAACAGTTTTAATACAAGTATTTTAGTCAAAGCATTCAAACACCTAACATTCTGCACTTTAGCAAACAACATCCTTCTCCCATATAACGAGATATAAAGGTGCAGCATTAAAAAAACCCACAACCCCCCAGTTAATTAGGGTAATCCATATTTAAAAATAATAAAACAAATGCAGACACCAAAACTTGGGTTTCACTCTCCTGTGACTAAAAATAAGGCCACTGTGGAGAAAGTGTCTTGAATGATGTAGTGGAAATAGTTGTGTCTGGTTAGAAAAGAAAACTTTGAAAATGGCTTTATTTTAAGTATTACAGTTATTTAAATCACAAACAGCTATCTTACAATAGGCAAAAAATGAGATTGGAGGTAGAATTTTGCAAACCTGACATTTTAAATTCTGGGCTATCCATTTCACATGATTTCTGACCATACTTAAATACTGATTTCTCAATAAATTCAACAAAATATCGGATTTTGTAAATGACATGTAATAAAATATGAATTCTGAGTGCTTGCTGCAAAGGTAATTTATTTTAGAGAACTGGATTATTTTGATAAATAATAAGCTGTTTCCACTAGGGAAATAGTTGTTGTTTGTTACTCAAAAAATATATTTACCTTAAGAAAACTTATTTTCTGTTACATAATAAAATTTCTTCTATTTTGAGTCTTTCTACCCTGCTTTAAAAATATTTTGCTCACTTCTGTTAGATTTAGTACAGGTGCACAGAATCGTAGACTTACTTATTTCCCTTGCAGAAATTTCCAGGGCCTTATTCCGTAGCTTATGGGTATACTTTCAGCAATAAATGAAAGGCTTCTGAAATGGACACTGCTTTAAAAAAACCCCAAAATGACAATATGGTAAAAGAATTCATAAGCTATTTGATCTGCCTAAATTTGTTTAGATACCACTGGATCCCCACTATAAATGGAAACAGAAATGGCCAGACTTGTTTTTACCAGACAGATGTTTTCTTGACACTCAGGATCTAAGCTCGTCTTTGATGCTGCAGAATTGCCCTATTTGGAGAAAGGATTGTAGTCACTGAAGGGTTAAAATCAGTTTTGAATTTGAGTTAATCCATATGCTAATCTATTTTAAATATCCCTGCATAACTACCATCATATTTTTAGCAGAGCAGTTTGTTTTTCCAGTTGCCAGCTATTTTTGATGACACAACAAAATAGGGCAGAATTTAGTTCTAAGGTTTGTTTTGGCCTCTAACTTTAAAAAGGGCAAAATACCCCCTTGTCCAAGGATATTTTTGATTTGAATGCTCTATACCTGCCCTCTGCAATCATCCAATTATTGTAAGCAGTGTGATGGGCCCAAGGTATTAGTGCTGAGAACATTCCTGTTGTCCCTCGGGTTAGGGATTGTTTTGCAATGATCACCTGTCCTGATTTGAAGATTGCATGACAAGACACTATTAAAGTAAGGGCAAGGAATTCAATTTCTTGATGTCACTTTGCCTGGCCTGGTTTTGAAAATAGGTCACTGTATGCTATCTGGATTTGTATATTATAACAGCACCTGCTAGCATTTTTGTAGTGAAGGGTCTAGCTGTATTTTCATTATAAAACCCTATTTTCAGGGTTTTATAGACTGCAACTTGATTATAGAAGGAAGTTTCTATCTAAATGTTGCCATGCAAAGTCTCTTCTAGGGAACACGGTTTTTACCCTGCAAATCTCAATAGTTATGGGTTCAGCCATTCCTGCCAGAGTAAAAAATGAAAACATATTTTCAGCTACAATTTGGTATTGATAGTAGATTCCTTTAGAAAAAATATATCATGCTATATTTGTCTTTTAATTAAAATGATACTTAGAAAAGCCATGTTTCTGATGCAACTCTTAATAAGAATCTGAGTAAGTATAGGTTATAAACATTGGTGATTGGGCATGTATATTTTAATTATGCAAATCCACAGTAATAAATGCCCTTATATAATGGAAGGATTTAACGGGGTCAAAAACTGGTTGTTTGAAAAGGTTGGTAAATAAATCCTATGGATCTGAATGTCGAGTTTATGTTTATCTACTCATTTACACCACTTTTTCCCATAATGTGGAATTGTTTCTGAGGGAGCCGGCATCACTCTGTGGTCTAATATTTTAACTCATGAATAGATTCTTGCTTATGCAACTGAATCAGCACAGCTGTGCAAATGTGTGTATTTACCACTGATTAAATGCTTCCACCTATACATTAAAAAAACCAAACCAAAGTGCCTTACTACTACAAACTGTAGGTTTTTCAGAATAGCTGTGGAGGTGCATTTTATCACCTGTAATACACTTCCTAATGTGTTTTACTTTTGTTTTTTAATAAGCTCAGGAGCAGCCAGGCAGCCATAGAGAAAAAATGGAACTTCTTCTAAAGCAAAGATAATAAAATATGCTCGAGGAACATGAAAGGATAGTCTGAAGACTGCCGATGTAAGGAAATTCAGGGTTAATGCTGCGTTACTTCATTTTGAAGTCAACCCCATTGCGTCTGTTTATTGCAGGGGTCTTCAAATGGAGCAGTGGCACAAGGGTGTGTTGGAGGATGCTGCAGCACCCGGTGGGCTCAGCCCAGTGCCAGACTTTCAGATGGTTAAATATAAAACTTCCAAATATTTTTTGGAGGGGAGAGGCGTAAGGGAGGGGAAGAGTAGGAGGGTGGTCCTGGCCAGCATCACTGCTGGTGGCTGCGTTGTGGAGCTCAAGGCAGCACAAAAGAGACAGGCACTCCAGCACCCAGGGCTGTGCCTCATTTTGCCTAGACATCTAGATTCCTAGAGGAATTATTTTTACCTAGTCCTCGAAATACCCACTGGTAAACCAAAATCCCCCATCCTCTGCAGAGCCAACAGTTTGCTACTTAAATGGGTTTAGACTTCATTTTAATGGAAGTGAAACATAGTCGACGGAGGCAAATTAAAACCATATAATTTTGTAATCTTAGTTTAGCTATAATTGCGGCAATAAAACAGTGGAAAGAATAATTGGGGAACATATGTTTGTGAGTGACATTATCTAGGTGACTTCCCTTTTACGGCGCTGCGCTGCTGCCCTATTTGTCTCCCCCTCCCTATGCATTGGAATGACAAACCTGCGAGCCTGGAGTTAATGCTGATTGCGGCAGCTGCTTACACACCGAGTCGCCATGGCAACCGGGGACGTTGCCACGCAACCGTATTCTTTTAGGGACAGGGAAAATGCCCAAAGGCTTACTAAAAATACATGGAAGAGGGGGGAAAAAAAAAAAAATCTTAAATTTTCTTACTACTGNTCTTTTAGGGACAGGGAAAATGCCCAAAGGCTTACGAAAAATCAATGGAAGAGGGGGGAAAAAAAAAAAAAAATCTTAAATTTTCTTACTACTGTTAATGGGTATAAGGGACCGTGCTTCTGCTTGAAAGCAGAGGTCGGACAAATAAAAACCCAGTCCTGACCTTTCCAAAATTGCTTGCTGTTGCTTGAAATCTCCAGCTTTATTGACAAAGATGACTTTTGATCGATTGTAAAATTGGTAGCTAACACGCAGCAGCCCTCGCAGCCTGCAAGATGCAGCGCCTGCCCATTGCTATTCCGGAGGGGTTGAAGGTCAGCCGAGAGCCATCAATGCCGTATTGATCAGCCGAGCTGAAAAATGCCCACGTTTCCAGCTCCTCGCTCAGCGGGGCTGCGGTCCCAGCCTCCAGCACACTCTGCCGCCTCGGCATGCTGCCGAGCGAGCCATCCTCCCAGCAAAAGTGACATCACTTCACTCAGCTCAGCTGTTCCTGCACTTTTCTATAAATAGCTAGATAAAAAATTGAAGGCTGCTTTTGGAGAATTTAAGCAGCCAGTCTTCTCATCGTCAGCAGACTAGACAGGCTGGTTTGTTTTTTTTTTTTTTTTTTTTTTTTTTTTTTTTTTTTTTTTTTTTTTTTTTTTTTTCTCCTATTTTTGTGTTTAAATTTTTTCTTCCTTTTTTTTTTTTCT
>VZTR01033163.1:372393-455757 GCA_013400775.1 Chaetops frenatus
GGGTTTTCCAAAGTCCAGGAGAGTCATTACAACCAATATGTGCATTTTATATGTGAACAGACCAACACTATTCTGACAAATATTTCCTCTGACCCAGATGTACTGAATCATTGAAAGGACATAGAATCAGCCAGCTGTTTCAGAGAAAAAGCCGTGTCCTTGTCACGAACGTTGGCTTTTCTTTCTTTTTTCTCAATTTTCCTTTTTTTCTTTATTTTTTTTCTTTATTTTGTTCTGTCTTGTTTTGCTCTTTTTACAAGTACAAAAAATGGCAGTCCTGATTTTTTGATAGCCTTAAAGTGCTGGAGAAGCCAGCATGGTAACGCATCATATTAAGACGGATCATGATCTTTCATTTCTTTGGCTTTCAAGGCCCTCCTGATGCTTTAGCAGCTTGTTCCCTTTGAACCCAAATATACAGACCCACTTCATGCTCCCCAAACTCCCAGACACACCATGAAGACCTTTACACCCTCAATATTGGAACCTTGCAATGCCAGAAGTTTAACCTTTTAGATTTCACATGTTTGATATCCTAAAGCCTCCTTCAACACTCTGGCCAATGCACATGCACCAGGGAGGAAGGGAGGAAGGGAGGAAGGGGTACACCATGCCTGTAACAAGTTTTCAGTTTCTCAAGAGCTTCAGTGGCAGGGGCTCTTGAAGTACAAGAAGTGGGTAGGATAGAGTGAGAGTCAGAATAGCAGTGATAGTAATTCTTTTTTTTTTTTTTTGAGCCGTAATATTTGTATAAATCTAAGACTGTTTAAAAGATGAGCTGAAAAGTTAATACATACATGACCTGTCTTGATAGTTAATTTTCAGACACACATTTCACAAATTTTAACTGAGTTTTTTTTCATCATTTGTAAGTTTGCTTAAGATAATTAAATTTTGTGTAGACTAGAACAACGTTCTGATGGAAGAGGATTCTTTTTCCTCTTACATTTTGAACCTAGTAAGGTATGCATCAGACAAAATTCTTTCTGCAGCAGTGGCTCTTGGAAGAGACTGAACACAGATTAACAGCTCTTGTTCAATTCTACACAGGCACTAAAAATAGCCTTTTAAAACATAGACCAAATAGGTGATGTTTATCTTTTTCTTTAGGTGTTATGCCATATCATTAAAAAGGGCACAGGAGACATAGGTCTCAGAGTTTCCAATAACAGGAGATGTCTAATTTTGACCTTCTTAACAACAATTACAGAAGGAAAAGATTAAAACTAGGCATGAATTAGGATACTTTCCCCCCAGATCTACTTGGTAGTTAGAAGTCACATCACAAGGGTCACTAATTTCACTAAGAGTCACCTGGCAGCATGAAGCACCTAACACATGTGAACATAGCATCAAGACCTCTATTTTTCTGGTTTTTGTGCCTGTAGAATAGAAAGAAGAGCAAATCTTCACTGACATGACCTCAGTTCTTCTCCTTCTCTAGCTTCAGCTGGCAAAGAGAGGTGGACCTGGTGTGACTGCACCTTCTCTCACAGCCTCTGAGGGAAGGGGGAGTACTGGCTATGCTTGCATTGGAAGGTACAGCAGGATATTGAGGCCAAGATAATTTGGAAAACCAGGATGGTTTCCCATATCTGAAGAAACGGAGGTTAACCTATTTGCCTAATACTAGTTCAGGGATTTTTTTTTTTTTATGACCATGTCAAAGGTCACACAATGTTCTGCAGTATGTTGAATCTTACCTGATGGCACTGATTAGCATCTGAAGATGCTGGTTCATCTCATGTATTTTGCTGTATGTCTTTTTTGGAGTTGTTTCTTCATGCCATGACAAAAAACATTGTTGAATACTGCTGGAAACATTAACTTTCATACCCAGATAGGTCATTACTGGCTTGTTTGAATTCCTGTCATCTGCAGGTACAAGACCAGCTGTCAATATGCTCTTTGAAGTAATAAAAGGTCTTCAAAGCCCTGCAAGTCAGCTCAAGAAAGCCTAGAAAGTGACAATATTCAGATGATCATTTCCCCAAATCTGAAAATAACGGTCACAATACACAGAGAAGTGAATTTCTGCCTAGAAAATGTTTTCCCCCTTTTCTTCCCCTTTCCTAATGTCCTCAGATGACAGCAAGCCAGGTATTAATAAAACAATCAGGGTCAACACCAGTAACAACAGGGCACTGGCTTAAAGAATTAATAGAAAACTCTGCCTCCACATCTGTCTAAATACCAGGAATGAGCTTATTGTGCCCTCCTCCCAAATCACAGGACTTTGCGATAAAATTAATTAGAATCTGAATTTTGTGACTTGAACAATTTTTTCCTTGCCTGCAGTGGCCTGTTGTTCAAATGGAAAACTGAAAGAAATAAGAGTTTGGTCTTCTGCTGTTAATGCAGCATTTAATAAAGCATAGGGTCCCCAAAAGCTGGCACAAAATATATATGAGGCGGTATTAAAAATAGAC
Source organism: Chaetops frenatus (assembly GCA_013400775.1). Taxonomy (NCBI): domain Eukaryota; kingdom Metazoa; phylum Chordata; class Aves; order Passeriformes; family Picathartidae; genus Chaetops; species Chaetops frenatus. Next base: position 374,823 of record VZTR01033163.1, read on the forward strand.
AGGAATGTAGGAGTGGTAGCTATGAAATTAGCACAAGAAAAAAATAACTGTAAATAAAAATGTACAATGTTCCTTTTTTGAGCACTCTGCTGGGCAAATTGGGGAGGTTGAAGAAGCTGAATGTAGATGTGAGCCAGGAGAAGCAGCTGCATCCTGTAGTCAGGCTGCACCACTTCCTCCCTTAAATCCCACCTGGGCCAGCCACCAGCACAGCTCCTACTTTGGTGGAGTGGGAAAATAGATTTTACTGTCCCCAAACCACTCTGCTCACCAATTGCCACCCGATTTTGAGGATCCTGGTTGCCTGGGCAACATAACTGGGTGTTGCTGTGGAAACTCGGCTTCGCTGACCACTGGGTTCCCCCGCCACCAGGAGAGGAGATGGGAGCTCTCCACAGTTGTGCTACCAAGTGGCAGGAGACAGCTTGGATAGCACTGCTGCTACCAATAAAGTTGCAAACCAGTGTTAATAGATTTTCCTTTCACTTATTTAAGCCTTCTCTGCCCTTGACTTTTGGAGGGAAAAAACCTGAGAATAATCCATTAAGGTAATAGATTAGAGGAACAAGATGGAGTGGGAGGAGGCATTTGTTTATTTACTTGTGTCAGAAAAGTTCCTAATACTTTTTGTGCACAAATTACTTGAAAAAAATGGACTGGGAAGCTCCACAAAATGTACAATTTCACATTGCATTAATGTAAGCTTTTTGAAGTTAATATAGCCCATCCTTTGCTATTAGTGTTCCTGTGTAGTCAGTTGGCTTAAACTGTTCTTCTCACAACAAACATATGCTGTTAGTAAAAGCAGTAGCTGCTGCAGCCTGCATTAGCTCCTTGTTTCCAAGACTCATGACAAGCAGAAATGATGTTGACCCTATTTAACCCTGGTTCTGTATTTTGGGGCAAAAGGGGTTAAGAAATTTTTGAAACAGAATGCTGTATATTCCTCAATGGCCTCTGCTGGCTTTGAAAACAGAAGAGCAGCTAATTTTTCTTTCTCTTTTAAATAACAAATTGGAAAAAACACTATTATGGATCACATTGNCACTGTCACAGTTTGCTGCAGTAGAAAGGGACAAAATCTTCTCTATAATCCATTGATCCTGCTGCAGATGCTACAGCAAAGGAAGCCAAGTTTTGGCTGGTTTAGCAGTACTTCTTGATCTGTTTACTTTAGCAAACCCTGGTCTTCTTTTTTTTTTTTGGCTGCAAGAATACTTAAAAATACATGTAAAAATCTGTAATTGTGGTAGATTTACCTATGTTCATGGAAGGCAATAACAGATTAAAAATGCAGACTAACTTGAGTAATTGTCCTGCTTCTTTTACACTTTTGGGGTTCCAAAATATTCTGTGCTTGAATTTATTCAAAGTGAGAAATTTTGGCCAGTCAGGAAAAACATCTTCCCTCCCTCCTGTTTATTTTTCTTTTTTGCTTGTAATTGGAAAAGGTACTGTTTTCTTACTGTAATAAATATTCACAAATGTGATATTCAAGTGAGGAAAGGAAAAAAAAAGAGGCGTTTTTTCCCACTGGAAGAGTGACATATGAGTAGCCCTTTTCTAAAAATACCTCCATATCCAATATATATGTTGTCAGTGCTCTGGAGGCATGTCTTAAGTGACCTTACAGACAAGAGGTATACTATGTTATCCGAGGCTCACAGGAAACCCTGCCTTATCTGTAACTAGTATAAATCAGATGAAATCTATGGAGCTACAGCAGTTTACACAGGCTGAAAATCATGCTCAACTGTTCCCAGTCAAACAAAGGCACACAATTCTCCATTTGCCTCAACAAAGGCAGATGCTTTACCTCCTTACCTGCTCCATTTGCTTTAATGAGGTGTTCACAGCAAAGCGTAAATGGTACCATTTACACGTCAACATTAAGCATGGCAATGTTTTAAGAGTAGCACTTAAGGAAATTAAATGCGTAATCTGAGCTAATGTGAATGGTGTATGACTGTTGTTAAATAAAGGTAAAATGGACACAGTAAAATTCTCTCAAGTGCCTCTAACGAAGGCATGTTGTTAGTTGTGTGAGTTACATACATGAAGCATAATCTTGGTACACTGAGAATCTATCCATTCAGATTTTCCACATGGAAACAGGTGATTAAGGTGACTATGTCTGTTCCACGGCATTGATGCTATCTGTTACAACATCAGTATTTGATATGTAAAACTCTAAAGGTGGGGAAATACTGTGTGAGGAAATGCTGGGGAAGGACTGTGGCTGTTCTGTGCACGCAAGGAGACAGTCAGCTGCTGTTTTGTCCCAGTCCCCACATTTTACAATGTAAGTAGCAGAGGCATGATTTCAGAGGTTTACCCCAGTGATGTAGGTGGTGCCATTGGCTGTGCTGGAATTATACCAGATTTACTTCTGTCTGAAACGAGAATTGGGACTAACTAATTTAGCTTAGTGTGCTGATATGAAACAGAAAGTGAAAATGTCATTCATTTGTGTTTCTTCTTGTACCAAGAAACTGCTGGAGGCCTTGCAGGAATAGATATGTTAGTACTAACAACACAGCATTTCTTGTAAATATCTATCTATCTATCTATCTATCTATCTATCTATCTATCTATCTATCTATCTAAATTTTAGCTATATTTGCTTTAACACAGTTTTTAGGAACATATTCTGCCTATGTTAAGTCATGCCTTTGATTATTGGCTCTAATCATGTTTATGAGGTCCAGCCTCCCATTTTTTGTGTGTCTGTATATTAACATGAGGACAAAGTAATAGCCTTTGCTAGACCCAACAAAGCCCTGTATTTGTGGGGAAAGCAGTATCACAGATAAAAAAAAAAATCTGATTTAAAATCATTTTCAGACCTTTCTACTACCCTTAGGTTAAAAAAAAAAAGGAAAAGAAAAAGCAATGAATAAATTAGTAGCCACATCAACGTTCCAACAACCTAATTTCAATAGTATAGTAATAAAAGGACAAAGGTCATAGATTAAAGTATTGTAATGGAAATGCAAAATCTATATCTGCTCATGGGTTTAAAACTGTATTTTAAAAGATAGTACTAGTAATGATTATAATTTGAGCCTAGCATCACTAATAAGAAAATAGTTCTATTTCATTCTGATTCAAGAACCAATATTTACAAGTGTGAGTACATATAAGCATAAATAAACAGTTAACAACTGTACTGAGAATATCTGCATGGAGTTTTGGGTGAGTTGTAGGACTGTTTGTCTAATACTTTTATCAAGACACTTGATACAATTTAATCTTTTTTTCTCTTTGTCTTAGTAGGAGGCAAGTAATAGATTCAGGATGTGGCTAGAAAATGAAAATAGGAATATAATTTTCCTGGTTTCTGCCAAAATGTTAAAATGCATCAAATCTATAATTTATAAATTACAAAAGTATCCACAATACTCAGAGTAACTCACAGAGAGTAATGCAGCTCAGACCTACTGAAGTCTGGCATCCAGAGTGCTCTATCCTAAATAAACAGTCCTGTGAGAGAACCCAAACTCAACTTTGGTGAGAGAACCCAAAGTGACTTCTGCATCAGTAAGTGCAGAAACTTAATCTCTCACTTCACAGAGAGCAGATAGAATAATTTCCTACAACATGACTGTGAACGGTTCTCTTCCTTCTTCCTAGTGATCCTCAAAGTCAAAGGCCAAAATGCATGGAGGAGACTGTAATGAAAAACATAGATACTAAACTTTTGTCTGCAGTTTTTTACATGCAATTATTTAAAGGAAGATAAATAATATTGGCTTCTTAAAGAATGTTGTGTTCCCTGCCCCTCCCTGTCCACCACTCTTACCCCCCTTAAAATAGTTTCATGTATGTTTGAGGATCCATACAAAAATAACTGACATTACCTAATGTGATGGTACGTAGTGTGGAAAAAAAATTCATTTAACTGCTGTCATTTCCTAACAAAATACTTAACAAGAGTAATGCTGTAGGACTCATTCTCACCAGATCAGAACAGTAATAAAGAAGCACCTGAAAGATGCCAGGGCTTCGTGTTCAGGGGATCTGTTCTGTACTGCACATCAAGCAACAGACTTAGGGAACATGGGAGTGTTCTTAGCTGGAAGGACTCTTCTCATCTTCACCTGGGCATGCACAGGTTTGCAACCCTGCTCTGTCAACTGTCAGCTGTCTTGGTGCCAGCTGAAGGACAGTGCGGAGTAGAGCAACCTTCAGCCTTTCAGGTTGTTTTCTTCCACAGGAACTGACTCTTGCAGTGTTGTGCTGTCTTGTGGCCACCCCTGGTTCTGTCCTGAGCCTCCCTTGCTGAGGTAATGAGTTTGAGAGCAGAGGTACACAAACTATGATGTCCCATTAGTAGCATGCAGGTGGCTCCAAATCTGTACAGCCTGTGGAGAAAACTGATCCTTCTGAGCATGCACAGGGAGCTGCTGCTGGCAGTGTCTCCCAAAGTAGCTGAGCTTGGAAACATGGGATCTGATGCACAGTGCAGGTGCAGAACATCTGCAGCTCTTTGTCCAGCTTAGTTCTCATGCTCTCAAGTCTTCTCTGTCAGTAGCAGGACTGACCTCTTACTCTGAAGTGTTGCTTTTGCAAAGCAGCTCCTCACTTGGTCTTCAGCATTTGGAGAGGAAAGGTGGGCAGAGTACAAGAGTGCTATAACATATTTCTTTTAGAATTTAGTTATTTAGTTTGAAAATATATACAACTCTTCAGACACTGTCATAGAGAAGGCCTAGTCTTTCAACCCAAACTATTACAGAGATGTTTCCAAAGAACTTGCATTTCTTCTGTAAGGGAAAGGAAGATGTTTTGGGGAACTTGTTCACAAATGCAGCTCATACTGCATGACTTCAAACTCCTTCAATGCGAGAGGAATGTGTTATTTTCACTTACCATTTCTTCCCACAAAGGAAGCTCAGGTAGGATTTCTCATGATAGTGCAGAAGACAAAAATCTCAGTACATACGTGTGTGTGTGTGTGTGTGTGTGTGTGTGTGTGTGTGTGTGTGTGTGTACATGTGTCTTAAAGGAAAGCCAGAGTCTTCCACAGAAATTCCTGTAGCAAACCAGAGTGGTGCTCTGTGTTTGGCTTGGCCTCATCCATCTGTGCAGTTGCAAAAAGAAGAGATAGAAAACAACTTGCACATAATTTGTGTTGTGTCTCTCTTCCAGTGGTGTTCTGTTCTTTACCCTGTACTGCTCAGGTTTTCCAATTTGCTTTTAAATAGCTTGTGGTTATGGCTTCTCCTTCTTCCCTTGGGATACTATTCCACAACCTAATGGTTCTCAAAATTAGAATTTTTCCTCCATCCCAGGTGTATGACTTTGTTTATAAAGCTGTGAATTCATGCAGTAATGTGCATGGTGCAGATGTTTCACATGGGGACATTTATGTGAAGTGCTTCCATTGAAAAATAGGGATAAAATCAAAAAAACCTTATTAAGTGAATTTACAATATATGATGTGTAAACACGCTTTTATTTTGCAATTTCACTACAAAATTAGTGACACATACAACTGTAATACTGCATTGCCACATAAAAATTAATTACCAAGAATTCTATTTTTCCAAAGCTTAGGATCACAGCAAATTAATTAAAATTCTTTATATAAAAGAATTTTATATAAAGAATTTTAATTATAAATCATGAGAATATCATAATACATTCTTACAAAAATATATGTATGGTGCATTTCAACCTTTTAAAATTTGTGACTGTAACATGGGCTTTTTTCTTTTTCTGCCTTTTTAATAAGGCAGCAATTGAGATCTATCACATCCATAGCATATATCACTGTTTTTATTCAAGAATTCTTGGGAAAATAAAGCACTCCTTTTATTCACAAAAATCATAATTGCAACATACATAAAACCTGTCAAAGCTCCAATTTCCAATATTCTAATGAATATCAAAAGAGTCCAGCATTTGTGACTTTGACAAATTGCAAATGAGGTTTTATTCATTAAGAGGGCCGCTAATGTTTATTTAAATGCAATTTACTGTTGCATTATTGATTAGCTACTGCAAAATTATCTTACAAGGAGCACGTGTAGCAAGAAGATTTCAGGTTGAGAAAGGATTTATCTAGGGAAGGCCTGTAGGCTTGATTTAGGCCCCAGGACATGAGAGTTTTAATTTATCTGGAAAGAAAGGCCTGGTGGAAGGTTTGCTTTGTTTGCATTTAGACAGCAGATGAAAGGGGTTTTGATGTTGAACTGAGAGAAAATGGCTGCCACTCTTGTTATTCACAGAGAGAATTGAGCAAAAAGAAAAATCTATTACAGGGGGCAAGATAAAAAAATGTCTGTCCTCCCCTGCCCCTCTGCCCCCAGTCCTATTCAACATCAGGCTATATGTGGCTTGTTATTTTTGGAAGGAAAAATAATAAAGAAAATGTTGCTTATAATCTAAAATCTCTTTTAAAAAGCCCCCTATATTGCATTTATTACTGAGCCCCAACTTGTTTTTCCAGAGCCACAAAACTCCGGTGATATTGCTGTATCTGACCTGAGAGTGCAAATTGAATCTGGGCCTATAAATTTTAATGAAACCTGAATGTGTAGTGTTTTCACTGCTTCCCAACATAAGCAAAAACTTTCTGGCAATGTTTCATGGAACTAATTGAGAACGGCTCAAAGAGTGATACAGAGCCTCCTTGGCTTCCATCTTAAGGAGGGAGGCATCTGTGGTACTTACTTGTTCTAGCACTGTTTTTGTCTACAAGAACCAACTAGTCATGTAAACCACTGGCACGAATCCTATCCTTCCTGAGGGGTTCTGCTGCAAGATTAAATAGGACTCAAGCAAATACATATAAGGGATAGAGATTTAAGAAGGGCTAGTCATCTCACTGACCTAAAAGACAGAAGCCTGTGAACCTAAACAGTGTCACTGGATCAGGTGGAATCTGGTAAGCAGACAGCTTCTGTTCCTGAAATGCACTATTTTAAATTTCCAATTTGGAGGAAAGTGTCTGAAACAGAACAAACTGCTACTTCAAAAGGCATGGATCAAGTACACAGTAGCATGACCTGAATGTCTGTTTTTGGACTCATTACAACCTGGCAGGGCTTCTCATTTCAAATGACAGGAAAACTTGGAAAGCTCTTAGCCAATTGCAAGTTGGAAGAATGATCCCACTAAAATTAAATCTGAAACTCAAATATTACACCAAGACCTTTCAACTTGCTCATTATTCCATTAAACCAACTGTAAAAGGACCATTCTTCATCTGAAATGAGTTTAGAAAAACTTTTATTGTGTGACTTGGTCCACAAATGAGAGTGACAAGAGCAGAATGATATTTTCCTTCAGGGCTTATACCTTTAGTGACTCTGATGATGATGACTAAGTATCAGATCTGACAAGCTGAAGGTTAATAACTTACTCTGTGTTTCAGGTCTGTCAGGGCAGAATATCAGCATCGATTTATTTACCAAAAGTCAGAAGTATTTGGTATTTACTTTAGGCATAGAGAAGTGTTGTTCTAAAGACTTGTTGTCTTTAGAAAATTGCTAGTCTTCTACTAAGCTGAAAATGTTTCTCTGCTTCCTATCTTCTTCTCTTCTTTCCTCAACTTCCAAAGATCTCTTGGTATTTTTTCTGTTTACCTTCAGTCCTTGGCAAACAGTAAAATATTTCACATCAGATCAGTGAGGACCACAAGCAAGTAGAAGGCTCAGATGGAAACAAAAGTAAATGGTGTAACTTTGAGATGTATGTATGTATGCATAGTAGTCCATTAGAAAATACAGAAATCACACCATTAATGGAAAAGTCTTAAAAATATTGGGTTGGTGACAAAAGTCTTTCCCCATGAATGTGACATATTTCCATTAACTGGTGAGGAAAACAGATTAGATGCTGCTGCTGCAGCAAAGGAGAGGGATTTCTGAAATGCTGCCAGTGAAAAGTTTACCATTGCTTGGTAAACTTTTCAGCCTGTTCCAATTTCAATTTTTTTTTTCTTGCAGTTGTCATGGGTTTGTTCAAAACCGGGCGGAAACACCATTTAATGTAGCGGTTTCACATTCACCTGCTCGCCTGCTCACACCAGGCGAGAGAGCGGTGTAGTGGTTTCATGAGAATAAGGATTAAGAGAAATGCAAAACAGGCCTAAACTTCAAAGATAAAAATAGTTTATTAACAAAAGACAACAAAAATCAAAATCAACCCCCAGGTGGTTTCTTCTTCCTCCCCCAACCCCCCACCCAAGATGGTTCCTTTCTCCCACCTCATTTATCTTCCTTTACCACCATCCTTCTCACCAACAACACAGAGAAACAAACTTAGAAAACCCCTGGTCAATTTACCACTCTTGAAATAGGCTTTCATCAGTCCAATTGGAAGAAGAGTCTCTCTTGTCTCACCATGGAGATTTTTTCCCACAAGAAGCATAAGTCTCTTGTAGAATCCATATCACTGTGAACTCCCGCCCAGAAAGGATATTAGTTCACATGTGACACAAGTCTTCCCCTGGTTACAGCTTTTCCCACAACTGTCATCCAAGGGCTCACTCATATACTATGGGGTGGAGTTTTAAGGATGAGTTGTCCTGGTAGGAAAGCAAAGGTCTTCTCTCTCTGGAAGCAAGGTTTCTCATTCCTGGAACAAGGGGTCTTCTTCTATCCCCGAGGGCAAGGGACTCTCATCGCTCATATCTGTAGCCTAGTCCCCATCTTTCTCTCCCTCTGGTCAGGTTCCTCATTAATCACAACTGCTTCAGCACCAAGTGCCTTTGCTCAGGTTACAAGCAGGACATTCGCGGCATCCCCCCAAGGTATTCCGTGAGTTACAAGGAGCAGTTCATCACCATGGCTTTACAAAAGATTTTCAGCTTAAAGGCATCTCTTCTTTCTCCCCTCCTTTAGTCTTTAACTTTTTTCTCATTGACTTAGGAGCTTCTGAAGCCTTCTTCTCTGGCTCAAATCCCGGTAACCGCAGGCTGATCTCTCTCTCTCACCCCGTTGGGGGTGGGGGGGGGGGAAGCCCGGCCCGGGAGAGGGGAGGGCCGGGAGCCCCCTCCTGGAGTTCCATTCTCCTCTCCCTCAGGCAGGGAGGGGGGAGTAAAAGCAACCTCAGAGCAACAGCAGCACTGCCCGAAGCAGGGAGGGGGGGAGGGGGGGAAAAAACAGGCAGGGTCCCGGCCACAGCCCCGGCACGGCCGCCCAGGCCCTGGGGCCCGGAGCGGCCGGCCAGGGCCACGCCGGTGTTACCTTCCCCGCGGACGGAAGTCGAAGAGGAGATTCAAACTTCCCGCTCCTAAAAATGTAAGCTTTGCAAAGACGCCTCTAATTTTCAAGTGGCTACATGAAGTGCCCATCTTAAAATTAGCCAATCCGTGGGCTCCTCACCTCTGCTGGAAACTGTGCCCTGGCGGAAGTAGAAAAACAAAGAACCCCCCCCAGGAAGGAGAAAAAAAAGTTGTTGTCCTTTAAACCACAACAGCAGTCCACAGTTAAAGTAGATTCAAAATTTAAGAAAAAAGGGGTCTACTTATATCACATACTTTTACAGGTCTCTGGAGTCTTCCTCAGCAGTATTGCTTTCACCTTCTCTCTGACCCTGTCCTTCAAGTGCCCCCACATCCTTCTGTCTCCCTTGTTTTGCCAAAACTTAGTTTCTGTCTCATTCTTCTCTGGTTCTTCTTTCTACTTTTCACAAAGAACGCCTTTCTCCCTCATACCTGTGTTTAGTTGGGATTTATTTGGGTGCAGTTAATTAAATCTGGGTTTCACCTGAGTGGCTTTGGAAACAGACATCAGAATTCCACTGGCACTGTATGACAAGAGACACTTAAATATAGATACATCGTCCTATTTCCTTTTTGTAGTCTCTATTATCCTGTTCTTGTTTGTTTACTTAGACTATATATAGAGCTGCTCTTTTGTCTCCAGAAAAAAAATTCTTTGCATGCATTATCTATCCATAAATCCTTTTCCTGGCTATGTAGAAGCCTACAGCTACAGTTGGAGTCAAGATATGCTGAGATCCCTGATCAAAACATGCACACTTCAATAGAAACATCACTCATTGGGAATTTGCTCTGATGTTGCCTGTAACAAACATTTCGGAACTGTTTTGTTTTCTCTTCTCTATGTCTGACTTTAATTTAGAACCTGAAGCTCCAGTTAGCTACATGTATATTTAGAATAATAATAATAATAATAATAATAATAATAGTAGTAGTAGTAGTAGTAGTAGTAACAACAACTGAAAAATACCTTCTATGCAACACCAAGTAATAAAATTTTTATTCTTTTCTTTAAAAGGCTGATGGCTATCCCAGTACTTACTCAAATCCATGTCTTGGAAACAAATAGTTTCTTAGCATTTTCCCCAATATCTTTTTTCCAAAGCAAATTGAAAATTTCTCTAATGTTGTCTTCTGAGCCAAAAGGAGTGTCAAACAAAACAACATTCTGTATAAAATAAAATCAAAAAGAAACTTGACATCCATATAAGACCTTGGGGAAAAACACTACTTGTATATGTTGAGACTCATAGATTTGTTCTACTTTGAGTAATTTACCTTGAGGATTTGGCATAATATGCAGAGAAAAATCTTGGTAGAAGGAATATAAGCAGAAATACTGTGGAATGCAAGGGTACAGGAATGTAGGAAGAACAGTTGTGCTGGTGGAACACTGGTCCTGTGCTAAAGGATGGCTAAGAGTCAGATCAGATAAGTCAAGCAACTCCTACCACCGAATGCAGGATATCTATGCTAGACATACAACAGAAAAGTACAGCATTCAAAGTATATTGTCAGTCATGAGTTGACTCTGGCTGGATGTCTGGTGCCCAAAAAAGCCACTCTATCGCTCCCCTCCTCATCTGAAATGGGGAGAGAAAATATAACAAAACTCATGGGTCAAGACAATGACAGGGAGAGATCACTCACCGATTATTGTCATGAGTGAATTGAGGAAAATTATTTTATTACCAATGAAAGCAGAGTAGATTACAAAAAAAACAACAACTGAAGCTTCAAAAGACTTCTCTCCACCCGTCCCTTCTTTCCAGGCTTAAGTTCACTACCCATTTTACCAACCTCACCTCCATTGGCCCAGGGAGACAGGGAATGGGGGCTGTGGTCAGGTCTTCACAAGTTTCATCTGCCACTCCTTCCTCCTCAGAGGAAGGACTCCTCACAGTCTTCCCCTGCTCACCATGGGGTCCCTCATGGAGCCTGCTCCAGCACAGCCTTGCGCTGGGGTCACAGCCTCCTTCAGACACCTGCTCAGTTGTATGTTCCTTCAAGGGATGCAGGTGGGTCTCTGCTCCACTGTGGACCTCCATGAGCTGCAGGGGGACAGCTGGTCTCATCCTGGACTCATCATGGACTGCAGAGGTATCTCTGCTCCAGGGCATGGAGCATCTCCTCCTCCCACTCCTTTACTGACCTGAGAGTCTGCAGAGTTGTTTCACATATTCTCTTCTCTCTCTGGTTGCAGACAGAGTTGGTTTTCGTATTTTTCCCCCCTTCTTAAATATATCCCAGATATCCTACCACAATTACTGATAGGCTTGGCTTTGGTCCATCCCAGAGCCAGCTGGCATTGGCTCCATTGGACATGGGGGAAGCTTCTGGCAGCTTCTGACAGAATCAACTCTTTGCTACCAAAACCTTGCCAAGAAAACCCAATGCACTGTCAAGTTCCTGTTCTGGATTTACTCTCAAGCTTGAAGAAGACCAAAGAGACTCAGAGGGTAGAGACATGAACTTTGGCACTGAGTATTTTCAAAAGGAGGGATTATGTAGAAATAGTGAAGCATAATAAAAAGAAATTCAAGTGGGATTCAAATGGTAAAACACTGTCAAAATTCTTGTGAATAGAAGAGTGTTTAAAGATGCTGCCATGGATTCAGCAAATATATGCTAACTATCAAAACAATCTCTATAAAGACAATTCCTTCCTCCCAGACTGATTAATTTTAGGCAGTAGGAAATTAACAGTGAGATGAAGGACATTATTAAATGCAAGAATTTTGACTTCCAAATTGAAGTTCTGTTCAAGTGAGGAAAATAATAATGAAAAAAAAAGAAGAAAAAAGAGACAAGCTTTGGCAAGTAGGTGTTAAACACAATAAGGCAAGCCAAAAAAGAGTTCTGAAGAGCAGGTTGTTAAAGACATAAGAACTGAAAGTGAATTCTCTTCAAACACATCAGAGGCAGGACTTGTGAGATAGTCTGTAGGGCCAATAGATGATGGATATAGTAAAGGAAAGCTCAAAGGAAACAAAGCCACGTAGAGAAGCAAAAGGAATTCTGTGCTTCTTTGTTCACTGGAAAGGGGGGAGGGAGGCCAAGTAGACCAAAAATTTTGTTTACAGGAGAAATACTAGAAAAGAAGCAGCATTATCTTTTAAAGAACAGAGCTATCTCTCTCTAATCTGTTCCAGTTTCTCAAAGGAGTCACTGGATTTGCACGCAAAGCTGATCTGATGGAAACAGTCTGCATAGACATCTCCAAGTGCTTTATCAAAGACTCCTAAAAAAATCCAGCCTATCATGCTTTAATGGCCAGATAATCACACATGAAATTTCAAAGATAGGTACCTACCTCTGTAATGAGGCACCTGAATAAATTATTTGTCTCTTATTTATTTATTTATTTTTTCATTTGTACATGCCTTGCAGCTCATTTCATGGGAGAAGAATGTGGTTTTGGCTCTGTAGAAAGTATGCGTTGTTTTATTGAGTAGTCCAACATCAGGCATACAAACTGGCACAATTGCCATTTGATATCCATACAGGGACACACTTTGACACCTTTGACTATAGCCAGCTACACTAACTGCAGAAAATAAATATCCTTTTTGCCATATATGTGTTGAGACGGAAAATAAACCACTTATTTCTATCTTTACACTTCATCTGGCTGATGAGCACAAAAGCAGATAACCACTGAATTAAAATATTTTTTACCAGCATTCACCTGAGACAAGGAATCTCAACTTCATTGAACTATTCAGTCTGTAAAAACTCATAGCAAACACAAAAAGACTGTAATGTAGGAACAAATACAGAAGAATTAATAGTGTACAGGTACAAACACGGGATCAAATAATCATGAGATCTAAGAAAAGAATACTGTTCCCTGCTATTAAGAGGTGCAGCAGTTAGAGCAATGTCAACATCAACAAATCCTGGCTGTCTAGTGTCAGAGTTCCCCATGTTCCACACGTCAGGTAATTCTTCCATATCACTGCTGTTAGAAGGCTTTACTATTCTGAGGCAAGGGAAAGAAAATTTCATTGTGCAGTCTGATTTCTTAGTTTCATTTCCCATGTTTCCCCTGAAAAATTGAAGTCTCTATCACAGTAGCAAATTAGCCCCCAAAGATGCTAGATTGGTCTGAAAGATTTGTCATTTGATACTGCTGCAGTTGTTTTGGAAATAGCCTTCAAAGAAAATGGCGTTCTGCCTGTTTATTAAGAGAATCTGGAAACTGCAGAGCCTGTATATTTTTTGAGTTGTATAGAGAGCCTTTCTATAAAGTCATTCACACAACCAGTTATTTGGGTTGAAAAGCACTCTACATGAAAACACTGGCTTGAATGTCAAAGACAGGAACAGCAAAGATTGGCTAGGTCCTCTGTTTCAAATTCTGAAGTAAATTTGGTGGCTTCAGAGAAATTATACTGGGGATCACTCCAGGCTTCCATGGGCAGCCAGTACTCTACAAACGTAACATTATAGCAAATCAAATTCTGTATCAGAGAGAGCACCATCCCAGTAATGTGCGTAGCTGCGGTAAGATTTGTCCCACCCTGACAATAAAAGTAGTGGGTTATTCGTTTGGAGTTGTTTGTTTGCTTGTTTTATAGGGTTTAAAAATTTTTTTAGAAATAGTGGAACAAATACGACTCCAATAATTTGTTGCAACAGAGGCTGGCCAGTGCGAGGCGTGCTTTGGTGTGCCTTCAGTCAGGCAGGTACAGCCATGTGCAGGTTAACAAATGCAGTGAAGCTCGCTGGCTCGCAGGAGCTTCTAAATACCTGTCTGAAAGACACTGAGGGAAAAATAAAGGAACTGCAGGTTGTAGCTGTAAAACCACTTAATTAGCGACTGTTTTGTATTCTATTTTTTCTTTTAGATTAGATGTTAATTTTACATCTCCTGTGCATCTTCTAAAGGAGCACGGGGACTCTTGCCAAAAAAGCTTGAATGGCTGGTATTTTGCCAGAAAGACCTCTGCCTGCCCCCAGGATTGACACTCTGTCCCTCCTGTCTTTGCTGAACTAATTACTTGGAGGAATTAAATTACAGTAACAAATCGGCACCTCATCATGATTGGAATCTTTTTGAAGTAGGCCTTTTTGTTACCCATTGTATTTTATAATTCGTTTTAGAATGGCCTATTGAGGGTATCTCTGCTGGTGGGACAGTCTGTGGAACACTCCCATTTTATTTTATATTGCTCTGAAGAATGGTTGGTCTACTTTGAAAGAAGATTCTAAAAACAGTCCAGAAGGGGAATGATGCTCAGTTTTATTCATTCAGTCTTGTCCTCATGTTCAAGCTTAGAGATGACTTTTCTACTTGCAAGCCTTGCAGACTCCCCCAGGCCTTTGAAAGTCAAACCAGCTTCTCTTTTTTTGCCAAGACTCTTAAAAAGCCTATCCTGATTCTGCCTCTGCAGCTCCATTGACTGAGTGCATCTCTGACAGGAGAGTAGGACCACAAGGTAATTGCTGCTCTGACCCTGCCTTCTTGTCTATCCTTTTGCCTCTAGGACATGCAAAAACTTTTTGTCATAGATGGAGCAAAGTTCTCAGGTGTTATTAAACTCCCCCCACCTCCCTTCCCAAACAGCGAATCCACTGCAAAAGGCTTATCAATCAAACCCAAGTTTTCTCAGAGCAGTTTGAGACCTTCAATTCTGCTTTCCATCACAGAAGTTTTCCGAGGTTCAAGATGAAACCTGATCAGAACAAGGAAAATAATTTGACTCTACATTTCTCTGTTAAAGGTATTTATGCTAGATAAGCAAATAGAATTAAATTTTGTTTGGGAACACCACAATTTCTACAGCTTTATGTGAAAAAGGAGGAATTACAGAGCAAACCCCCCCCATTTTTTAGCCTAACACAGAATTAGCATCTCCAGTATTAAGTTATTCTATCAGCATGAAGGATCTGTTATTTTGGTAGTAGTTCATCTGTGATTAAAAAGAATAAGTAACAAATCAAGGGATACCTCATCTTTGGTAAAATAAACATCTCACATTCCACGTGCAAAGATAAAAGAGAGAAAACACAAAGCCAAGTTGCATGAGGTAATGCAAGGTTCATCCACCTCTGAGATATTGGTCATACAGATTGCTATGCAATCATGTCTTGTTACATAAATCTGGACTAAAATTCATCACTTTTTTCACCTCAGAAAGCAACTATCAGATGGAAATCCTTAATAAAAGGACTATATCCCCCTACTCTTTTTTTTCACATGTTGTCATTTGCATCCTAAATCATTCCACTGTAAAGACTACTCTTGGAACATAGAGGTAATTCCTGGTTAACAAAGGTATCCTTAAAAAAGATATTAAATACAAAGTAAGAGTGCGAAATCATAATTCCTCAAAAACTTTACCATGGATTTATGGCTTATCAAGTTAAAGGATTATGATAGAGACAGTATAGTCTTGCTTTGGCAGTTGACAGAGAAATTTCCTAGGAAAGCTGGAGTAGTTCCAGTTCTGAAGACCATTTTGGAAACCAGGCAATTCAAAGGTTTGGTCAGAGCCTTGTGTGTGATCAGATTTCTGATTAAGATCTTTATCCTAATATTAACACTGCATGTTCTTTCTTATTTTGTTTGCCTTCCATGTGACATAGTTGAGGATCCATCCAAAACCCGTAAGAGCCAGGTGGTCTGGATTCCTCACGAATCTCTCATTGGATACTACAGCCTTAATATATAAAATTTTTCAGAAGTGAGATAAGCCTGAATTGTCTTTAAAATACTTGCACGTGGTAGGTTCCAGAGTTGCTAACGCAAAAGATAGGTTGATATCAGTTTTTACTCTCATTTATTTAAATGCCTTTGTGCAATAACAGAGTAGGAAACAGCACATGCAACCTCTTTGTAGCAGGACCTAAGTTTGGAATTTTGAAGAGAAAGAAATAACAAGGCAAAATATGTGGCTGAAGTAAGGAACACAAGCAGGAAATGGTACATTGACATAAAATTAGGAAATCTGTGAGTTCCATAGCTGGAGAAAACAGCCCATTAAATGAGAAGACTTGGAAGGCTGGAAAGAGGCAGGAATATAAGAATAGGTAGGAAATTTGGCATTAAACAATGAAAATTTTTGCGTTCAAAACTTAAAATGGAAGAGTGGGAATTAAAATGCAGAAGTGTAGATTTGTTTTGTAGAGACAGAAATCCAAGAGTCAGGAAAAATGAAGGAAGAAACCCACTCCTGTGGGTTCCACATTGCGTGGGACGCCAAGGACAGGGAAGACACATCAGCACTGCTTGAGGGGGCACCCTGTGGAGCAGAAACTGCTCCCCTGTGCAGGATGAACCTTCCCCACAGCCCAGGTGGCCTGGCAAGGAGCTGAAGTGGCCAAGGTAGGGGCACCACTGCAAAAAACCTTGCTGCCCAAAGCACTGCTACTTCTGCTTCCAAGGAGTTCAGGTCTCTCTGCTCCAAGTCTGTCTCCCTCACTTTAAAGTCCAAGCACCTCAGGCAGGAGGCTTCCAGCCAGGGTGTGAATGTACCCTACCCTGAATTTCATGAGCAGTCACAGATATGTGCACCATTTTATCAGAAACTGAACTTCAACTGACTTCAACCGAACATAATGAGAAACACTTTTCAGAATAGACTGAAATAGGGTGAGCAGAGCAGTAAAGGCAGCTTTATCAGAAGAATAGATCTCAGTGACCTCTCTGAGTTTTTTTTTTCCCCAATCTGTCATTAGTAAAAAAAAGCAGAGGTATAATGAACATTGCTTTCTGCAACAAAAGTGTTAATTATTCCTTCTCTCCCACAGAGGTAGCAAACTGCCACTGATGACTGATTTTTAAATTCTATAAAATATTATCAAAAGGAATCAAACCATTATATGTTTTTAAATTATATATATTATTCAGATCACACTGAATTTTTTTCTGCTAGATACAAATGAACTGTTCTAAGTTTAGCATGACTGTAAACAACAATGAATATTAAGGTAGTTTTATCATGCCATTTAGTATGCATATAAGAGAAGTTGTTTTAGTGTTAATAGACATTTTTATAGTTAAACACAAGTAATTGTCATCTAGTGTGCTTGATGACAAACTGGAAACTTCCATTTACAAAAAATTATTAAACAACATTTCCAATGTAAATAGGAGAGACTTTTTGGAATCAAATGGGAGGAAAAAACTTCAAATCATAACTATTTTCTTTTCCACTTGAAAGAATCACAGAGGAAGACCAGTGAAAAAAATGAATGGAATTATATACATCATATTGCAAAATAGCATTAATTCCTACATCTGTATTTTCAGACTTTCTTGTTTTGTAAACCACAAACGACTAAGTATATTTGCAGTGTGAGAGTTCTTTAGAAATGCTTGGAGAAGATTTTTAAGTGGTTGCAAAGCAAAGAGAACTGATAATGCTTTCATACCAGATTAACAAATCTATTGTTTATTACCTTAGTGATACAACATGCTGTGAGGTGCCTATACTCATGCAGTAATGATTAGCTAGTTGGCCAACTTCCAGCCAGTAGGGTTATTAACACTATATTGTGAAGCTTCAATGTAAGTTTGATTTCCTTGTACTATATATTGGATGAAGAAGACTTGTATTAATCAATATAAATTATTCCCCAAACAATAAGATGCAGTGGGGGCGAGCAGGAAAGGCTGGAAATGAGGTGTTAGTGCAAAAAAAAAAAAAGCAAAAGAATAAAGACGGTCACGTGTTCTGCCTCTAATTAATGTTGGAGGAAAGACTTTGAAAGGCAGAAATCTAATGGCTAAAACAGAAGACTGACTAATGACCTGTGCTAAGAAGCAGAATTGGGATGTAACCTTAGACTTACCAAGTTCTTCCCATTATGCTTCAAGTTTTACCTGAAAAATAAGGATGCCACCTCCTTCCTATTAAAGCATTAATACATTAAATGGTTTATTTAGAATGCTTTATTGGACCATACGTAGATGGCAGAATTTAAGATATGATGTTGAAATAACATGAACATGTATAGATGAAGTCTAGAGTATGTATATCTTACTGACATTGTGCCTAACTTAGTTTTTTATTTCTCTTGTTTTAGAAGTAATAGCCTCAGGCATGTGCTTCCAGGACTACTCACCATGACAAAAATCTCAGTAATAAGTAGTGCAAATGCAGTATCTGACATTATTCACTAGGTGAGAAATTAAATAAGAGCACATAGAGTTCAGATGGACTACTAGTGCTTACAGATCACCAACTTTTGGACCAACAAAAACGCTTTCTGCTTATTTAAACCCTTACTTCTTCTCTGTTGTTACAATGGAAATGAAAAAGATGAGTCAGTTTGATGGGTTAAGAACTGTGGACAGCTACTGACTTTGTGTTCACCCTTATGGACTATCCACTGATAATTTCTGGCCTCAGCCAGCATATCCTCAAAGCTGATTGTGACATATGCCTCACAAGTGTGTTGTGCACCAGAGGTGTTCAGAGTGTCAATTGTGCTAATGAAAAGCTCTATATAAAACATTGCCTTGAATAGATGGACACAGAACCACTGACCAAAGAGGTCCTGGCATCAGACAGATTTCCAAGTGTTTGGAAGACTCCTCTGTGTGTTTTGAGGTTTTTTATAATTTTTATTTATATATATATACAAAAATTTTAAAATATTTCTCTACTTTAAAATATTTCTCTGAGCAGGTAAACTGAGTTGACAGTGCTTATTGGTGATGCACCTTGGGTTGGATTATGGGCTAGTGCCAGCTGAGGAAACCATTTCCACACATTCTTAGCTGTAGATCGTATAAATGGAATGACTGGTATCTATGAGACTACAAAAATATGTTTAAATACTTAAGCAAAACATGTGCTAGGCCAGAGGCTTCAGCTTCACTAAGAAGTTTGCACACACTGCAGCTTTAAACAGAACAATATTTCTATCCTATTTCAGTATATGCTTAACTTTAAGCTAGACACATAGACCCACTGTGATCCATGGGACCCCTCGTGTGCTTGTGCCTGAAGTTCAGTGAATGCTTCATGGACTGATGCAGTTGGGCCTGACAATAAACAAGTCTGCTGGTGTCCTGAAGATCCATCTGCTTCCCTCATGTCTAAACCCTGATGGAAGTGGCTTAAACTGCCATGTTTTACTCCTCAGTTGGAGTGGGCTGAGGGCACACAACATGGTCAGTTTTAGCCAGCACTACCATCTGTCTGGGTTTTCCTATGTTCATTTTGATCTGGATAGGAGTTGTATAATTTTTCTGAATGCTAGGTATATATGCAGCTCTAGGGTCAGCAGCTCAAAGAGAAGGACTTGACTTGGTGTCAAAAAGCTGTAAGTTTTTATCTGAAATTATCCTCAACAGACTGTTTGAAAATTGATTTAAGATATAAAAAAGACATATGAAGGTGTGTTTTCAGAACGGCAGTCTTTTTCACTCTGTAGACTTTTAATTGGACCAAAGCAAACTTTTCTTTAGACCATGTTTTTAAAAAGGTGTTGCAGCACTTGTGTTTTGTTTCCAGTTTCCAACATTAAAAATGCAGATGCCATGATATATTTAAGCAAAATAAAAGCAACCTTAGAAAGGTATTTTTCCCCCCTTGAAAAATATAGAGGAACATCAGCAGTCAAAAAGCAGTCCTTGAAAAGTACAATAGGCTCTGCTGGGCAAATAACAAAGGCTTTGTTATTGTGCCATGCAGCCTGTCTAGTAAGTGTTTCACACATCCATAAAGCTGAATTACTAGTGAAGTGAGTAACTTTGAAAATACAGGGGTTATTATGGTTTACATCTTTGCACTTTTTGTTTAATGTAAATAACATGTGGCTGGTGTATGAGGATGGATATAAGTGAAATAGTTTCCATGAATCTACATTTACTCTGTCATATGCTTATAAAATATGGAATGAAATATCAGATACGAAATGAAAAAAAATGGAAAAGAAAAAAATCAAAAGGAATATAATAGAGGGAATGAACAGAGAAGAAAAGTGGATTTACTTCTAGAAAAATGTAGAGAACAGAGATGTGAGAAAAGAGAATGGAATGATTAAAAATTAACCATAAAATAGATATCAGAAATACATAAAATGAAGTCAAAGCTTAGCATAAGGCATAAGTAGGCACAATTTTAAAATGTGACAGATAATAAGAAAAAAATTAAGAGAAAACCCAAAGGAAATTAAAAATAGACATATGGTAAGAATCGAAATGAAAAGTTTAAAATTTTGTACTTAGCTATTAGCAATTATTTAAAATTTTAATCAGTTTAAAGGATTATCAACAGAAGTTGTAAATTCTGAGGGAATATTCTGCCTTGTTTGATGCTATAATAATGAAGGGCATATACTTAAGGTGATTATGTCTCTAATTAAATGGGATTATTCCTGAGTTAAACTTCAGTTTCTCTTGGTTAGTCCTGTGATACCCTACTTGATTTATTCTACCCATAAGATGATAAAATATAAAAGGTCAATAAAAATAAAATGGAAACATGTAGATCTAGTGAACCCTGCAGAAAAAAAGTATCAATTTCTAGCTACTGAAAACAGTCAACTAACAGAAAACTTTACCATGGGGACTAGCAGATTCCCCAATAAACCGAAACGTTGCAATTTACAGGATGCCTTTCTAAAGTGCATCATTTATTCCCGAGTTATGTCTTGGAAGAAGAAATTGTTAAGACTTT
Source organism: Chaetops frenatus (assembly GCA_013400775.1). Taxonomy (NCBI): domain Eukaryota; kingdom Metazoa; phylum Chordata; class Aves; order Passeriformes; family Picathartidae; genus Chaetops; species Chaetops frenatus. The sequence continues at coordinate 395,694 of VZTR01033163.1, forward strand.
TTGGTCTGTGGGAAGATTGGCAACCACAACTCAGGTGAAGTGAAATATTCTGTTGCTGCTCATTCACAACAGCTCCTTACACTGACACGCTGTTGCAGTGATACCTTGTGCATGTCAGGGTAGAGTAGAGTGACTATGTAGGCGAGATCTCTTGTAAAATAGAAAAGTCCCCAAAGGCTGTGCCTGCCTGTTCCTATCCCCAGGCAAAATCTGGATAGAAAGGTCATTAAATGAGTCTCAAGGTTTGCTTTAATTTTGATTGAAAACAGTGCTGTAGCTCTCTGATGGGTCCCAAGTCTCATCCTTTTCAAGGATGGCAGGGTCTTTGTTGGTGCCAGAGCTGGAACACTTTCCCTTGGTTTGAAAACATTTAGGGTCAAATCAGGGCTACCAAACACGGAACAAAGAAGAAAAAAAATGAAAAAAATAACACTGAATTCCATGTGATTGTCTAAAGGGACTAGAGAATTAGAGAAAAGCAAATCAACTGCTTGTTGCAGGTAATCACGTGACCACAAGTCTTTTGGCAAGTTGTGAATCGTAATTTAGAAATCAGTGTATATAAGAAAAGCTCATGGAATTGGAAGGGAACATAGGGAACAGGTACATCTTTTCATCATTTTTTTTCTGTAGTAAAATGTTTGTCCTATTTATAGGTAATAACAAACATTGCACCCTTGGTTGCAATCAAGTCAGCAAATACTTCAGTAAACCACATAACCATGGACCCTAGTGGGATATATATGTGAACACTGAAGGAGCTGCCTAATGTCATTGATAGATCACTCTTGATTATTTTCCAAATTCATGGAAAAGTGCCTGAGGACTGGAGAAAGGAAAATGCCTCTTATCTTCAAGACAACAGGACAAGGGCAAGAGGGAGAACCCAGGCAACTACAGGCCTGTCAGCCTCTTCTCAAACACTGGGGAGGTGACAGAACAAATCCTGGACACCATCTGCAGTCACATGAAGGACGTGGAAGTCATTAGTCAGGAGCAGTCAGCACTGACTGGCCAAGGTAAAGTCATGTTTGACAAACCTGACAACCTTCTACCACGGAATGACTGGCTTGATAGTTGAGGTGAGAACAGTGGATGTTGTCTGTCTTCAGCGAGGTTTTTGACATCATCTCCCATAAGATCTTCATGATTAGATGGAACACTCCTATGAGGAAAGGATGAGAGAATTGGGATTGTTTAGCCTGGAGAAGAAAAAGGTCCAGGGTGATGTTGTGGCCTTTCAGGACGTGAAGGGAACTACAAGAGACCTGGAGAGAGACATTTCACAAGGCCATAGGATAATGGGAAATGACTTAAGGTGAAAGAAGGTAGGTTTAGGTTGGATATCAGTAAGAAATTAGGATGGTAAAACACCACAACAGGTTGCCCAGAGAAGTTGTGGATGCCTCACCCCTGGAAGTATTCAAGGCCAGGTTGGATGGTATTTGAGCAATCTGGTCTAGTGGAAAGAGTCCATGACCATGGCAGGGAGGTTGGAACTAGATGATCTTTTGGGTTCTTTCCAGCCTGAACCATTCTACAATTCTACAATCAGAGATTAACTGATGAATTATAGGCTGGATGAGCAGTGACGTGACTAAAAACTTGCTGAATATCTGGCCCAGAGGACTTCTTCAGTGGGATGTAGATTAACTGGAGGCCGGTTACCAGAGGTGTACCCTAGATGTCAATAGTGGGTCAAATCCTGATCTATGCCTTCATTTACCATCTGGGTGAAGGGACAGAGTGGAGCCTAAGCAAGTTCATTGGCAGCAAAAAAGTGAGAAGAGTGACTGATATACAAGAGACTCATGCAACCATCCAGAAGGACCTCAACAGGCTGGAAAAGTGGAATGACAGAAACAGCATGGAATTCAAGGGGAAAATCCTGCACCTGGGGAGGAACAATCCCAAGCACCAGCTAGGTGCCACCCATCCACACAAGAATTTTGCAGGAGAGACCCTGAAGGTCCCGGTGAATACCAAGCTGAGTGTGAGCTAGACATGTTCTCACATATCCATGTGCAGCAAAATTGGATAATGGCATTCTGGGCTGTGTTAGGAGACATGATGTCAGGGGATGTGATTCTTCTGTCAAATAATCTTGATGTGGATTAAAACAACAACAACGACAACGACAACGATAATGACAACAACAACAACAGACATTTTGTTGCTGTCTCAGTTTTGAGGAATTTGTTTTTGTTGTGTATGTGACACCACTGAAGGCTTTTGAGAAGGCAAGAGGAAAACAAAAATGCTGATGTATTACACTAAAGTTTAAGTGTAGACCCCACATATCAGCAGTTTCTGTTAATTTTAGAGTTTTGTTTAGTGTCGGATTCCAGCACTTCTGTATTTGGGTTGTCTGGTTAACAGGTTCACATCCTTATCTGAGTACTCTCCTGCTTCTCACACACTGAATTTGAACCTCTTTGTCCTTCAGAATCAACCCACCCTTAGAGGTGGGTGGTGACACCTGTAGGCCCCCCCAGTTAAGGGAGATACATCCTCTCCAGGCCAGACACTAACCCTCTCCCCTCCTCCCGTGGGCTATTTCACCTGATACCTCCAGGTTATCACTCTGTAATTCCTCCCACTTTGCTGTTTACTCCCTGCAAACATTACGCTCACAGATGGTAAGCATCTCTCCTTCCCCCTTCCAATGATCATTTGGCCATGCCACAGCACACATTGTTAGTTCTCTTTAATCTTTCTCCATAATTAAATGAAAAGCCAATTTAAAAGCAGCCGTAATGAAATTTCTTCTCCTGAAATTAAATATAAAAATAGTTGCTTCTTTTTATGTATTGTAAGCAATTAATAGGGAACGGGGCCGTTTCAGTAAGGACTTCAAACAAATGTTCCTTCATGCAGTGGTGCTGTTGTTGCTGGTGAGGAAGAGATCTGTTTTGCCTGCTGACACTGAGTTTTCTCTTTCATGGCCATTTTTCATACCTGCAAAACCGTTTGCGGACTCTTTAAGCGGAGAAGTGGGGGGAGGAGGGAGAGAGGGTTGATAGGTCTACATTAGCTCATTAAAAACTAAAAAACCATTTCTATTTTACATAATTTAACATGGCAAACTATTAAAAAAAATAAGGTGAAAACTGCAACCCCTAGGCATGCGTTTAAAACATCCTCATTTAGATGCTAATTTTGATTCCTAGTGTATGGCTGGTTTAAAAAAAAGCCATTAACAAAGGGGCAGATTACTTAAAAGGCATTATTAGGCAAATATGTATGAGTTTTCTGATACCAAGTGGCCCTTTTATGACTGAATACAGCTGCTAAGTAGAGTGACATGGAGATATTTGTATTAAAAGGAAAGAAAAAGCCACCAGATTTTAAAAAATACAAACCAAAAAACAATAATTATATAGAGCGTAAATCACACAGGTAAAAAAAAAGCTATTAAAGGCAAGTAATACTTTCTCCTTTAAATATTTAGAAAATGTGTGGCTCTGCAGGTGATGTATATTGCCAGCTGAATTCTAGGATGTACCCACCATTTATGTAATAAATGAAACAAACGTTAAAATGTTGCTATTTAATTCTAATCATATATCCTGTTTTGTGTGTTAGTAAAATAACATTGACAGAAGAGTGAAATGAGGAAAATAACAGGCAACAGGAGGGGAAAGCGCATTCTTTCCAGCTGAGGCTGAACTCATGACTGGCAAAAATAAGGTTATAATGACATTAAAATGAAAACTGTTCAGACAGAAAAGATATAAGTAAATGTACTGTGCTGTATAAATTAAATGAGTAATAGAGGACAGGCAGATGGTTGCTTAACTGCATCACAGTAAAAGAACAGTGAATAGGTTTTCACTGAGAGCTCTCTTTCTGAACCTGAATAAAATTTTCCTTAATAGGAGGAAGGCTAAGGAAATTTTTGACTCTAAGAAGAAGAAATTAATTTGAAAAGCAGAACTAATTTTACTCTTTCTTAGTTGCCAGCGTCTTAGAATAATTTTTGTGTTCTGTAAATTATCCAGTTAAGAATCAGAAGCCCAAGTCAGAAACAGCTGATCATTCAGATCTTTGTGGTCCCAGCAGCCCCAGAAAAGGCATTTCTGCTCTGGAGAGTCCATAGTGTTCACAAGGCCTTCTCTTGGCAAACACAAGGCAATTTGGATTTGTTTGCATTTAAATGTTTAAACTATATAATGAAACGTGGATGAGAAATGAAAGCAGCAGTTTGCCTTCCTCTCCTTCTCAGATCTTTACCTTTACATGTAACATCAAAACTTGCCCAAGCAGATTCTCCTTACACCACAACTCAAAGAGTTTGACCACTGAAAAACGGGTGGAGAGAACTCATCTCACCAGCACATCTTGTTAGCTGAAGCAGGAGAGAGGGAAAAGTAATTGTTCATTATGAAAATGGGATCTTATATGAGTGTAAGAAGAATGGGTCCTCTTGTGTTGAATTTTTATATTTCCCTGCTTTTTAAAGGGCTGGAAGAAAAATATGAGGATTTAGCAACTCATGTTGCAGTTCTTTAAAATGCACCAATGCAATCAATATCAGTACATGCATCACCTTATTCAAATTGCTTTAGTATTGCTCTGGAGACCATGGAAGTCTTAAATGAAGTTAGTCCCAAAATACCTCTTTGACACAAAAATATTATTTTATTAAGCATCTTGTATTTGATATTTTTAAAGTGTAGTAACATTGAGAATCTCTGAATTATTGCTTCTCTCTTCATTGCATTATTTTAGGATAAAGAAAAATAAATTGAGGTTTCAAGAAAAAACTAAAGCAGGCTGGCCTAAACCAAAGATAATTCATGATTATCCATCCCAATAATGCTGCCTTGTGTATTTGCTAAGTGACATTGAAAATTGAGTTAACAGTAAGTGTAAAGCATTTTCCAAACACAGCTGTAATGTGGAAGTGGAAATGCTTTGGCAATATCCCACACAGCTGAATCCTGGCATGAAGTGGAGTTGAGGTAAGGATGGAGAGCTTATGCTACTCTTTTCAGTGCAGGTATATATTAGTTTTCTGTTGTAAGTCAATTACTTGCTCATAGCTAGACTTTGTTTAGTTGTATGTAGAGGTTATTGAGGCTATGTTGTAAGCGACAGTAATTTATTTCCAGAGAAGTTTATGGAAGAAATGTCTATTCTACCTTTCACAAATGCTAATTATTGCAACTTAATAAATTATTGTGTGAGGAATCCTTGTAAAACTGGGGGTGTTTTACTTCAGATATTTATTTAACCCAAAAGAGCTATGTGAACAGTACTGTTATGAAAGTAGAAAAACCAGTGTGTTTTGTCAAGCAAAAGGAGTGAATGAATAGCCTATAGACACTACTTCCAGGAAAATGAAGGCTGTGAGACTTGAAAGGTGAAAGACAGTAAATGAATGTAACCTGTGGACTACAGAACAAAAGTGGAAAACACAGTTGAATGAAGAATCAGTGAAGTGTGTAACGGAGGAACAAACAAGATGAACAGAACTAAGACAGGTGTGTGAAAAGAGGAGAGATTTAACTTTATGGAGGAAAATTTGACTTTGCTTTGCATCTTTATACCAGGAGAGAAATGAGTAAGGGGCTGTAACTCTTGCTTGTATTTTTGTGAAGTTATTTCTGACATCCCACTGTATGGGAATGGGTAATAAGTGTTTCAGACTGTCAGACAATCACAGTGTTGAGCGTAGATGAGAGTTTGATACTGCAATTTAAAGAACAGCCACTTAGAAATTAAATATTCCACGCAATTTTCTTTCACTCTCTGGGTTTGGAGCACTCAGACAGGGACAGACTAAGAGAAAATTAGGTAAGTTTATGTTTGGTGTTCATCTATAAAGACAATTCTGAATCTCTGCCTGCTACAGATGGGAGATTTATTTGGCCTCTACATTTTGCCTAAGAGCTAGAGAAAAGCATTAAGAATCAAATTAAGGATGCTAACTATTTCTTGTTTTAAGAATCCTGTGAAGGAGTCACAGTAGCATGTACTTGCCATCCTAGCCACCACTCATAATATTAGTTAAAATGGCAGTTTTCCCTTTGTTTTTTTTTTTTTTTTTTAGGTCTCTGTTTATGTGTGCAGGCACCCAGTCTGCTTCAGGACAACAGGAGGGTTCTTGAAAAAACCCAAGAGTCAAGGTCCTTTTTAATAGATCCTTCCTTTGTAACAAGTGAATTGGATGTGTTTTTATGGCCTGCAGCATGTGGTTTAGAAGATGAGATGGGTATTTGGGAGTTGTTCTTTTGTTTCTTTTTTCTTTGGAGGTTTCTGTTTTCGATTGTTTTTTAGGTAGATAGTATTCAGCCTTAGGTATTATTTAGCTAGGATCTCTTCTATTTCCTGGTTCATGTGACATTACCAAAAAATCTGAGCTCTCTAGAGCATGGGTAAAGACAATGTATATTTTCTGTGCTTGGGGTTTGAGCAAGAGTAAAAGTAGCAACAGCTTGGCTGAGGCATTACGAAGTAAAGATGAATTAAGCAAGAGGAGTGAAAATTGAATTTTATCGAAGCTGCCATTTCTGGCATGCATTTACTGCACCAGTTTACAATTAAAGATTTAATAATTTTGCTTCCCTTCTGTATGCAGTTTTTATTTTAAGTCTGGAATGAGGAGCAAGTCCTGGACAGGAGGTCATTAATTTCCCCGTTCAGTCACGACCTCCTTGGAGCCACTAGAGTTAATAGGGCTGCATATTAATCAGGGCCTTGAGTCTTCTTTGTAGGAGAAAGGCAGGAAGGAGGGAGTCTCTGAATTTACTCCATTAGCTTTAGGTGACTAATAAAGGCTGTTCTTCCTGCTGGGCTGTCACTTAGGATGCCTGGTTACAGCTGCACAGCTGATACGTTGTATTTTTATGTGGTGGTAAAGATGAAGCAGGGTTAAGGCAGGAGGCACTGCTCACAGTGCAGAGCTGAACGCAAGGAATATGTTCCTCTCCTGGAACCAGTCTCAAAATGTCATTTTTCTATGTTGTGCAATAAATACTTCTCACATGGGCATCTCAGAAGCATAACCAGAAGCAACCTGTGCTTGAAACAAAGGACTTGTTTTCAAGTATGGGTAATTCAGGTTTCCAAATCCCTCTAACAGTCACAGAGATTCATCCAGTGTTCTCCAAAGGTCACAGTAGCATTTAAAAGTAAAGGATAAAACTAAACTCTGCCACAGAGGCCAGTGACAGGACTGTGACAGTCTTGGTGATGTCCCTTGAGAGGTTGACATCACTTCTCCTGCCATGACACTTCTGTCCTATGTGGCTGCACAGAGTGAGCAGGAGCAAAGCAAGAGTTTGTCCTTGGTTCTGTCCTTTTGTGTTTGACTGACTCACCCACTGTCCTGATAAGGGCACATGTGGAAGTAGAAACTGCAGGTGAAAGGCAAGGCTTGGGATATCGTGCCTGCAGACAGCTGACTGCTACCTCCTCACACTTCCCTTGCTTCAGAGATCCAGATATTAAACCAGCTAGTGAAGTAGTGTCTTTGATTTCTCATGTCACAAAGTCTCACATTTTTTTCTAGAACGAGGGAGAATGAAAGAAATTGCAGTTAGCTGAGCTGGTGAATGTGTATTTTACTCCACCATTACTTAAAGAATGCAGAAAGGAATGGCACAAAATAAGGATATTGGTATAGATAGTCACAACACACCCAGCCTGATTGAAAAAGCTAATGATATTTTTAATTTTAAACACATTTATAATGCCACCCACTTCAGTCCCAACTATAGTCAGTGGTGCTGCTTTGCTAAGGTTAGGTAAAACTTAATTGAGGCTACTCTTAAAGGAGATATGAACCCTTCATTAGGAATCAGACAAATTTTCACAGCATCCTTACTTAAGTGCAAGACAAAATCCTTTTAGATTAGTAATTTATTTACATTTAATTATTTTTCCTCAATAGTTGCCTGAAGGGGAAGTTAGAATGCTCTCACTTTGGCAACTGAAAGCCACATTTTTAATATATTAAAGAAACTATGATTAACAGTATTGCTAACAATAACATAATCACAAGAGCATTTACCTATTTTTTAATTTGCACCAGAAATTTCTAAGGTTTTCATTCTTTTTAAAAAAGATATAATTTTCAAATCAATTTTATGCAGCTAGGTACCTCTAATTTTTCTTTCTTTTCCCTAAAATGGAAGAGAAAGGCATGCCAGCTTTCAGAGATGTAGTGGGATAAAAAGACACTATCTTCACCTTCTCTAATAGCTTTTCATGATTGGCTGGCATGTTTTGACTGAACTGGAATGGGGCAACTTTTTCGTGCTGTGAAATCTTATTAAATGGGTTTCATTGTGATTGTTACATAGAATAAGTCTTTATTTTTCTAATGGTTTATTTTCTTGTGATACATCTCACACAGAAAAAGAATGTTTCATATCATGGGGGTTGAGGTTGTGTTGCTTGAAAAATCCTGTATTGTTCTTGGATTCTCATGAGAATTTATCCATGTGCATTTTCATCCATTTGATTTGTTCTAGTGTAAGTAGGTAAGCCTATAGCTCTAAAACATCGGTGGTTCCTAAATCCAAGCTCCCTAAGGTAACTTGAAATCCAGTTGGCTTTAAGGATGAAGCAAAAGATATTTATTTAAGTGCAATGAAACTGCTTTCATTTGTGTGTTAGTTACACTTTGCATTAGAGACTATTTAAAATAAATTTAACTGGAGTGTTCTTTCAATAAGGTTCACACTTCTTGTAATTTCAAGAATCAATCCTTTTTTTCACATAAAAATTGATCTCCATTTGTTCATCTGTTTTTATCTCTGGTCATAGTTTCTGTCTTGGGAATTTTCAATTTTTTTTTTTTTTTTTTACAAGGACAATGGCATGAGATATTTACTGGCATTGTCTTTCCCACCCCTGGATTATAACTTCAAGCAGGTAGGGGATGCTAACCTGTCAATAATACCTCCTATTATGGCTACAGAGATAGGCTGGTAGATGAAAAGGATTTGCAAATGGTGAAAGTGGAGCCAAAACTGAGACTGCCACTTGTCATGCTGACTGTTTCCATATGCTCTCCCATTTCTCTGCCTTTATCTAGTTGTCTCCTGGTTTACACTGTAAGATTATTGAGACAGAGATATTTTTACTTTTGAAACAGGAAGGATCTGGTTTTGTGGGAGCCTCAGCACCTCTTCAGTCCAAATGTATAGCAATAGTGAAAGAAGTATAAAACTTTGACTGGGTTTTTCAGCCTCGAAACAATGAAAAGTATGAATATTAAACATCATAATTCAATCATTTTTATATTTATGCAGTTTCAAAATCTGTTTTTATTGAATATTTTTAGTTTTGCTCCAATTTATGGTCCCAATTTAAAAGAAGGTCTCCTGCTGTTGGTAAAGCTTTGAAGCTTTTTTTTTTGTTAGTTAAATCTGTTAATTCTTTTTGAAGTGATTTCACATGATTAAGGCTATGAGTAGCTGTAAAGTATCAGGACAACAGCAAATTCTGTTGTGCTTTAGAAAAGAGGACCTCTGATTTATCAATGTTTTCTGGGCTTTTTTTTCTCTTCCCTTTTTTTTTTTTTTTTTCAATTCCCTACCTCCTTTCATTGTGAGTCCTTGATGAACCAAATTATCAGTAGTTTGAGTTGCTGGAGAGTTAATAACCAGAGGCATTAGTTGAATTGCTCTATAGTTAGTTGCAGATGGGTTTAGCATGGATTTCAGAGCTTGGAAGAACTGGGGTTCAAGTTAACCCTTTCACCATGGTCTCCCAAGTGTCTTTCTGAGACACAGAGATCCCCTAAGTAAAAGTTTCTTTGACTTGAGAATTTCTGTGGCTGACTAACTTTGCTGTGGAGTGAGCATTTTTTGAACTCAGAAGCCATAGTCATTGTTTGATAGAATAGAACAAGGAGAATATGGGGAGATATGGAAGTAATCAGGGATTAGAAAGGATATCTGTAAAACTTTGAGGATTTTTTGCCTCAGTGAAAGGAAAAATTGAAACATTGTGGAGTGAGGCCAGTAGAGCCACAGGAGAGTAACATCAGCAAAATTTCTAAACTCCTGCTCCATTTTATGTAAGTAAGGTATCTCTTGGATTCCTTGTTCATGTTTACAGACAAAAATTAGGAAAATTCCCATGACAGCAAGAGAAAGTGTCAGGAAGACAAAGAGGAGGGCACAAGACAGGTGCAATTGCTCCTGTGGATGTGGCTGTGAGGGAGTACCAATGACTGACTACATCCCCCTTAATCCCTCCTTTTCTGTGAACCTACACCCAAAAGTGTTAATAACATCTTGTCTTCAATTTATCATGGTGAGAGAAAGAGAGTAAGAGGAGGATGGAAAGGTGCTGTGGTAGCTGACCAGTGCCTGCTTTTTGATCCCAACATGTAATGATGAACACTTCACTGGGAAGTCTCAGGGAAAAAGCCAGAGGGAGAGAGCAAAAGAGGGGAGGAAGAGAAATCAGAAAGAGAAATTAGGGAAGAGGAGGAGAAAAGCAAGTGGGAACAAATCAGTGAGTGGGCAGAATGCCTATCACATTGTCTGTCCCATCAGCAATAGGTTTGGGGCAAAAAAACCCAGCTGTAAACAAGAGCTCAGTATTTTGTTAGGGCTTGATTATGTTATAGAAAGGATTTCAAGAACAGCCTTTCAGCTATGGCTGTGTGAATGCCTAAACCAATAGTTTAACTTTACAGATCCACAAAATGTATAAATCCTGATCCAACAAAATACTTGCCCATATGTTTAGTTCTAATGGCATAAGCACTCCCATCTGCTGTGACTAATCACATTCTAAGTAACTAAGTTATCCCAAAAATGTGGAAAATGATTTGGTGTTCATCAATGATAGTTGTGTCATAAACATATATTTTTTTGTATAGAGCATTTTTGTGATTTAAATATACATATATGAACAGACTTTTCTAACATGAAGTTTTTTAATTTGGCAAACTGAAACATTTTATTGTTTTGGAACAAAGTTTTCAACACATTTTTTCTGGTTCTTGCCTAGCTCTTTCTCCTTGCTCTCCCATACAACTTATCCCAAACCAGTTTGGTGATGCTGGTATAGATTCACGAAACCTGTGCAAACTCAGTAATGTTTTTTTAGACTATAAAAGGTTTAAAAAAATGAGTGTAAGTTCTAAGTAAATGTTTAAAAATTTGATTTAAGGAAAAAAAGAACATTTAGTGGTGTGGAATAAAGTCAGCATAGGCAGATCGATAGGGATCTAACATCTCCAGTGGATGCTAAAATGATGCATCTGCTGCCCTGTACCAATGGACAGGCAGCATAATATATGGGACAAATAGCTCATAGACAACATAATTCAAAATATTCTGAAGAGTTCTAAAATAATTTTTGGTTACATTTTTTTTGCAATCCTGTGGCTTTTAAGGTCAATATTTTTTAATTGTTTATTAGAAGCCCAGCTTTAGAGGTCTAGGAGAGAATAAAACAGCAGCTGACACATATTAAAGATCTTTAGAAGCACCTATTTTATAAGCATAAAATGCTTCCATTTTAAGGCCCAAGATCATGGATAATAACCTCAGGCTAGAAACAGAGAGCCTTGTAACAACAGAAAATTTAAGTCTCTGGTTTTTTGCTCCAAGGAGTCTCATGGTTCACTCTTAAACCTTTCATAGACTCAAAGTTATTTGTGCTGAACTTTGTGACAAGGTGATTCTTGTGATGAAACTCCATGTTTGGGAAAGGGCACCATTTCTAACTGCATGTTCAAATCTCCTTAAAGGTTTGGATGGGACTGAATAGTCCTGGACAGAGATGGATTAGCAGTCAGGGTGAAAGAGAGAAATGATTAATGCAGCTGCTTTAAAAGATGTATGCTAAAAGCAATTTATCACATGACTCTCACCATCACATATGTGCTATATAATTTAATATTAAACAATAGTAGGAGGCTTGTTGCCAAACTGCAGGAGCATGGATGAGGGAGAGGGTGATTGAGGGGTTAGAGTTAGGAGTGATATATTCATTGATAAGAGTGTAAAGTATTATAATTGTAAAGTAGGTACAGGGTAATGCAGAGTAATCAAATATTGCTTCTTGTATAAAAGTGATTTATTGCTCTTTTCTGAAATTAAAGCTGCTCGAGGCATTTTATGCTTAGGAACCAATTTTTGGAAAGGATTTACCCAATTTTAAGGAGTAAAAACATGTAGGGATGAATAACCCTACTCTACATAATTGCCCACACTCCTGTTAGGTCCCACAATTTTACATGGGAAAGTAATAAAATAACAAGAGAATTACATTAGAGTGCCTGAGTCTTTCCTCTACTCAAGTAATAAAATCCTGGGACATGGATTTGTGGGATGTTACTGAAAATAACAGTAACTTTAAAGCTTTTTTTGACCAGACACTTAGCTGTCTGATATGAGAGGGCTATATTTAATTGTCTCTTATGCAACTAGATGCAACTGTTTTGCCTTGTAAGAAGAATAACTCAATCTCTGCTTTGGCATTCTTTTGTTCACATTGTTAGGCTTTCTAGTGAAAGTCAAGGCACATATTCCTACTTTGATTAACAGGTGAATGCTTTATGTAATTCAGAGTGCAGTCTGCTACCATTGTGTTTGGATCTTGAAAATGCAATGTAATAATTCGTAGCTTTAGAAAAGAATGATAAAGATGCCCTATTTCACCTTCCTTTCATTGGGAAAATTTTCCTCTGCAGGGCAGACACCTAGGATGGGAACCCCACAGACTTCCTGGACAAGGTCCAGTGGTTATTCTTCTCCCTTTAGGGCAAGGCATGGGGTCACCAGCTCTCAGCCCACTTGTCCTGAAGAGCAGCTGTCAGGCAGGAGCCTGCCAGCTTCTCTCCCTGTCAGAGCCCAGGAGAGAAACTTCTGTGATAGCCAGGGAGCAGAAATCTTGTGGCACAGGGCATGGCAGGGCTGAGAGGGGCATGGGTTTGCTGAAAGAGGAATGCTGTCCACAGACAGTTGCTGGAGAGTCTGGTGTGAGGAGTCCTGTGCAGGAGGAAGAGAGGTCGGTACAGTCTCGTGGCAGGGATTTTCCTCCTTCATGTGGCTTCTGTGTTGAAAGCCTCAGTGGAAATATAACACAGGCTGGTGCTTGCCTTGGAAGGAAAGGCAAGGAGTCACAGGCTTCACTCTGAAGCTTTCCAAAATACTGTTCTTTTTTCTCTTACAGTTAATCTCCTTACTCCACTGGAAAGCAGCCATTAGATGCTATATCAGCTGTATTGCTCTGTTGTTTTGTCACTTCCAGACAATAATTTACTCCAAGATTTTTTGTTGCTTTCTGAGGCATGCAGACACCCATAGGATGAGATTTTCAATTCGGATGCATGAGGAAAGACCCAGTTGATTCAAGAAGTGAGAATTGCTTTGCTTTTCACTCTTCACTATAAATATACATATATATATATATATATATATATAATATCCCAAGAAAGGAGATTTCCACTGCATGCTTCTGGATATTTTAGAATCCAGGCCCTCAAAACTCCAAATAATATGGCAGTTGCAACCAAGCTTGCAGTGGTCTCCTGTAGCCAGGAGAGCAATAACAACCACACACTGTAGAAAACTGTGGATTGTGCCTGAACCTGTACCTAGACCCTGCTTGATTAACTGATGTAGTCATACCTGAAAATCTTGGATGTTCTGGATCTTTGGATCTTGGGCTGGATTTTTACTAGGAGTAGTAAGTGTTGTGAAAATTTAACCACAAAGGTTCCCACAGAAACAACTTAGTAAGGAATAGAAATAACTATAAAAATCCCTTTGCAACAAACTTTGCAAGGTTTAAAGTGATGAAGAAAAGACTTGATAGCCTTGTTTTATCAGATTCACTGTTAAACTTCTCCAGGCTCTGGACCTTCTTCCATATCCTGGGCTCTTTTTCAGGATTTGGGTGCATGGTAACAGGTCTGGAAGGAGATGAAATCTGGTCAGTCCCGTAAAGTACAGTGATGATCTTCTCCTGGGGAGCTCTCCTTATGCTCCTCTCTCTCTGAACTGCTCTCTTAGCCTTGAGGCAAGACCTAGTCCCATCTGTCCTTCCTGATGCACATATCTGCTTCTTCAACCATGCCTTGGTAATTGCTCCCTTCCCATTCTGTAAGAGAATCCATGTTTACAAAGTGTTGATGGTCCTAGGGAGACAGCTTGAGATGTGTGTTTGGCATTTTAATTCCTCTACTTAATGTTCAAAATATATATGGAATGTGGCATGACCAAGTTTGATTTTACATGAACCTGAGTTCTATTACTATCTCAATTTAAAAATGATGTATGTACTGTTGTCATTGTGCCAACCACAACACCCAAGTGGGATTGGATAAGGCTAAGCAGGTGTAGACACAGGGCATAAATGTGACGAACCATAACAGGCACATCTTAAAAACTAGCATATCAGAATCCAGCATTGTGCTATTATCTTAGGAATATTTTTACATGATGTTAAGCTTCAATACACAAGTCATCCTTTCTGCAGGTTACAGGCAGGGGAGACTCCACAGGAGTGACGAGGTAATGTTTCTCTCTGACACAGATAGCGTTGGTGCTTAAAGATTGCTTGGAAATATGTATTCAGTGTTTAGAAATGAGCTCATTCTAACATTAGTATCTAAAATTATGGTTATGTACAATATCTTCTATCTAGTAAAATGCCTGTGAGGAGGTTTTGCACCGTTCCATATGGCAAAGCAGAAAAAAAAATGTTGCTATGTAATTTCAGGAAAAGCTTAAAAAGACAATCAGAAAGAATTAAAAAAAAAAATCAGCATTTCTCTTAATAATGCAGTATGATATAAAACTTACAAATAGTACCTTATTTCATTGAGCATTTCAGGAAGTTCTGGCTCAGCTGATATTCTAGGGTGGAAATAAATATAAAATATTAATTTAGAAAAAATAGTCCATTTCAAAGAAAGAAAACTACAAAGTTGTTATTTAATGGCATACTGAAAAACTAGAATCTACTTATTTACTGTTTGCCTGGAAGAATTCTCCACTTGAGCTCTTGCTACAAATAAATGTGAATAAAGTACCATTTGTCCTGTTTGGAGAACAAGAAATATATTTGAAAAATAAAGTATCTCTCTTTATTTGGATGAAATATGAGATGACAGAATTTGGAAGACTTGGGAATGAAATTAAAACAAATCATTTAAATAACTTAATTGACTGAAAGTGTGAATAACAGATTGTAAGTATTTTCATATATTCAGCAAATGTGCCACAAGTGGAATTTACCATTCAGTGGATGGAGGGAGGTTTCCAAAATCCTACAGATTTTGTTACTTTCATTCTTTCTCTGGGAAAAAGGGAAGGGAAGGGAAGGGAAGGAAAGGAAAGGAAAGGAAAGGAAAGGAAAGGAAAGGAAAGGAAAGGAAAGGAAAGGAAAGGAAAGGAAAGGAAAGGACAGGACCTGAGTAACCCTACAAATGTATATCGTGTTCTTTGGGGAACACAATAGTTGTACAATTATATATTTTCCCAGAATGGAGCCCTTGGAGGTCCATCTGTGTATCCAAGAGTGTCTTTATGCCTCTGCAGCTGTGGTCACCCACATGTTGAGCACAGTGGGGACCAAATGCTGCACATCTCTCTTTGAGTGGTGACCCTTGCAGGTTTGACTCATGGATTCAGAAAGTGGGATTCGGCCCCTGGTCAGTTCTGATTTGGCAATGAGAACTCAGCCCTATTCCCAGGATAAAGTTTCCTTTTACTTCTGTTAGAGGCAGAGCCAAGAACTACATTTTCACTTCTGACTGCTGGTCATGAAGTCATGCATAATGTCACTAGAAGTTTTAGCTCAGATTCAAAGGTTAAGTGGAAGGTCTAGCCTTGCTTAAACCACAAAAGAAAATTGTTAGTCCTTGCTGAGTACTTAAGAAAGAATGGCTTGTCATAAACACTCAAACATCTTTAGCCACAAAATTCCTGGGATTGCTGAGAAAGGCTGTGATGCAATGAAATAGTGCTAGCCAGTGACTGGTAAAAAAAGCAACCACTTTTACAGTGATTTCTCATAGGTTCCAACAACTATATGTGTTTGAATCATTAAATACATTATGTATTTCTTCAATCTCTCTTATACTGTATTTTTTCCTCACCATTTCCTCACTGCTCACCATTCCTAGTTGTACCGTAGGCTATAGATTTTATTTTATGCTTATGAAACACCTTTCTGTTATTTTTTTCCAGGAATAGAGTAGCATTTTAAAAAATTATATCATTCCGATGCCTTTATTTGTAATTTTAATAAAAAGTTCTCTATAGAGTTCATCTAGATTTGTAACATCTTTATAGATTTTATATAGATGCTATTGTATGAACTTAGCCATGAAGTGAAGGTGTGTCCTTCTTTACCAGACAGGTCTAATGTTGATTAAAAAATATTTCACTAAGCAGCTTTAGGGGAAAAAAAAAAATCTTTCACACAGAAATAATCTTTAATACAGAAATAATCCATCAGAAACAACTTTAATTAGCAATGCAAATTATAATGAATTCCTAATGGCAGAGTCTGTTAAGTTACAGAGATGTGGTTGCAAGATTAACAAGACAATGAAAACTGCCAATTGTTTTGTGATAGGACTGTTTGTGTTTACACATGTGAGGCAGAGGGAAAGTGAGCCCTATACTTAAGTTCAGATAGCAACCAAAATAAATCCTATTTTTCTTTTTTTTCCCAAGCACTGAAATCATAGCTTCAGATGTCAGAAGCATTAATGTGATATTCTATCTCAGCACTTGTAGCACTAGAAAGATACTTTTTACACCTTCTAAATTGAATCTTGATACATCGGAACATTGTTATCTCTTTTTTTTTCTTTTCAGAGTGCACTACAGTTAAATGCAACATATCATTTATTGGAAGATTAGCTTGTAAAATCTGGCATTTTCATGTGTTTAAGGGAGCATGGAAACATGCATTGCTTAGCTTCTATATTGTATTCACATTTTATTTAAAGCATTTTGGAAGGAATTTAAATGCTATGTCTAGGTATCATAAATAAAAATACTTCTTCAAGACATGAACATAAAAATACTAAATCTGTGAACAAGAGAGGATTGTAAGGGAAAAAATATTTAATATATTTTAAATTACTTTTATAAATTTTTATTCCAATCCCAAGTAAAAGGTTAGTTTTGAAGGGGTATCTCTACTTCAAGGCTTCAAGGGTCCTTGTCAGATTCTCGCCATGCTTTCAGAAGCATATTTTAATTTTTTAATGTTTGCTAATAAAATATAAAGGAAAAACTTCTTGGGACAAAAACTGCCCTTGGAAGAAAGAAATTATTAAATCAAACAGCAGATTTCTGCACTCTGCGGGGGTATTGACACACCTACTAAATTATGCCTTGCTGTTTTTCCATAAATTTCTTGTTTGGAGATCAAGCTCTGTGTGACATGTGTAGCTTTCAGATACTCTTTTCTTTACAGATCTGTTTTCTGAACTCTACATGCCTCTCCTCAAAACAGAATGGGTCCCTGCTCTTCTCTTCTCTGGAGGCTGGGAGGCTGAAATATTACCTGAAACATTTTGATGCTTGGGTCTTTTCTCTAGAGGTCTAAGAAGAAATGTGAGGCCTTCTGCAGGGAGTTATCCTGAGCAGGATGTGCCAAGAATGCCAAACACCTCGAGGGCAGGCTAAGAGAACACCAGGCAGGGTCACAGACTATACATTCAACCCATTGTTAGGAAGAGTAACAAAGGACCTGCACAGAATCAGAAGCAAATGCAGCTTTTGCAAGCTGTGTTTTGGCAGAATATCAGCACTTCTCTCAGAATTAGCATCACTGGCTTTTGTCACTGAGGTGGGCTCCTGAAACCCTCTATCACAAATAACCATGCTTCCACCAACCCTGGAGTCCCCAGTGTTTGTCACAGAGGCTACTGGGTAGCTCTGCAACTGTTCCTGAATTCCTTCTGTTATTTCAGTTCACAGAAGTGCTCCAAGAAGTGGAATCCTTTATTTTTAAAGTTGATCAGCTGAAACTGCCTCCAAATATTTACCACAAATCTGTAGTATCCAAAGATCTTGAATAATTTGGGTCTAGCTTGACTGGAACATCTAAGGTTGTATTTAGAGATCAAAAATATATAAAGATGACTTGTGGATGGTTAATATCATGCATGAAAAGATGTCTGGAAACTTCTGAGCCAGATGTGTGATTCACATCTGTTCTTGAAAGGGGCCATCTACAACACAGCAAAGTTGTTGAGATAAAATTTCATTTGAATGTGGGTAACTTATTTTATTTGTTCTCTTATGAATGTCATACTGTTTTGAAAAGTCAAATATATATAAAATGCATGGTTGTACCTTCAACAAGCAAAAGTGCTTATTTCATACTGCAGGGGGAACCCAGAGAGAGTTTTCTGCATCTGTAGTGACACCCTATCTCTACACAGCTGAAAGCTTTGCAGAAATTCTCTCTGCAAACCTGGTTTTCAGCAAGACTTGTTTTTGTACATCTGAAGAATTTTTTTCTGAGAGAGGAGGGAATCTATATCAGAAGAAGTTTTTTTGCCTAGTCCTAGATACTAAAGCCAGGAGAAAGCAGAAACTCTGGAGTTCACAGATCACCGGAGTTTTAGGCTAGAATCAGTCTGTCTAGCCCATGGTTTTACAGATCATATTTTCTGCATGGAAATTTGATTAAAAAGGTAATCCCTTCAGAATCTAACACAGTAACAGAACAATAAACATCTGTTTATGGGCAGCCATGCTCAGTGAAACACAGAACTAGGAGGGGAACCAGGAGGAATCCCTCCCATGCTTAAGTGACTCTGTGTTTCTGATATATTGTGCGTGATGCAGGTGGGAGAGAAGGAGTGGACCTCAAGAGATTTATTTATCCTTCAGAATTTAGTGTAATTCTCTTTAGCATCAGTGGACCCTGTTTTGCAGAGGAAGGAGTTGACTTCATTTGTAATTAAAAGATTGGGTTTATTACTAAAATATGAGGGTGGACTGACGAATAACAAATGTTCCCCAATTACAACAGAAAAAACTCTAAAGAGGTAATGCATCATTTGAAGACTTGTCTGTACCTTGAATATAGACTTGCATCTATAGATGCAAATATTATGTATATTGAAGATGACATAAAACCTAAAGGATCCTGTTAGTATCCTCCTACTCTGACAGAAGGGATGTCCCCATCATATATTCATTCTTTCCTTCATCCATTCACTTGTTTCTAACAATGGGTGTTTCTGATAATTATTTTTCGCTGTTGGATTTTGAGGCAGGTAGAGCCCTGGGATGAATGTTCTATTAGTTTTTTATTTCCCAGTCATTGAGGTAGATGACTGACAGGATAAAAACATTTTCCAGTTTATTTTTCCAACTTTTTTTCTTAATTCCCTTAACCAGTGCTGTAAGTGTGTCAGCTACAAACCTGATAGGTTGGAGAGGCCTCTATTGTATGAGGAAATGGTATTTGCAAGTCTTAAGTGGTGCTTGACATAGTGGTAAGAACAGTTTATCTTTGACTTCTGCTATGAGAAATGGCCCTTGTTATATGAGGCTACATGAGTGACTATACAAACAGGCTAACATGGTTTTATCAAGTTGTAGAAAGGTGCTATTTTTTCCTTTCTAGATTGCTGTCTGCTTTTAAATTATCCATTTAATGAGAGACTCTTAGCAACAAACCTTGGCAGTGTATTAAACATTCACCACTACCTAGATTTACAGTTTAAATGAAGTGACTATGTCACTCAAAAAAGCCCCTTAGTTTAGAAAAGCAAGTTTTTCACTAGCTTTCGTGAAACATGGTGTCGTTAATAAAATGCCTTCAGTCTGTAATATAGACGTTTAGGCTGCAAAGTAAGAGAGAGACAGTTCTCTAAGTTTACTTTCTAGATGGATGGATCATTTCTCTTTAAAAGACAGCCCTGCAGTGGTCACTGTGTGAGGAAAAAAGAAGTAGCAAAACACAGCCCCCTTTCTGAAGGGTTATCTGCCCAGGTCAAAATACAAACAATGCAAAAGTGCAAGGGCTTTGTTATGCATGAGGCCTATTGGCCATTTTAGACCAGTCCTCTGTGTCACCTAAAGCAAGTTGATGACAGATGGTGAGAGTGTCCTTGAAAATTTTTCACCTTAAAGTGACAGGCAATATGGAAATGTCCTGTGATCACAGGGGATTCTCCAAATATCCCCTGGTAATCAACACAAAAAGGAATAACTTTTAATTTGGAGCCTTAAGCTGTTTTAAAGATTTGTCTTCACATATTAAGACTTTATACTCTTTTGCAAGATGTGTAAACAATGGATTTCACATTGTATTTGTTGTAATTATCCTTTTGTTGTTGAGTGAAGAAAGATCGTTTATAAGATAATTCCACAATGGAAATAAAACTCTTAAAAATCCACAAGAAAAGAAAGCAATTAATCAAAAGGAAACCTCGAATATTTTATAATCTATATCGGGGAATATATTCTGGTCCCCTTTGCCACCTCAACAATTTCTAATCCAGCATTTTTATATTGTTAGCTGTATTCAAAAGATGGAGTTTTTCAAAATCTTCAAATTCAACTTTTCTTTTCAAAAGGAAAAGATCATCTGTGAATCAAACATGGTCCCACCTAACTGGTGCTTGACATCAGCAGGAATACCTGACGGACAAGTTTCAGTCCTTTACAAGCCTTGCAGCTGCCAGGGGCTAGGGCCACCCTATAGCAGAGACTGAAGCAGAAACTCAGCCTCCACCAGAGGAACCAAAAAAATCAGGCAACCTCTCCATGCACAGTAAAACCCTTAGATCTCCATCCAGACCCATTTTTTGTGTAGTATTAGCCTTGTTCTTCCTCTGCTCTCATCCTGTATCCTTACAAAACCAACATTTTTTGAGGAATGCAAGTGTGTGGTGGGAGCTGTGGTGGAACACTGGGGAAGGCTGAGTACCACCATCTCATGGGAAACTCAGATATGAAAAAAGAGCAACTCCTTTGTGGTGAGCTGGACAAAAGAGGGTGAAAGTGGGCTGTGGCAAGGGCTGGGCTGAGGGCTGGGTTATTGGATATCATTGTCTCTATCCCCAAGGTGTGCTTTGCCTAAAACAGGAATGGCTATCACAGGCTCATATGGGTATAATTTTAGCTGGTGGAATGGACACTGACACACTATGCTGATAAAGATCAGAATACAGGTACATGGTATTTCATGCCCTTCTTTGACCTTAGGCTTGGGCTCAAACTTAGCTCCTTTTGGAGACTGATGCTGCGTGTTCTTTTCCTTTAACTTGCATCTGCTTCAGGGACCCCCTAGCTGTGTTTGGGCAAAGAATTTTAGGATTTTTTTGCACAGAGCTTCTAGTGGAAAGTGTTATAATTATTGTACTGTGTGAGTCCAGTTTAAATTTTAGGTTTTGTAAAATACTCTATAATCAATTTTCCTTTTGCTTTGCTTTGTCATTAAGCTACGCTTATTATTGATATAAAGGTGGTCTAAGAAAAGTTAGAGACCATGAGCTGAGAGGTTTTGATGCATTGTTGATGTCCGAACTCAGCAGATCTCATATATTCAAGTTTTTCTTACCATTTTTTTGAGGATGAAGTATATTCCTTGAAATAAACGAGTGCTTTCAGTCCTCTGTGATTTTGTCATCTGTGCCTTCAGGTGCTCAATTCTTTTATGTGTTACCTGGTTTTGACAGTTTTAGCCTCTGAAATGGGTTTAGGCATTTGTTTAACTCCTTAAAACCATGTACTTATGCATAGATAAATATAGATTTCTAGTCTACAGATGTAGATGGTTTAGATTCAGTAGAAAATCAATTCTGGGAATTTTGGGTAACACACTTGATCAATTTCCATATACAGAAATGCTATCTGTTCAGAAATACAGTATGTGAAAGGATGGTGCTTATTTTATTTATTTATTTATTTGGTGGAGGGAAAAAGAGTTAGTTTTGACATTTTTTTCTAGCCTATATTTTAATGAGAAAAAGTTTGCTGTCATTTCTTCATTGTCAGCATCAGGTACTGTAATTTGCTCATGTAATAGATTGTGGCCTAAAGGTATACTGCCAACCTACAGAGTGATTTCATAACAAAAGAATCAATAACTCATTATTTTTGGACTCAGAATAGTTTGCATGTTGCTTTGGACATTTCATGACATTTAGGAGATTATTTGCAAATTAAAACAATCTTTGGATCAATCCATTAAATTGTCAGTTAATCTTCTTAAATTACACTTTGTTTTAAGTTCCATGTAAAAAGAATATTAATTTTCTTCCCTCCTCCCTCAAAAAACCCCCAGAGGTTGGAAGTTTGAACTGGTTATCTAACTGGATGATGTTTTTAGCCTCTGAGTAGCTGTTCTATTACATCTCTCCATAGAGTACCAACAGCATAACAGTGGTTGGTATTAAAACTCATCTAAATTTATTGGTTTGACTATTCAAACTTACAGTGCTGGAAGTGGAGCCCCCTTGAATCATATTACTCCAGTTTCTGTTACACAAGAATTGGGCCTGAATTAGCTTCTTCCTCCAAATTCTTTTTCAGGAGATAATGCAGAAAAACAAGTTCATAAGTAGTTGAGAGAAGAGATGTGACTTCTGAGTTAAATTTGAGTTAATAGTTATTTCTAAGCAACTTTTCCAGCTTATCCTTCCTCCTCTCATTGTGTTCTGTGGGCTGCCTGGCTTGAAGTTGAGGGATCCAAATTTGTGATGGGCCTCCAGTTAAGAGATGACTAAACTCCTTTGTGTGCAATGAGATTGCTGTGCTCGTGCCAACATCCTGTAAAGCTACTTTTCCACGATAAGGCCCACCTCTTTTTCCTGGCATTCACCTGCAGCTATACTTCCAGGATGTTTGCTTCTTGGGCAGGCTTGTCTCTCTAGGGAGTAGAATAGCAACAGAGAGCTGCCTCCACTTTTCTGGTTGCTGTATTACCCCTTAACTTGCCAGCAGAGGAGATGTTCTGTGTACTTGGGTCATGCCCCTGCTACCCTGCTCCCTTTACATCTTCCACTGAATCCTGGCTCTGACGACCAGGTACTGTAGCATCCACCTGTGGTGCCCAGGGACCTTCCCCAGCCCCTCTGGAAGTAAAGAAGTTCCTGCCTTCAGCCCTCTGCCCTGATGAGGTTACTCGGTTTATTAGTCTGCAGATTTTGTGGTGACATATAAACCAGGGGAATACAAGCAGCTATATTGGCTCATATTTCTGGGAAATAGGGGGGAAATACACTGAAGAACATGACCTGGAAGGGTTTTAGCCCAGATTTCTCTCTTGTTTTACATATCATTACTGTGAGTTTTCACTGGCCTGAATTTCTGTGTAAAGCAAAATTAGAACTAGTAAGTCAACATGTTTTCTTGCAGAAGCCAGTTTAGGAGTGTGCACATGGTTATATTCCTGCTGCAGGTTTTCTGCCTGATTGAACTGGAAAACCAAAAGAGTTCTCTGGTTAGAATAACTGCAGCTAAACCAATGTCATCTGACTAGAAACTACACAATGCTTTTAGTCTGCACAGGATTGATCCATTGAGAAAAATAAATGGCCCATGTGTGCCGATGAATTACAACAAAACAACAAAACAACAAAAGTGAGAAAATGTCCCAGATACACATGGATTATTTAAACTGAATAAAAAGCTACAGTTTCTTGGTATCTTTACTAGGCTCTTTTGTCTAGGCTCCACATGCTTTGCTATTTATTTATGAATTTATTTTACTAGAAACAGTCATCTAATCATGAAACGCCAGAGACAAAATCATGGTCATGTGTATGTGTATGGCAAAAGACTTCATGTTTCTTAACTAACATGCTCAGTCACTTTGATCTGTCAGAAAGTTTTTCATGCACTTCAGTTTCAACACTTGCTGAATTTTCTGTCAGTATGGTAAACCTTGTTTTCCTTAAGACTTGAAACTGCTCAAATGCACTGTTATGTCCTAGATAACATCTGACCACCTATGTTAGAAATGTAAATTAGATTTAGTTCACAACGATGTGCAGTCGCACAAAGACATTATAAATACAGGCTTCTCTTACTTGATACTGCCCTAAAGCAAATGATTATGACATACAATAACACAAATTACAGTTCTGGACAAAAGCTGAAATTTCATCCTCTAAAACCTGAGTGACTTGAAAAGACATCATTTTGCTACTCTTTGAATGTACCTTATTGAGTCACTGTACTGGGGTCCATGTTTATTCTGTGCTTACTCCACTATGTTTCCAGTATTTGAAACTGTCTCATTCTTTTAAGACTTTCTATTGGAAATAAGCTTTAGTGTATTCAGAGTTGGGAGAGTTGAAAACATCTTTGAATGGGTTTGTGATAAGCACACAAGGGAATTCAAATAAGAACTCTTCTGCTAATGTTATTTATTATTTGTAGTGTGGCAGCATTGGTGATTCTCTAATGTGCTAGCAGGTGTATAAACACAGAAATGAAGCACACCAAAGAATCTATAACTCTCTTATTCGTCCCTTGCTGATTCTAGTATGACTTGCTGGGATGACAGTTTTTTGGAGGAATCAATATCCAAAATATTGCTTTTCCTAAGTTGAAGGCCTGCATTTTTTCTGGAGGTATTAAATGTTTTAGTGTCTCTATTTCAACTATGAATGTGTTAATTTTTGGGTGGAGGGTGGCCTCTAAATTAGATTATTAAAGCATAAGATTTGATGGTCTTGAATATCAACATAAAGGTACTAATCCTCTGAACTGTCCCATGCCCATGACCTCCCTGAAAGCTGCTGTCTTATGTGACAGGCATGAAAATCTGTGACACCAACTGAACAAGACAAAAGCCCTTCAGTATTGGCTGAAGTTTGGGAGCAAAGCTTTCAGGAAGCTTCAGTCTTTCATGGCTTGGGCTCAACACAATGACTGAAAGCAACTAGGTAGAGGCTTATTCTGGTGCCTGCCCAGATCATTTCTGCCTTGTTTCTACTCTTTCCTTCCACTGTCCTGCTCTAGAGGTAAAGGAAGAAAGGGAGCCAACCTTGAAACAGCTCTAAAAGCATGTCTTTGTCATCATCTCTGCCAACTTAAGAGGTGGAAAAACCTGATTTTTAACTCAAGGTAATGTTGTTTTCATTTTTGCTTGAAGATTGAATGGCAGTGCAAGAAAAGGAAGAAGGTTCTTGTCACAGAATAACAAAATGATTTGGATTGGACAGGACTTCTAAAGATCATCTGGTCCAGCCTCCTGCCATGTGCATCCACAGCTTCTCTGGGCAGCCTTTTCCAGTGTCTCAACATTGGAACATCATGAAAAATACATCCCTATGTCCAATCTCACTTTACAACCTCGGCTCTCTGTCCTGTCATTGGTAAAAGCTCTCTCCTTGTTTTTATAGGATCCTGTATATATTGAAAGATCACAGTAATTTCATCTCAGAGCCTTTTCTTCTCCAGGCTGAACAGCCCTAACTCTCCCAACCTCTCTTCACAGGACAGGTGAAGGGTCTCTCTGACCCTTCTAGTCCATCTCCTCTGGACCTGCCCCAACAGGTCCATGTCTTTCTCATACTGGTTTCCCTCAGGGCTAGATGCAGTATTCCAGGTGAGGTGTCATCAGAGCGGAGTAGAAGGGCAGAATCCCTCAAACTGCTGGCCACACTTTTGATGCAGCCCACGTTGACATTCTGGGCTGCAAGTGCTCTTTTCCAGCTCATGTCCAGTTTTTAATTCACCCGGATCCCCAAGTTCTCAGCAGGACCCAGTCATTTCAATCCCTAGTCTGCACTGGTGTTGAGGATTGCCCTCACCTAGGTGCAGGATTTTGCAATTGACCTTGTTGAACTTCATGAGGTTTCTATCAGGAAAACTCAGCCACCAGTGAGCTTGTTTGGCTGAAGAGCTGAGTTCACTGTAGCTTGGCAGAATTTCTTCAATTCTGTTTTTCCTCTTAGTATTTTTTCAGTATCTGTCAAAGCCTAGGTGATCTGAGTGGCAGAGTGGCAGTGGAAGCAAATTTGTGCCTGATGCTCCAAGGATGTAAGCAGAAAAGTGTTGCATGTATCTCCTTCCACAGGAAGCTTGAAAAAAGAGGTTGCCTGGGCTGAACACTCACTCACAACTAGCAACTTGCTTTTCAAATTGAAATGAATGATGTTTAGTCCCAGAACTTCTTTTACCAGAGAAAATAACAGAATGATGTAGTTATTGGAAGAGAGAGGTGGGAAAAGTGACAGGATGCCTACCTTGACAGCAGACCTTGATGCTTTGATTATCCTCAGATGACAGTATTTCCTTTTCTCCTGCTGCTCCATTGCTGCTTGCTGCTGGTACATCCATGCAATAGGTTGTGGAATGCCATGGTATCCTGAAAGAAGTGTGGGCTTCCAAAAGGTAATTTGCTTTGAGTGCAGAACTGTGCAGGTGTTTCTAGTGTATTTTTGGTTCTGAAGCTAGTTTGCTTAATGTGTACCATGGTTTGGACACGCCCAGAATTATCAGCTTAGCATTTGCCAGAGGAAAGGTTTTATGTTGCTTGTCTTCTGCTGCAACATTCTAGGGAGACAAGAGGGAGACTCGGGCAGTGGTACCCTGTACTGATGTCTCTTCCTCTTGTTCCTGCTGTCGCGTTTCAAT
Source organism: Chaetops frenatus (assembly GCA_013400775.1). Taxonomy (NCBI): domain Eukaryota; kingdom Metazoa; phylum Chordata; class Aves; order Passeriformes; family Picathartidae; genus Chaetops; species Chaetops frenatus. Next base: position 422,249 of record VZTR01033163.1, read on the forward strand.
GTGGGGAACAGCGAGGAGTTCTTTTTTAAAAAATGGATAGTCGGGAATGGAATGAAGCCAAACGAGGCAAACGTTGTATCTGAGAACTGTTTATTTGTAATGGAAACAAGAAGAAAAAGGAGTTGCCCAGATGAAAAAGGGCTAGAAGAGACAGAAAAGAAGGAAGGAAATATGGGAAAGGACTGGGGCAGAGGGGAGGCAGAAGAGGAGACAGAGAAGAGAGGGTGCCGGCAGCAGCGAGTCAGGGGAGCGCTGTCGGTGCCCAGGCCGCGGGCTGTGTGCGCTGCCTGCCCGTGCTGGGGCTGGGCCTGGGCCTGAGCGGGCCCGCGCGGCTCCCGGAGAGGGGCGGCTGCACAGGCCCGGCTGCCGCGGTGATGGCACTGCACACGCGGTGAGGACGCGCCGTGAGTGCGTCCTCGGACGGGAGGGACAGAGTCAAGGTGAGGGTCGTTGTGACCAGCTGGACCGGCGCGGCAGGGTTGAATGTGGGCAGCCCGGGCAAGGACGCGGGTGTAAAGTGGCAGGGTGGCGGTCAGGGACACCGGGAGGCAGGACAGCGACGAAGGGGAGCAAGAGGCAGCNGGACACAGGGAGGCAGGACAGGCACGAAGGTGAGCAAGAGTCAGCGAGGACAGGAGAGCCAGAAGGCAGGCGGGGGCCAGGGCAAAGGAGGGAGCGAGCCAGCCATGGGACAGCCCCGAGCCCTGGCAAGCCGTCCCCCTGAGCTGTGGTGCAGTCATTTTTCATACCCCCAGGGCCCCTCCCAAAGTCTGCCCGCGGACAGGAGACCATTGGTCTGGTCCGAACTTTCTTTGCTCTCATTAGTGGAGGCCTTTTCACTGGAGAAGCCCCTCCGCAGTGTCTCCTACTGACTGCCCCATGCGAGGTGATGGCAGGCAAAGTCCGCTAGAGACGAGGCTTCTCCCACTCCTAGCTGCCTCCTGCAAGTGGCACCTGTACACACCCTCCCCCCGTAGTGTCTCTGACAACGCCGACATCCAGCCAGGGTTGAGGCAAATTAAATCGGCTGAATCAAAACTAAATTGGTCCCCCACACCTGCTCACAGTAGGGCAGAAGTGGTGAGTTGAGAACAAACTTTCTGATCAGTACTTACCACTCTCACGAGGCTGTCTGGAAGTACTTTTTTTCACAACTCTTATTTTCCCTAAAATACTAAAATTATGGGAAGGAGTAATCTTCTGTTAAAAAAAAAAAAAAATTTAGAGGTCAATCAGTTTCAGTGTAAACTGCCCCCTTCTCTTTTCACCCGTTGGATATTTGTGATAAATTGAATGCATCTTATCTGAGACTTGCTTACACAATGAGGTTGGTCTTTACCATCATAGTGCTGCTTTTTCTAGAAGGAGGAAGAATGATCTTAGGTTTTAGATCTTTTGTAATTACAAGAAAGCTTGCAACTATTCCATGTTCTTCTCCCAGGATTCTCAAAGATTTTCCATTTGAGCCATCTTACTATTTTAAGAAGAACATGTTTGACAATATCTATGCTTTTTTATTTATTTTTTTTTGTTATTGCTCTGATGCTTTAATAACGTGCATTGTACAAATGTGTTGGATGAATGATTGATGCCATCCCTACCTGTCTAGAAAGATAATGATAAAATATCTTTGGGAATATTTTCTCCAAGTGATACATACATGGAATTCTCATTAATGTTAATGTGAGTTGGGCAGATCCACCCAGTGAGTGAAGACAAGGTTGAAGACATGATAGTTAAGTTAGGGCTTATATCTTTCATGGCAGGCAGGCAGACTTCTAAGTGGCAGACATATTATTTGAATTTAACAGAAAGCCATGCTAAAAAATTCCTGTTCTGTATGAAATGCAGATATATTGCCATTAAATTTTATGCCCAAATCTTACAGCTCTAGCTGATCTTCCTATAGAAGTAGGTTTCTATTAAGTACCTTCCACTATCTAGTTTCTGTAATTCCAGCAGGATGGCTGGAACTCAACAAAGGATTTTAATAATTGGCATGAGCTAAAAATGAGGAAAGATGAAATTCAAAACATACCACAAAATTATTCTTTCTGAAGGACGCAATAAGGATGAATAGAACACCAAAGGAAGCACTGAAAAGGCCTTGAACATAGATTTCTTCCCTATTTTCTTATGCCAGCAAGAATTTAGTGTGAACATGTGTGGAGCTTGGCATATTGGCTGAGGTCCCATGTTTGCACTTACAACATCTGGCACAAATTCTCTACAAGTGAAGGAACAGGTTTCGTCATTCTGTCGCCTACTGTCCATGAGCTTCATTATCAATAATGTGATTGTTTACATTGATCAGATCAAGGAAAACACACAGATTTGAGCAACTCTGGAGAATTTCACAGTTTGTGACATTAAAATAGGCATGCCATTTTATCGTTGTTATTTCTTTTCCTGACATGTTGAACTCTTGGTCAGCATTCCGTCATAAATGGTGAAAGTTTTGACAGGTTCCAGGAGTTATTTTTAAAAGCCGGCCATGCCAAAATATTTTATATTAAGATATTTTGTTGTATTTAAAAACCTTAAAAAAGGCTTTGATTTTGATGTTTGACACAAATCATAGGATCACAGAATAGTTTAAGGTAGAAATGACCTTTAAAGGTAATATAGTCCAGTCCTCCTGCAACGAGCTGCCCTTCAAGTTAGAAAAGACAAAACTGTCTATTTAAATGGTCTTTTAAAGTTGTTCTGGTAAAGAGGGCAGAAGCTCTGGGACCTTGAGTGCATTCTTACAAAAGATGACATTATGGGAAATTCTTCCAGAATTATGGCAGGTTAGATCAGCGTTGAAGAAAACATCTGTCAATTGAGAAATATTTTGTCATAACCACTCTTAATACATGGTACATGTTAGATTCTTCTTGTCAAAACTGTTGGAGAATTAAGATTTATTAATGCAGAGTTCCAGGCCCTGGAATTGGATGTAATTGTGCTTTTGCAGACCTTGTTGTGAGGGCTGAAGGAACTCACTGAAGTTGAGAGGACTCTGCAGCTATTCCTGCCTCAGTAGAAAGAGCAGAGTCAGGGCAGGGGCTTGGGTGACAGTCTGTGAATGCCCACAGTGTTTGGTTATTGGCACTTGTCCTTGGCACAGTTCAGGCTTGTGCCAAATAGCATTTTTTGAGATAGAACCTATGCATGATTGAGAGAATAACACAAATGAGGGCCTGCTCTCCATGGGCAGGTTGGATTATACCACATTGTTTTGGGGAAGAAGAAAAGGAATCTGGCCAGATGGCTGTAAGCCATTATGACACTTGCCTTTAGGGTTCCCTAGTCTGTTTTGTTTATCAGGGTAGACATCACCTATAAAGTCTCATATGTTTGTAGCAGTGGGATGCTTGTTAGTAACTAAGACAAAAATATCCTCATTCCTTTGAAGCTTTTACATGCATTGACCCAAATCACTCAATTTTTCAAGGACTTTGTAAAAAAACATCCAACATATGAATTAAATCAATTTGATATCTCATCTCTCCAGTGTTCAACTGAGAGTCTGTCAGCTAATCCTGGTTGCCCTCTTTCCCAGGGCACCTTGGAGATGCACAGGAGCTTGCTCCAGGCTAAACTAATTATTCTAGTGATGGTGGCAGCTGCATGATCCCAGCTGTCTTCTTTTCTGGCCACATGATAGCAGTAGGGCTCCAAGAAAACAGGCCACAGGCTCTGTGTGTTAATTGGTATTGGGGACCCACTCCTGACTGCACTTGTGAGTCAGCTCCTGAACACAACAGTATGGTGCACAGGAGGTCCCAGCATAAGTTCCAGAAATCATTGGGTCAACTGCACGTGTGGTTAGGTCTACCTACATGATGTCTGTTGATATTTGCAGAGAAAGAGGTGGCCCATTCAGCCAGGAAAACTGGGCACCATTGGTGTACAATATGACCTTGAATACTGAACAAATCTCCATTTGGTGCTTTTGAGCTCATTAAGTCAAAAGCAAAAGATAGAATCATAGAATAGTTTGGGAGCTTTAAAGACCATCTAGTCCAGTGCCTCTGGAGTGAGAAGGGATGTCCTTAACTAGATCAAGTGATTCAGAGACCTATCCAGTGAAAGTTGCCAGGGATGGAAGATCTACCACCTCCCCAAACAGCCTGTCCCAGTGTTTTACCACCCTCATTGCAAAGAACTTCTTTCTTATATCTAGTCTGAATTTGTCCTCTTTTAGCTTAAACTTGTTACCTCCTGTTACAACAGGCCCTGCTAAAGGGTTTGCCCCTATCTTTCTTACAGGTCCCCTTCAGGTACTGAAAGGCTGCTCTGAGGTCTTGCTAGAGTCTTCTCCAGTTTGAGCAAGGCCAACTATCTCAGCCTTCTCTCATAGGAGAGGTACTCTGGCCCTCTGATCATCTCTGTGCGCCTTCTCTGGACTCACTGTGACAGGTCTATGTCTTTACTGTGCTGTGGACCCCAAAGCTGGATTCAGTACTCCAGGTGGGGTCTCATCAGAGTGGAAGGGCAGAACCACCTCCCTTAACCTGCAGCCCAAAATTCTGTTGGTTTTCTGAGCTGTGAGCACACATTGCGCTCCATGCCTTTCATCCAGAAACACCCCCAAGAGCTTCTCCACAATGCTGCTCTCAATTTCTTCATTCACCAGCTTGTATTGATACTGGGGCTTGCCCTGACCAAGGTGCTGGATCTTGCACTCAGACTTGTTGAACTTCATGAGTCTACCAAGGGCCACTCCTAGAGCTTGTCCAGGTCCTTCTGGATGGCATCCTGTCGTTCAGGTGTGTCAACAACACAGCTCAGCCAGGTGTGCTCTGCAAACTTGCTGAGGGAGGACTTGATCCCTTTGTCTCTGTCATTGATGAAGACGTTGATTGATATTGATCCTAATATGGACCCTCGAGGGACACCACTTGTCACCTGGACATTGAGCCATTAACTGCTACCCTCTGGATGCAATCATCCAACCAGTTTCTCATCCACCGAGCTCCACCCATGAAATCTATCCCTCTCCAATTTAGAGAGTAGGATGCTGTGGGGACCTTGTCAAAGAAGGTCCTGTACAGAAGTAAATGATAACTGCTGTTGTCACCACAATAAAAAGTCACAAGGTTGGTCAGGCAGGACTTGCCCTTGGTGAAGCTGTGCTGTCTGTCTCAAATCACCTGACTGTTCTCCTCGTGCCATAGTATAACCTCTAGGAGAATCTGTTCCATAATCTTTTCAGGTGCCAAGGTGAGGCTGAAAGATCAGTAGTTCTTGAGGTCCTCCTTTCTAGCACTTTTAAAAATGGGTGCAATGTTTCCCTTTTTCTAACCAAATATTTGGCTCTAGGGCATCTGTGTATTTCAGTTTTTCCTGTGTGACCCACCATTTGGACCAGATATACAAAGACTTGGTCCTGGAAGGGTTAATTCACAGAAATTCCTAATTTAATACATCTCTAAGCACCTAATTCCAAATGGATTCTTAGCTATTTCTTAACCCTGTTGGTGTCCTGAGCACCTTGGCATGATACCGCAGTCAGAGAATTCCTAGTGGCCTTCATTTCTGCTGCTTGGCATGATCCTTTTCAAGCCATGCACCTGAAAATGCCAAACTAACTGATCAGTGCCAAAACAACAGCAAGGTTCACAAACCATGGTTGTATTTTTCTGATCTTCTTGTCAAGTTCTGATGTAACAAAATATTTCAGGATGTCTTTATCAGTTTGGGTCACCAATGAAACCCAGTGACCCATCTCAAATGCTAAACAGCCCAATGCATGGAACACTCATTCATAATACACAGGATAATTTTCTTCCACCACTTGCTTTGAAATACAGATCTGAAGCCATATCTTACCCTCCAACTGAAAATCTTCTACCAGATCAGGAGTCCACAAGCTATCACACAGTAGCATGCTCTACAATGAATCCCTCATCCCTTCTTGCTGAAGCTATCTACTTAATAAAAAATACTTAAAATATTCATAGTAAATATTCAGGCTCTGTAGGCTAATGACAATGGCTGTTGCCTGGAAGACTGGGTTTCTAATCACTGCCCTAATGAATAAACATCTGTGATTTACAGATTATGGACAATGCCAAAGAGAAAGTACTCCTTTCAGACTAGGTGTGCATTATCTGTGATTTAGCCATGAAATTATTGCAGCTTCCTTCAGCTCCACAGGGGCAAATTTTGACTGGAGTGACCCCTCTGTTTGGGATGAAATTATACTTGCAGTGAAGAGACACCATAATGATAGCATTCTATACAAAAATAAAAAAAGATCCTAAGACACATTCTTTAACCCAGTCTCAGTATTGTTGTAGCCTACAGGAAAGATCTTGAACCGAAATTGCAAAGTTAGACTGACAGTAGTGCTTTTGGATGATTGCTTCTATTCATCAGACTTCCAGGCCTTAGTGAAATCAGGATGAAGAGTGTTACATTGTTTTTTCTGTAGTGGAAGCTTAGGAAAAAAAATGTTGTCCTATTCATTTATTATCAAATCTGAACAGTTTGCTTTTGAAATGTTAAGTGTTACCCCAGTTGAACTCTCCGTTTTTAGGCAGTAACTGGTTCAGACTGCCTTTCATGGGAATCCAAAATCAGTACAGAGAATGAGAGATAGATGGGAAAATATGAATTAATCCATTAATTTAAACTTCATCTTCAAGTCATTATGCTAAAAAATAAAAAGATTCTGATACAATGGACTCTTTTCTTTTCTCAAGATTCTGGTACACTGGACTTTTTTTTTTCTTCTACGACCCACTTAGAAATCCAGAAGTCATAAAGTTTTGCCTTGTCACAAGCTATAAGTTATGGTGGCACAGCAATATTTTTTACTGTCCAGATAAAAAAGGAAATTACTAACTCCATCCTTGCCTGGTGATGCAGTTAGCTGCCTGAGGTCTCAGTGGTTTCACTTCATTTAACATGAGGAAGTATAAAACTGACATATAAAAATTCCCTTGAGCGATCATTCATAATTGTAAAAAAACCCCTTTTTGTGAGGTTTTTTGATCTATCCACACATTGATTTTTATGCAGAGAGCATCTCTTTTTTACAAACAAAAGGTTCCTTCGTATTTTTATGAAAATATACATAGTTTTCCATTTTGGCTTTCTTTTGTTTATATTTTGATACCATATTTAAATTTATTCTCTATGCCCATTCCTTGTAGCTTCTGAGATGACTAATTGGTGAGATTTTGAGAATCATCTGCCTTCTTCAGGTATTGCTGGAGTTTCTAACTTTGTTAATGAGGCTATCTTGATTTTTTTTTTCAATAAAATCATGTCAGTGTTTTAGCAGTTACCATTGCTGTTATTTTATGTGTCTAGTTTCCCAAATTCGGTGGGAGAGAAGACTACAGGGCTTTTGACTAGGAATTCTTGTAAACAGGCCACATAGATTTCCAATCTGTAATTACAGAGCTTACAAACCAAGTGTACTTTGAATATTTAATTTTTCCAGATAGACTATATTTATAGGAAATGCTGATCGCACCATGATGGTTAGAATTCATGTGTATAAGGCATTTGGTGTTAGAGTTCATGTGTAAAATTTGGAGTGATTGAAATATATTAAGGCAAATGTACAAATACTAATGATTTAAGAGAAACACTGAAGCCAGTATCAGTGTTTTCCGTGTAGTCCTGAACGTGTCAGACCTGAGTAATATCAGTGCTGTGAAGGAGAATGGGGACATTCTTGTTGGAAAGAAAATGGATGGTCTTGCAGAGCCAAAATTCTTTTTCCTTCTAAGTAGCTACCAGTGAATTTATACTGAGGTTGCTGATCACTTTAGTCAAGGTAAAACAGTGATGAGAGTGACCAAATATCAAAGAACAGTTGAACAAACCAGTGTTCTTGCACAAGGGTTAGATGGGGAAGTCAGTGAGGGAAGATTCAGTTTTCAAGATTTTGTGAGGAAGCTATAAATAAAGGCATGTTGTTCTAAATAAAGCTCATTTTAAAAAAACCCCAGGCTAAACACCCAAGAATGATAACTATTACTTGTTTATAATGAGGAGTTAGACTGGCCTACCCATAGCCTTCTCAGAGAAACTGTATATGCTCTTTGAAATTTGTGTCATTGCAGCAATGAGAAATCATCAAAATCTCTGCTTTTAAGTAGGAAAAAAATTCTCCCTTCATGGTTGTAAAGAAGAAGCTGGAAAATGGGATCCCAGAAGGCTTAAGACAGAAAAGTGAGTCATGAGATATAAAAAAGTTAAAAATATATTTCTGATGATTTTTATAGCAACCTCTTAGCTCTTTGATGTCTGCCTGAAAATCTATGAAGAGTTGTCACAGAGAGACCTTGCTGGTGGCATCCAGTGCCTCTAAGCTCCTCAGTTTGGCAGGGAGAGCCTCTGCATTCAATGTCACAGTAGCAGGTTAGATCACCTCATCCTTTTCTTTATCTGTATCTTCCATGGAAGAAAAATTCATCTGCACAGGACTTGAGTAAGTGAATATAGCATATGCTACTGTTAACATCAAGGATACGATAGACTGCGTGTCTTTCTAATTTTCTAGAAGTTAAATGTTGATTACTCAGGCAGTCAGTGCAAGACAAAGGAACCTGCCAAAGATAATTCAACCTACCTGCACTAGACACCTGACTTAGACTGGGATGAATTACCCTTGAGAATTGGCCACCTTTGCTCGCTGACTGTTACTGGAACAGAGACAACTAGGTCAGGAAAGCTGTAGCTCTTTCAGGTGCTTCATGTCAGGTGAGAGCCCTGATTACAGGCCATTAGGCTTTATCCACCAGTAATCACCAGAAAGGAAATTCCCTATGTGAACTCTGAAGCTATTGAAGCACAATGTCGTCACTTTACTGTGCGAAGTCAAGTCCCTGTGCTAGCATAAGGGATATTAAGGGTATCAAAGGAAAGTTTTGTTCCACAAGAAACAACAGTATTTTTTTTCCTATTCAGAAACAAAATACCATTTTCAATTGAAATCTTCCAGTAAATGCTAGATTTTTGGGCTGAAGTAGGAAGCTGACAACCCACAAGGTGAGAGTGGATCACACTTTGGGTAAATGAAAGCAAAAACTTGGAAAGAGAGGTGCCAGGCAATCCTGGGGTGGGATGCCTGTCCACCTGCAGCGAACAAATACAAGAAACAAACAAAAGACTTACTAACACTGATGATCTGCTTTGAGTGTTTGAGTGGGTGGTTTGCAAAAGGCAAGTGGGTAGCTTGCAAATTTTATGTAAGTTATATGACCATAATGTACAAAAAGTCTCTACACACATTGTTGTAAGCATGATATAGTATCCAGATATCATATTTATTGAAGTACTATATATTTTCTCAGGAGGCTGCTTTGTCTCAGAGGATGATAAAATACTCAAGGTCTTACAGATGGTTCCCATTCAGAGAAGCAATTGACAATTGAGAGCATATAGTTATCAAGGACAATCAAACCTATGTTTTCCTACATTGGCAGGCACTGAGCAGAAAGAGAAAACTCTTTGCTGGTAGCTTTAAACCGCATTCTCACTGGGCTTCTTGTTTCTTTAAGCTTTATTTCAAGTGCTGGTTCTGGCTGTAACCTTGGCATTTCTAACCCAGTCATGAGAGTGCTGTGGGTGTGTGACACCTTGTGACTCCTGCTGCTATTCCTGTAGCAGTAACCAGACCTCTCTCTGTTACAGACGTAGGAAACATCTTTTGTGCCTGTGAATACTTATCTGTTACAGTGACCACAAAGATGGGAACTGGATGGGTTCCACACCTACCAGCTCTCGGACTCAAATAAATGTTTTCATGTCTGCAATTTCACTGTCTTTGTGCACATACATACACATACTCTGTGTGCGCCTGAATTGAAATATTTGAGAAAATACCTCTCCAGAGTTTTTCCATGTGCCTGTGTTTTCCCCATGGTAAAGATTAGGATTTTACTCCTGTTATATAAAATGAAAAAGTTTTTACTAAGTAAGCTGTATCTTTACAATTGGACTGATGATTAAATGATCAGTGGTGAAAAATGCTAGATTCTTCCTGTCAGCTACAGATTATGTGGCATAGCCTGACAGGCACTGGGCCCTAGGAATCTGGGTCCTGCCTGTTTCATTAACCAGTATGAGGCCGACTGACAGCTACTGGCATGCAGAATATTAGAAGCACCATACCTATCAGGGGAAAAAAAGGACTTCCATACAGCTTTATCACTATAACCCATTCATCAGTTTATTGAACTGAACCTTGCTAGGGGGTTTCTTGAATGCATGTGATGCCCCATGGTGTTAAGAGTTTTGTATTTTGATCTCAGATTATGCTGAAAGCTTTGTGCTAGCTCCTTTTTGGTTATGTATCTGAAGTTGTTCAAAAGTAGGTTATTTCTTCCAGAGCAGAGTGCAGTTTGTACTTACCACACTTCCCTAGAGACACCTATTTCATGGCTTAGGGAGTTGGAGATGGATAGAAATTCATCCTTCCATTTTGTTGAGTGTGCCATCAGAGGCATCCCCTGCCCTCCTGTGGTTCTCCTGCTGTTGGCTTTCAAATTTGAGCCTTGACCACTTTATATCTGGCCACAGTGCAGTGAAATCTGGCTACAGCAAAGATGAGGAATGAGGCCAAGATATGGATTAGGCAGGTTCCACTTCATGACAGGCTGTTATGTGTTCTTTACAGAGGTGAGATGGTTTTATGATAAGAAGGGTTTACATCTGAGAATTAAATGAAACGTGCACGGGTGAAGATATACTTTGGTATCTTTCTGTAAGCTTCAGTGCCATTCCCAGCTACCAAACCCCCCTTTCCAGCCCCCCTCCATCTCTCTCCTTTGTAAACTGTTGGCTGAAGATCCTAGAGATCTTGAGAGACCTTGGCAGAGGTTAAAGCTGCTTGAATGCCTGGGCAGATTTCTGTGTGGAAATCTGGAAAGTTGACAAATTACTGTTTTGTGGATATTCTCTTTGTTCACTCTGTTTAATGACTGAGAACACAGTAGCACCATAAATGCATAGAGGTCATAAAAAAGTGTTTCCAGGTAGCATCAGAATTCAAATTTCTCATCTTCTTCATCCATGGTTTACATCTGTGGTTCTCACCCTCTCTGTCTGGATGCTAGGACAGCGCTCTGTCTTCAAGAGAGATAGTAAATGTAGTTATCACCATTCTTGAACCACAGTACATAGCTGGCAGCTCTCTTCTAGGTAGCCCTTAGTTCACTAGAAAACATGAAATTTACTCAGGAATCTTAACAAGCAGGAAGTTGGATCTTACATATACTACCAAATAGTGTATGCCTGGTTGTGGTGGATGACTTTCATGTTTTGTTCAAAAATGCTTCAGTATCCTTTTCAATGCTGACTTAAAAGTCTTATTTAAGACTGTCTTACTAGAAAAACAGCAAAAGCCATTGATAAAACCAGACAGCTATCATGGGGGAGATCCTTCTGGATCATGCTGGTTGAATATAGATTTGACATTTCCCTCAGTGTCTTGAAATTTAAATGTTTATTTGTAAGTGATGGAGCTATAAACCTTTGCTAAGATTTTGGTCAGTCTAAAAAGCTGAGCATTATATTGTACTAGAAAACTAAGTTTGCCATGATGCAAATCTTGGTTTTTGTTTTACTGATCTACATTCTATAAACACTATTTCCTATGTCAACAAGTTTTCAATCTTATTTTTATCATGTAGGTTTATTCCCAATAATTTCAAGAGGTTCATATTTAAGGATATATGGAATTTTATACACATGGCTCCATAGCCAGGAAGCTATATTTGTTAAATGTTTATTAAAATCTGACATTTTTCTTAATAAGGGTTGAGAATTCTGTAGCATTCCTGTGCAGCAAACATAGAGCAAGAAACTGAACAAGCTTGAGCAAGAAACTGTCTGAAAACCTGATACACTAGTGGGTGAAACTTGCATCTCTCAAAATAGAGGCCTCCAAAAATTTCCCCAAGATGTCTGGCAGGAACACTGCAATGAAAATAATCATCTTTGGCATTTGTGATGTCTTACCTTTGTGGGATACCAAGAAGAGACACTGAAACACATATTTTCCAAAGCAAAGAGTGTATCTATAGAAAGATCTTTTAGAAGAAAGTTTCCTTTCATCTTTATTTTGAAACTCATTATTTTCCAGGATATGATGTTTCATGACAAGTAGCTGAGATGCTGTCGTAATATGACAACAGTAGTCCAATGTTCCAGAAAACTAGCAAAAGCAAAGATGCAAAATACGAAACCAAATTGCTAAGCGGACTTACACTTATTTGTTCTACAATATAAACACTGAGTTTTAGTTTTTAAGAGGAGAAAGAAGGTTCATGTTGTCAAGGTATAGGCTAAAGAGACCAGGGTTCTCCTATAAACAATGTACGTGTTTGAAAACTAAGCCTTTGTACTTATCAGAACAAATTTAATATTGGAGTTTGGACAGTCTGTGAGGTGAATGAGTCAGGTGCTAGTGCCTTTTACCATCAGTCTTTTTTTCTCCACATACTTGGAGATGACATCCCTAATGAGCTGTTCCATCACCTTTCCAGGGATGAAGGTGAGGTTGACTGGACTCTAGTTTTTGGGTCCTCCTTCTTGCCCTTTGTGAAGACTGCAGTGACATTGGCTTTGCTCCAGTCCTCAGGCACCTCTCTTGTTTTCCAAGACTTTTCAAACATGATGGAGATTGGCACAGCAATAGCATCTGCCAGCTCCCTTAGCACCTAGTGGCTGCACCCCGTCAGAGACCATGGATTTGTGGTTATCAAGTTTGCCTAAATAATCTCTACCCTGAGCCTCCTCAACAGAGGGAGGAGACAAGGCTTTCTCTCTTTCCTTCAGCACCTGGAATTCTTGAGGGCCGGCCTTCTGAAGCAAAGAAGGCATTCAGTAACTCCATGCTTTCTGTATCCTTCATCACCAGGGCACCCACCTCATTCAGCAATGAACCTACATTTCCCTAGTCTTCCTTTTGAGGTACTGGAAGAACCCCTCCTTGTTCTCCTTGACATCCCTTGCCAGATTTAATTCCACATGGACCCTAGCCTTCCTTGTCTCATCCCTGCATACTTGGATAATGTTCCTACATTCCTTTGTCCAATTTTCCAGATTTTGCAAATTTCTGTCTTCCACTTGAGTTTTACCAGAGGTTTCTTACTCACCCATGCAGGTCTTCTTGCTTGGTCTCTTACTCATAGAGATGCACTGATCTTGAGTTTTGAGGAAGTGATGTTTGAATATTAATGAGTTTTCTTGAGCCTCCCGCTGCCTTCTAGAGCCCTAAGCTGTGGTATTCCTCCAGGCAGGTCCTTGAAGAGGCCCAAGCTAGCTCTCCTGATGTCCAGAGCTGTAATGGTACTTGCTGCCCTGCTTCTTCTATGCAGTATCCTGAACTCTGCCATCTTATGGGCACTTCAACCAAGGCTGTCCCCAGATTTCACATCCCCTTGGATTTCACATCCCCAACCAGTCCTTCTTTGTTTGCTAGTACAACTTCCAGCCCACACCTCTCCTCACTGAATCCTCCCCCACCTGAGTCAAAATGCTTTCATCAATGCTTTGCAGGAACCTTCTGGACTGCATGGGCTGAGCTGCCTTTCTGCTTTCCATCAAATATCAAGCTGGTTGAAGTTCCCCATGAGAATCAGGGCCTATGAACAGGGTACATACACCTAATTTCTAGATCCAAAAATCACATTTGGGTTCAGCTAGGCAGGAAATTTATTAGATTTTGCCATATTTAGTATAAATATTTCTGTGTAATTTTATGTACCTTGGCCTTGATCAGCATTTTTATTTATCTACATGTCTTGTCTAAAGTTTTTCCTGTTTCAAAACAAGCCAAAGTAAATCACTGCAAGGGTGCCTCTGTAACAATTTCACACTAAGCCCACAAATTAAAAATATGCTTAAGAAGAAAAGTAACCTGAACATGGGTTTCTCTGCAGAAGGATTTTTTATTACTCTTAATGTCCAAAAGCAGTACTTCACATTATGAACTAATGGCCCGTGAAATGTCATTTAAAAATAAAAGATGTGTTTAAATCAGAGGAATAATATCTTTGACTGTCTTACAGTTTTTCCCCCACTGTTTTGAAAGTAATTTATTTTCTCTTCTACTTTTTTTTTTTAGAAAAATACTAGATCTCAGGCTAAAAAAGGACAGACTTAATTACAGACCATAGCTTTTTTGTTTCAATTTGCACAATTTTGACAACAGTGCTTTAAATGCAGGGACACTAGCACAGCTTAATTGAAATTCTGATGATGTTTTTTGCACTAATTGATACCCATGTTGGCAGACTGAGCTCAGCGACCCAGGAATGAATGGACAGGAAGAATGAGACTATCAGCTTAGCCTTGCAGGTGGTCTTTCCTGATCAAGATTAAAGAACATTGGCAGGGCACCACAGGAGAGCTAGCACTGCTGATACCCTATGCTATTCTCATTTTGTATTTAAGCACAGGATTTCAGTGTTCAGGCTGAGATTTTCAGTCTGACTCCATTTGCAGGAGTAATAATAATAATAATATTGAAAAAAGACTGAGAAATTACTTGATCATACTGTGTAAGGAGGTTGGCAAGGAGAAAATGCCAGGTACAAAAGAGGCTTTTAATCTTGTAGAAAAAAAGATAGGTGAGAACTAATGATTTGTCTTGGATTTAGCATGAACTGAGATTAGTATGAGATCTAGATTAATAATAGGGTAGAAGTAGGGTGTTAATAAGCTCTGGAACAAACTTCCAAGGATATGTTAAATTCCTTGTCCTTCAAAGTCCTCAGCCAGCTGTCTAACACAGGGTCTCAGTTTCAGCACAAATAAAACTGCCGTGATATCACATGGCCTACTGTATACACAAGATCAGACTAGACAGTTCTGGCCCTTAAAGACTATTAATCTACTTAATTCTTACTTTTTTACATGGTATATTCATGAAAGAATTTAAGAAAGCAGATCAGTAGCATTATTACCATTGTACAGATACAGGGACTGTATCTCAGAGAGGTTAAATCACTTCTTATAAGATGTTCAAGAAGCCAATGGCATAAAAAGTAATGGCATATAAAGTAATATGTAACATGTTTGTCACATTGTGCTTTGTCAACTGGACACAGTGATCTTTGGAAAAAACCTCACAGATACAGTGAATTTCATTTTATGTTTAAAAACAAAGTAGGGGAATAATATTTGGCAATTGAAAACAAAAAATGACAGAACATTAGATTAGACTAACATAATGATCTCTTCTCTCAGTGCCTCTAGAAGGTACATGGGACTCTCCTAAGAGTAAATTAGTAGGTGAAAAAAATACAGCCTAAACCCTTTTTCAGCAGAAGCCTTCCTACAGAAAGCTATTTTTTGAACGCATTCTTATCCCATTTGGCAAATGTTTGCATGAAGAATTTCTATTTATTTTTTAAATTAAAGAGTATAACAATAAGTGGTCTAGGGTTAGGGCAATGACTGCAGCAGTTTTCCTTGATAGGGAGAGGCTTTGTTGAAACTGTGGGGCTGAAAAAGCTGACAGGGCACTTAATCTGGCTTTGTGATAATTGAAAATGAGATGGCCTATTGGCCTGAGATGTGCATTTGGTTTTTATGGAGCTGTACCAAGTCAGATCTTAAGGTGGAATCTATAAATGGCTTTAGTACATGTGTGCCAGACTTGTTATTTCTTGTTGCTTTTCACTTCATAAGGTAGAGCAAGTACTATTATAAACCCTAACCCAAAACCTGCTAAATTTCTATTGATGACAGATTATATAAGAATGACTGTAAACAGAAGGGGACAAGATAATAAAAAAATAATAAGCATTTTGAAATGTTCCAATATTGTTTATATTGAATTCAATATCTCTATTGCACAGCATAGTCAGCTGCCAAGATTTTGTGCGTGACAGGCTGTGCCAACATTTATATTCAGATGCTCTAAATCTTGAGAGGAGAAGGAAAAAAGACATTTTAAATTAATAGATAGTACAGTCCTTCCTCCATACATACTGAAACATTCTCTGGTACTAAACGTGATCAGCTAGCAGTTCTGAATGCACTATCACATTCATCACTGATGTTTATTAATATTATATTTCTAGGACAATAAATTCAGGTTATTGTTAGAATGATATTGTTCATATGAACTAAGGTTCATTGACCTAGAATTAGGTTTAAGAATAGGCTCTTTCCCTAAGACTGGGCGTCTTGCACACATGTAGGCAGATGCACACTTTCACAAAGGTGCGTTGGTATAAATTTGAATTTAAATCTCTCCACTGTACCTGCTGATCATAGATAAATGCATTCTTTTTAAAAACAATTGAATCCCATTGTTATCAATTGTCTACAGCTTGAAGAGCTCACAGTGGCACGGCACTTTTAGAGCTGAGCAGATACTATTTGTGCTTAGTTTGCTTTTTCTGGTTGGTTTGGAATGGTCACAATGCAGGGATTGTTTTGTTCCTAGCCTTGCACAGATCAGCAGAAGTGTGTGTTTAAGACACGCTTAGAAGTGCCACTGGCAGAGGAAAGTGGGAGCTGGAATCCTACCCATAGGATCTGTGGGAGGCAGAGTGGAATGAGGGCTTGTAGTCCCTCTAGAGCAGTGTTTGAATGATCAGATCATTCACCTGAGAGGCTGGTCAGCTAGATATTTGCACATGACATAAAACAGGGGGTGCGAGGAAAAAAAGAAGTTCTAGCAGAGTGTTGTCAGGATCTAGGAAGTCTCTTGAGCATCCTATTCTGTAGTTTGTAAGCTGGAGGTAAGCTTATCAGGTAGGACAATAGCAGTATGATGAAGTCACTTGAATTAGATTGGATCCTATTAGAATGGATGCATTCTAGTTTGGTGGGGTTTTGTTTTGTTTTGTTTTTTGTGGGTGGGCACTGTTTTTGTTTAAATTTGGAAGGTGCAAGAACATGCAAATACAGCAGCACAATCATATAATCATTTTGATTCAAAAGTCAGTGGCCCTCAGAGAGCCACGCTGCAGCTCATTCATCAACAGGATGGCGAACAGGAATGCAGAGTGTGCTGGTGGGTTATTACACATGCAGAGCCTGATTCTCCTCTCATGTACACTGTTAACACAGAGGAGTACTAGCACTGAAATCAGCACTGTTATGCTGGTACATGTGAAGAAAGAGTCAGGCTTTCCCTGTGTCAAACTCTGATCATCTCTGTCAGGGAGGGAGAACTACCTAAAATGCTTTGGAGGCTACATTTATCTAAAATGTTCAGCTGAACCAGCACTTAAAAAATTGATATTTTCTTGTGTTCTTTGTAGCACTTAGCTAAATAATTTGAAATCCATTATTACAGAGGTAGTCACTGTCACTGCCAGAGCCAATGTTCCTTTAGAATGTCCATTTTATGAATCTTGTTTTGAGTATTTTCCATAGTAACTCAAGCGTTTTAAATTGCTTTGGACCGTGATACAGGAAGTTTGCAGTCTTTGTAAATTCCCACTACTAAGGCATGAAAGACTGGTTACCTTTGGGGTTTTTTGTTTCTTTCTTAAATATAAAAAGAAAATTAAATTGTTTTTCCTCTTCTAGCTGAAATGTGCATAATAATGTGCAAAACGTCTTTCTTATTTTGAATGTTGACACAGAGGTGAAAATAACTAACACTGTAATCCTACAAACGAAAAAAATTGGTCTGAGAAGTAAATACGTATCTTCATGTACTATTTCCCCGGCCAAGAAAACTCACAACAATCATTTTTCTACATCTAACTCCTAATATTCTACTCTCAGTTTTGATTTTCTAGTCAAAAAGCTATAACTTGATTTGTACCTTAATCCTGTATAGGCAGTCCTTTCTATCCTTCTGAAGACATCATGGAATTCAACCATTCCCTTTTTACAGATGGTGAAATTAAGAGTGTATAATTTTTGTAAATATTGTGACATCTGGACTTGAAAAGCTTCTTGTTCCACAGAAGAGAAAACAAATGCCCAAAAAATTATGAAAGAATGAAAGAAGGCCCATTATTTGTGTGAAAGATGGAAGACTTTTCCATATATCAATTTTTCAGTGGGAGATTCTTGAGAATGCTATAATTTTTTAAGAGGCACAACTTGTCATTGCATGAAGTACTAAGAGGCATCAAGAAAAGAGATATTTATGATACTAGTGAAGAAAATTGTAGTTTCTTCCCACATCTTAAGCGGGCTAAAAAGTTTTGGGTACATTTTATAGTAAGTCAGGCATTTTCTTGGATTTATTTTACGACGATTTTTTAAACCAAGAAAAAAAATCTGTGGAAAGTCCCTGATTATGGAAGAGACTGAAAACACTACGGGTTTTTCTGTGTGCATTTTCTTTTTGAATCATGCTTTTAATATGTTTGCAATGTCCAGGTTTACCTGCTAAAAATGGTCCTGGTGTTGAACTCACTTTTCTGGCTCACCAGTACACTTACTTTCAGACTTGCAAGGTAATGCCTACAATCACTCATGAGGAATGCTGCCCAGGTTGGTTGGCAGGAGAATACTGATCTGAAGACATCCACGTATTCCTGGCTGGTGTTATTAAATAATAATAGGCTGGGTAAGACTTCCCTTCAACAGCTGTAGGCTTGTCTAGGGCCATGGTTGTACCACCTGCCCTTCCCCCTGAGTACTGGAGAGAGCCAAAGCCCAGTTGCTGCTAGAATTATCTCCTTGCCTTGGATGCTGTTCAGCATAGATGCTGGAGTGTTTTACTGTGGCATGGTCTTTGATATTTTTTCTTGGTATTCATATTTTGATTGCTTTATATTTTTTATTAGTTATGCTCCATATTATGAAAAAAATGTTTCAGCTTGCTAAAGTTTTGCTAGATTTTTAAGTACATGGGTTGAAGTTTTCCCAAATGGGTATTTGCTTCAGCTGATTTCTTTCCTTTTATTCTGTCTTTCTCTTGAAGTCCCTTTTAAAAGCGTTCTGGTTATTTTCAGTAAGCAGGTTTGAAAAGCAGCAGAAATACCCTTTTAACCCAAAACGAGAAAACAAAGGAAATTTCTGGTACATTTCTCTTTGAAGAGCTCAAGAGTCCCTCTGCTTTGGAGCAAGGCATTTAGCAGGCAAGGAGATTTCTGTGCTCTGTTTTGTGGCTGTGTCTCCTGCCAGTCTTGTGTTTGGCCAATTTTTGTGCCTTTGGAAAACTGCAGGTTACACACTCACATGAAGCTGGTAGAGAAAACTTCGATTTCACCAGCAAGGTCACTAAGGAGGAGAGTCCTTTCATGGAGTTTATTACCAGTTACAGCTTTTATTCCCATTGCATGGTGGGCTGAGCTGGGAGAAGGAATGGAACACCTCTCCTAAGCAGACAGGCTGAGAGAGTTTGGGATGTTCAGCCCAGAGAAGAGAGGACTCCAGGGAGACCTCCCTGCAGCCTTTTAGTCCACAGAGGGGATTTGTGAATAAGAGAAAGTAATTTTTTACATGGGCAGCAACTGATAGGACAAGGAGAAATTGTTTTAAGCTGAAAGAGGACAGATTTAGTTTAGATGCTAGGAAGAAATTATTTATTATGAGGGTGGTGAGGTACCTGCAGAATTGCTTGTTTGACTACTAATCTCAAAGCTAATGCTTTTTGTTTATTTAGGGTTTTAAAAAAATTATTTTTATTTTGGATCTCTGCATATGAGCATCAATATTTAGTTATTTGTCTTCTCTGAGCCATTTTAGGATCATCTTATGAGATGAAGAAAAAAACCTAGTATATTACTATTTACCTTTTCTTTTTCTTTTTCCACGAAGAGTTTCAAATTTATCCTGAAGTGGCTTCAGAGAATGAAGCTTATCTTGCTTGGAAATGAAAATATTTAGAAAAGATCATTCCCATTCTGCTATTGATATTTCATCTGTGTGAGATACCGAGATTAATTCAGCAGCTAAAAAGCATTGGAATAAATTCTTCTAGTGTTCTGCTTCTTTCTAGTTTAATTTTTCTGAGATTGTTGTCTGATTTGTTGTTAAGTAAGTAAAAAAGTATTAAGTTTTCAAAGTTGGGAGCCAAACTTCTGCTTCTTAGAGCAGTGTAAATCCAGTGTACTGTGCCCTAGGGTCATTGCATTACTTACAGAACAATTAAATCAGAAAGAAAAAGGTAGTTAATATGTATTAATATTTTGTGAGTTGTGTATATGTTCAATATTTGTGTGTGCATACATACATAAATATATATAAGGACTTTTCAGTAAAACAGTGATTTATCTTTTACTAACTAATACTATGAGTCCAAAGTACTTCTTTGATTGTGACCGTTAATAAAAATTTTTTCAATTTTCTGTTTAGCAGCTGACTTTAAAATACTTCAAGTAGAGCTATTTAATATAGCCCATTACAATTTTCCAACCTCATCATAATCTATTTTTCTAACAGGGTCACCTTTAACATATGATGGGATGAATGTATTTTATTAACATCTATTCTTTATATAAGGATGCCTGATTGAAAGCTGCAACATTTTTTATCCATAAGATTTTGAAAAAGAATCACACACAACTTTGAAAAATTCAAAAATGGGTTATTCTTGGATAAAAGTATATTCTCTTCTGCCAGCCGTCTTCTGTCTTGAATAATATTTTGTAATCTCCTACTGACAACTGACTCTAAAAGATGTCTAATCTGTCCTTAGACATGGCATATAGCTGCATTTTGCTATAATATCTGTTTCTGCTGCAAAAGACATTTATAATACTTTCTACATAATTTAAATGTACTGTGTAGTTTCCTCGTTTTGGGGAGAATAAAAAGAAGGCAATTCAGAGCTCCACTGCTGGGGGCTGTCTGTTAATCTTCTTCCATTGTTTTATTTACACAGATTTATGAAATCCCAACAGAATTATATTTGTTTGTGTGTAGTGCTTCTACTTTGATATAAAGAGGAAGTAGTGGCTGTGCCCCTCATACACAAATTCGTCAAAATATTTATTCAATTTCAGGCTCATTTGTTTAATCTTTTAGACAACAATAGTAAGATAGAAAGATGATCAACAGGACTTTTGTTTTGACCAAACTCTAAAAATATAGATTTCTTTTTTTTTATCTGGAAGGAGATTTATTTCTGGTCTGTTCTGACAGAAGGGTGATAGGTTTCTATCTCTTAGTCTAATTAATACCTTTAATCTTTTTTAATGGTTAAACAGTCTCCCTTTAGTTCCAAGGCAGAGAAGAGATAAAGGCACATAAGGCTGGAGGTTAATCCCTGTATTTTATTTCTTAATTTCTACTATAAGGATTCCCTTTCCATCATTTCTGTTTACTTTTAAGCACTCTTCAGATGCTGGCAGAAAGAGACAACAAAAGTTTGATTAGGGCTATCACTCAAGATTAGGCAGACATTAAATTTTTTGGAATTTAAAGAGAAATAATTGTTAGCTGAACAAACAGGCTAATCTGGTTCTATATCCACTATTTTGTTATAATGGCTGAGAAGGAAACAAAAAAATAATACTTCCATGTGGACTATTTTGTTCAGCTAGTGCTCTGTCTTGCATTGTTCCAGAACAGATTCTATGGGAAAT
Source organism: Chaetops frenatus (assembly GCA_013400775.1). Taxonomy (NCBI): domain Eukaryota; kingdom Metazoa; phylum Chordata; class Aves; order Passeriformes; family Picathartidae; genus Chaetops; species Chaetops frenatus. The sequence continues at coordinate 443,716 of VZTR01033163.1, forward strand.
GCAGTAGCACAAATAATTATGGATAAAAAGTATTAGGTGGCTGTCTTAGGAAAATTCAGTATGCATTTTCATTGGTTTCTACCAGTGTTTGGCCACTTCTTCATGGACAAAATCTAATGCCAATGCTATGTTAACTTAAGTATGAAATTAAAAAGGCATGGAACTTTAATGGCATTTTATTTAATATGCTCTCACCCTAGAAGTAGAAGGTGAGATTTTCATTTGAGTAATTTTTGAGGTGGTTTAAAGGACATTCTGAGAGCAAGAAATCTCATGTTGGTAGAAGGGTGGTAATTAGTGGTGTGGGTGAAGTTTTTGCCTTGTTATTTCTAAAAATAACACAAACAAATCCAAAATCAAGCTATTTTCTCTTGATAGCCTACACAATGTTGGAAATGAATGAGTTGTTCTTCAAACGCTGTGAGGACTTATTTCAGAGAGAGTTTGACTGTAAAAACCACCTTTTCCTGACTTTTCCATTTAGAATTTTAGTGTTTTTAAGTGAACTGTAGATGTTGGAGTATTCTGGAAATAAGATTAGAAGCTCTGATGTCACCCTTCCAAAGAGATTATAAGATTTAGGATTTGGGCTCAGACATGTACATGTCCTCAAAAGAGACTTTGAAAAAAATTGGATTTGTTGTTTTTATTTTCCTTTGTATACAAAGAAATACCGTTTCATTAAATGATGCTTGCATGTTAGAAAAGCTTGAATAAATGCCTTTTCACTTGCCATTGAACTGATAATGACTGTTTTATGTACAGAAATTCTTTAAGTAAAAACACAAATCCAAAGACCACCCTCTCAAGATAAAAAAAGTTAGAGAAGAGCAGGTAGTGCCTGTATTTTTTTGTGTGGTTTTTTTACTTTGGAAAGTTACAACAGCTTTATAAAAAGTCATGCTTCTTTGTACACAACAGACTTGTTCGGAGCCGGTTTACAACAGAAGCTGGCAATAAGTGCCAGTATTGCCACAATATCTGCAATATGAGGTTTCTGCACCATGTCACCAGCCCAGCTCAGCCATGCTCCTGCCTGTCGTGCCCATGTCCTCCCCACATGCCCAACAGCCACGGGATTGCAGCAGGAGAGCTTCTTCCTGCCCACCTCCCTCCCCCTTCCCCCCAGGAAAGAGCCCTTTCAGGGGTGTAATGATTTCTGGTGGTGATCCTTTGGGAGGCTGACATGACCTTGTTCCTGTCTGTGTCGTAACCACGCAGAGTAATTGGCAGATTAATGAAGGTGGCTGGAAAGAGGGAATTTTAAGTTCTCCATGTCCATTGCTACATGCTGCATAGATGAAATAGGCAGACATGGGCATGCTTTTGTTGTCAGTACATAGGCAAAACAATATTTGAACAAAAAGGTGGTGTCCTTAGGTTGACATTTCAGAAAAAAATACCCACATTCCAGGGCACATATGTCACATTTATAAAATATCCCTGACTGGTTTATATTATGGGGATTAATAAACTAAATACTGGATTTAAAGGTCAGGATTTTAGCTGAATGTCGAATAATATATGAGATACTTCTACAAGAGGTTTATAAAGTTGCTATACTTTGGACCCCTCAACTGCTTAAAATTTAAGTACATGGATAATTGTTTTCCTCAAACGGATGTAGTTTTTCAAATCTGGCATAAATAAACCCTTGATTGTCAATTATTCTTGTTCATATGATTGACTGTGAATTAAAAAACAGCAAGAATTATAAAATGTTCAGTTTTTTCCCTCTGTTTCATACTATTGATTTTTGGCTCTGCTCAAAACTATTCAAGCTGAATAGCAGTTGAGCCAATGGATAGTATTATAAAACAGAAATAGGAAAATAAGGTTTCATTTCGCTCTGCTCCAGTTTTTTGAAGAAGTAGCTTTTTGGCAGAAAAGAACAACAGGTCCAAATAGTCCAAGAGTCTGGTTTTGGGTTACCCCAGATGTGTGGACTGAAGAATTCCTAAATTCCTAATTTAAAACAAATCCTGTGGTAGCCGTGCTAATATCACAGACACTGAGAGCTCTGGGACTATTGAGTCTGAGAGGAACCTGGTTTGCAAAGGGACGCCAGGTTTTCCCAAGAGACTCCTCCTTGGGCCACGGAAATCAGGAGGATGAAGTTTGTGTCTGTGATAGGGTCTCAGGTAGCTTTGTTGTTGCCTGTTGAATTTTGAACTTTTACAAGGCCTGAAATGCCATTCAGATGTAAAGGGTTTGGGAATTTTTCTGACGTGCTCTACTTTGTAACATTTCATGCCTCAGTTTGTGATGAAAAAGGTTATAAAGAAACTGAGTCAAGAAACTTGTTAATTTAGCCATTATTGTGTTTTCCATTATTGTGTTTTCCCCTGCAAGAAGCACCTAATTTATTATTGGGGCAGATAGGCACTCTAATAATACAAATAATTAGCATTAAATATCCTTTAATTAGGGATTTGAGAGTGAAGAGTATATTGGCTTTATAGACTAGTCAATTAGACATGAATATATATTTAAAAATCTATTATAATTTAGTGCTTCATAAAACCCAGTATCTTTTCAAAGAGGAATGAGGCAATGACTTTTCTTACATTGGTCTCACCTCACTATCAGAAAGGCATGGGCAAATACAGAGAGGAGAAGAAGAGTCATGCAATAAATTCTAACTCAGTCACATCCTCAGAACTGCCTTTCCATATGTGTTACTTAAGAAAGTTTTTTTTCATATTTCAAAAGTGTATCTGGTTGCTGCTTCTTTAGGCTGAATCATGCTTGGGAGCTCTTGATTTCTGCAACCTATCCTTTGCATAAAAGATTTCTCATTTTTACCTCCGCAATCTTAATAGAAATAAATTAAAAATTGAAAAGGGGACAGGGGAAATAATCTCTGTCACGGTGATAGGCTGGAAAACCTAAAAATGTATAATTTAAGTGCAGGATGATGCTGGTCTAGAATATTCAGAGGGTCAGGCCTTCACAAGAAATTATTTAGTGCATTAGAATTAAATGGAATGGCCTAAAATGTAGTCCAAATACATGTAAAGCTTCCTGACTGGTAAGTCTATTAGTCTTTGGAATAGTTGCAAGAGAAGTGCTAGAAGCCAATGACTCGATAATTAGATTTTACACTGGAAAATTTTTTACAGGAAATGAGTCTTCCTTGGTTTGGGAATAAACCAGGTTACCTATTAAGACTTCTCAATCTGTAGAATATCCATTCACAAGATAATTTTCTTTTACACTAAAGGAAATTTCTTTTCTCCGGAAAGCTTTAGAGTAGTTGCTGGCTCTCTTTTGGTGATAGTCTTGGGATCACAGGTATCTTATGGGTTGCCACAATCTTACCATACATATTTGTTAGTTTCTGTAAATCAGCTAACAACTGTACAAAAAGACCTAACAAATATCACCTACCATCACTTAATTAGGGCAGTGAATTCACAACCAATTCTGATCTTAACTTGTAAGCTAAAATTCAAACATATTTAGTAGAGATAAAGAAAAGAAAGGACAACTATAGGAATTTTTTTGATTGAAACAAACATGAACCCCCTTGATAAAAGGAAGACATCTAGGACAAAATTCCCATTCAGAAACATGCATCCAGTATTTTCCTATCTTCTTTATCTACAGAATATTTTAAAAATGAATTAGATACTGAAGCAATTAAGCCATAATGCAGTATTTTCTGAACTACTCATTGAGTAATCCCAGTTTTAAACAGATAATTGTCAATAACGCAATAAACGTTTATAGCCTGTGTGTGCCCCTATGAGAAGTGCTTTCCAGGGAAAGTGTGCTTTGCCCAAATCCTATTGTATAAATTGTGCTTTGCTACAGATGCTTCATGCATAAAAATAAACATCCAAAATTTATCTATAAGGCCCTTTTGAGTTGTGAAGAAGAACCATTTTTATATTTTACCCATATAAACTAATTTCTGTTTTCCCCATAGCTCCTACTTGAGAGCTAGGAACACTGCGATCCTGCTTCACTTTTTTGAAGTATTTATTCTGAAAAATAACATTCTGTAAGATACCTCTGAGTGACACTGTTGTGCTCCTCCTGAGTCAAATTCTCTCAGATAAATCTGGTTGTCAATTTTGTTATTGTGAAAGACTCATGTTTTTGACTGCATTTATGTGCTTGCTTGGGAATGCAAACAACAATGTACAGGGATGAAGTTTTATTAAAGGAAAAATATTGAGTCTACAGAGTTTGATAAAGGTGAAGAAGTACATGCTTTTTTTAGGAATATAATATAAGGGATTTTAAGGCTTTTCTTTCATCTTCTGGCATCAATAATACTTTAGTATAAAAATGGACTTTTTCTCAAAGTCAACAGGCCAGGCAATTATTTTTCACCGTTGTTTTCATCTCATATTAATTTATGAAGAAAACTTGTTTCATTATATTATCCACCGGTGTGTGTAAGGAAGGTCACAAAGCCAGCAGTAGTCATGAATCATTACAGAGGCAGAAACAGCTACGTTTGGTCAATATCAGAAGTTCTGCCATCCATTTGTTTTTCCACCTCCCGTCCACACCATTTGTTCAATATATATATTCAGAATGTCTCAGAGAGAGATGCTTTCTTGAAAAGCTAATGCCTTACATCTTCAAGAGTGCCTGCATAATCTCTTAAAATATCAAATGTGTTTTTTTCCAGTGTTCTGAACCCCAAAAAAATCCCACAGTATATAAATTCTGAATGAAAGTGCAGATCTTACAGCAATAAACAACACATTAGCAATATTAAATAGAATTTCTGTCCCTAAAATCTTTCTTACTTTATTCCACGCATACCCTCCACAGAAGGCTGCTGCTGCCAGAAAGGCCAGAAAGGTGCTGGACATCTCACTCTTTATGGAGGTCAGAAAATAGCTTGTCCAAGTTCACAGATATATAGAAACTGTCAGTATGAGCATTTGAGAACTGAACAGATGTGTCAGGAAAATAGGCAGAATGGTCTCCTCTTACATGATCATAACCTGAGTAACTCCGGGCGTCACAGCCCACTCAGTGTAATGTGTGCAGATGACAGGGACGGGGAGAATCAGCCCAGGATGGAGGTGTGACATTTCTGACTGGCTGTCAGAGCACCCCTGCCAGGGGACTGACATAGCCCATGTGAGAGGCAGTAAGGCATGGCCATGTTCAGTAAAACCAACACTGAAAGGAAAAAGGATGGCCATTATAATCATCTCAGTCTCACAGCAAAGCTTATGCAAAGGCGTTTGTGTGTCAGTGCTGAGACTACCTTTGTAAATGAATATGTTTACTAAATTAACTACAGAATGTGTAACTTATTTATTTGCTACTTCTTCATGAAACCATACTGTTGAGCTGAATTATATTTGCTATAAAACTTGCTCAGTATTTTATTTTCTAATGTAAGGAATGTATCTCCATTTCATATTTTAAATAGTTTAAGCCTCTTACAGCCAACTATAGTTGATTAGGAACACTGTCTCAAAGCCCTAATTTAAAATGGTACTAAATGTGCAGCAAATTTAAAAGTTTTGCTACCTTTAAAACAAGAGAAATGTTTCTTTAAAATTGATAAATTTCTTTACCCAGAGCTTTGGTGAATATAAAAAACTCGAGAAAGATGAAAGCTCTGTTTTTATTTACACATAATGTTAGTAGAAAGACAAACTGTATCATAATCAGTCCAGTCACAAAGTGTTGTCATTAGTTTTGTGAAGGAGACAGACCTCATTTTGGAAGGAAATCACATCAGAAGCAACTGGTCTCTATGCCATACTGGAGTGGACCACAGATGGAGGTTTTCCCTAAGACTGGACAGCTCTACAGCTGTGGCTATTCTTGTCAAACATCTGTCTGGAACCACCTCTCACGGCTGAGGGAAATTGTCAGCTTCATAGGCTGATGGGTCTCCTGAGGTGCCCCAAAATGGAAGGACACACTGTGCTACATTTTCTCTGTCAGCACCGCACATACAGCCCAGCAGCTGCCACGTGCTGCTGCTAGGGGAGCTCATCCTTGTGTGGGAACACTTAACACAGGTAGAGCCCTTTCCCAAAGGTTTTGTTGGTGAAGTAGCCATGATAAATATTAGTCATAAAAAATGGTGGCAAATGTTTGAGCTTCATGTGTAGGACAGAAACTAGAAGTTGAAACTGTGGCAGAGGAAGCTGGGACAGGACGAATTCCAGCTACCTCTGCTGAGGCCACATGTGCATCCAGAACAAACATGCTCCTGTGTCCTCCTCTTGGGTCAAGCCAGAAGGCGACCTTTGTGTTTTTGGGACATGCTCCTGAGAAAAAAAAATTATCAACACAACACACCAATAACAAAAATGTATTTCCATGAAAATGTCAAGATTTTCAGGTTGTGCTATATTCAGTAATTGACTGAGAATCGTTGTAGATGTTGCTTTTACATCCCCAGTACCTCTGAACAGATTATGAGTATGTTTCCACTTTTAGCCAATAATTTCCAGTTCTGGAACAAGCCATTTCTTAGAAGTTGAGCATTGCTAAGGAACGACTTTGCAAAAATGAAGCACTTGAAGAGCTCACAATTTTCTGCTTTCCCCAGGACTGTTGATAAAGGCCTTCTTTCCCTGTGAGAAAATATTTCTCTTTGAAATACTTCAACCTTGTTTTTAATTCACAGCATTGTTATTGAGTTGCCATATGGCCTTGGGCAAGTTCCTGAACATTTTCTGTATCTTGGTTTATCTATTTAGCAGAATGCTTACACAGCACAGTGCACACATTCTAACACTTCAGAAAACAGGCAACCCAGCCAGGGCCATACTTCTGTTCAAGTAAATACTTTCAGAGAGCATCAGCAGAACTGCTGATTATCATCCTTCTGCTTGAAGAGAGAGAGGGTGAGATGTGCTTTCTGTTTCTCCTCAATCAGTACAATACACTCTTCAGGTCTCTCTTTTGGAAAAAAAAGGGAGAGAAACAGAGCGAAAGTGAGAGATGGGTGCTCTCTAATTGGATGCTTAATTCCCTAACATTTTAAGTGGATTTTGTCTCTTCTTGGCACAAGTATCCCACGTTTGGGCAGATGACCACCTTCTGGAGCCATTGTCTAATGCCTAGGTATATATTCTGAAACCATTACTGATCAAGGGGATTCTTAGAGAACTAGGAGAGGAGAATTCAAAGCTAGGCAGGGAGGCAAGAAAGTTTTCAGAAAACACAGCTGTGGGGGCAATTCTGATCAGAGAGAGAGAGGAAGCAACAACTCCTACTCTTTGAGGCAGTAACTACAGCAGGTAGAAGTAAAGGTAAACTCAGCCACAAATATTGTGTAAGCCGTATGTCTGGGACCTGGGAAGGAGGAAAGAGATGATTTTGGAAATATCCCTGCAAAGGACCCAGCTCCACCCTGGAATCACAGGGTGCTTGTAGCAGCTGGATGCTTGTGTCAGTGTTGGCTACCTGACTGCCAGCTTTGCTGTGGTCCAAGCCTTCATCAACTCACAGCACAGTGCATAATCAGTTTTGACTTGCAAGAAGTAAAAGAAGAAATCTCAATGAGATCTACAGATCAAACAAGACATAATTAACTTCAGCCTTGCTCTTTCACACTGATCATCCCTACCATCCCCTTTCTTCCCTTTAGGCCAAATTGTAATATTTACCAGTGTCCAAAGTAAGCCTTGAGGTGATATAGCACAGTATTTAGATTGTACTTGGAAAAATGTCTGACCATATGTTATTTCTACACTCTTTTCAATGTTCTCTGGATGGATGGCAAAGGGAAAATAACAGTATTTTGCTTTATAAATTCCCTGATGAATGAACATTTTACAGTACTTATGTCAGTCTTCCTAAAGTCTGTGATGAAATACACAGAACTGTACATTTTTTATTATTCCTTCTCTGTTCAAAGGACAGGTTGTAGCATAATTCTCTCTTTTAAATGGCCTGTAATACCACTTCCTGATATTAAAACGAGCTACTCTAGGTGGTGGTGACTCATATGCATATCAAGTAGCAAGTGCTAACTGGGACAGGCCCGCAGTGAGCACCACTCCCTCACTAGGAGGGCTGGGAAGGGGAGGCTCAGAGGAAGAGCTTAGGGGTGATTTCTGACACAAAAGAGTGTGTAACCAAAGTTCATCTTTTATTTCAAAATATAAATCCAACATGAAGACTCAGTAGCATCTGCTGTACTGTCTGGTTCTACGTGTTGAGGAGCCTTTGATGAAAACAACATGCGCTCTTTGTTGAAACTATAAACAAAAATCTGCCAACTTCTTTTAGGCAGGAATGCTATACTGATTATGAATTAATTAAAAAAATAATTATTCTGATGTGCCATGGGAAAATGTCTTCCTTTTGTGGCCACACAAAATAGTGTGTGTTTTTTAAATAAAAACACACACAGGATAGTGTGTGTTTTTTAAATAATTAGGTATGAATCTTGCTTAGTTAAAATTTTTTAGTATTGTTTAAAGACATAGTTATTCAAGGCTGAAAATAAAATGCTTCCTTTTACTTCTATTTAATTTGGACTTTGGAATTGCATTAGAGAGACATGTTTGAAAAATAGAACCCATTTTGCTGTAAGAATGCAGGTGTGGGTGAAACCTCTGGATAGTAATCATGCACTTTTACTTCCTTTTTCTTAATAACTCTATGATAAGAATAAAGCCAGTTTTGAAAATACAAGTGTGGCATGCTGCTTTGAGATACAAAGTAACCATGTCTAATGATAGAAAGTAATGACTTTATTTTTAAACTGTAACTTGACATTTTTGTCTTTATATACTGTTCACTTTAGCACTATCTGTTTCATGACTGCCTTAAATATTTAATATGACAATGCCCACATTATATTTATATGTAACGATTTAGATCCAGTAATCCAAATCCACATAAAGCTGTTATCCAGAGCCGCAGCTTTCTAATTTATGTACATTCATGCACACCTATACGTACAAACAGGCAAACATTTTTTATATGGAGAGATAGCTCTCAGATGTACAAACCAGCAAAATATTCCATATTATTGTTACAAAAAAGGAATTGGAGAGTCAACTGTTGTAAGGAATAAAAGCTCTCTAATAAAAAAAGCCATATTTTTGTTTGAACTGAACTGAGTGTGCTGAAATGAAATAGCTGGGCTGTGAGAAATTAATCTAAGCAGTGAGATAAAATTTGCAGGTATTTACTTCTTTCTTTACTTCTCCATCTTTTTGTAATGTACAGTATCACAGAAGATGAAGATTAATAAAACAGGAAATCCTCACAAAGATTGCACATAAAGAAAATTCTCAGGAGGATAGCTGTCTCAATCTTGCTTATTTTAAGAAATTTTTGTTGATTGTTTTAGAAGCATTTTGCCAAGGGGACTTAATACTGCTGTAGACCTTCCAACAGGAACCACAGCTTTGGAGATACAGATTTATATTCAGCATGTCAAGGGCCTTGGGAATGTGTCAAATGAATCATTGCCTGCAGGGCCCAACCTCCATGGTACATTTTTGCTGGACTCTGTACCCCCAGTTCTTCTGCCCCAGCAGCCCAGAGGAAGGCAGCTTCACATGGGGACAAGTTGTGGGGAGAAGAGCCAAGGGACAACATGTGTCTGGAGCCCATGGCTTCTTTCTAGTTCAGGCTAGGAAATGGTTTGTGAAACTGAGTCAAGATGCTAACGTGCTCTATTAAAGCTCCTCATGTTCACAAGTGGTGTATTTAAACTGCAGATCCTCAGAGTACTTTCTAATTTGTGGGTCCAAATATGTGTTACAGGAAGATCCAGGAAGGAATTGGTCATCTTGCTGTCTTTCACTAGATCCTGGTTTCCATGGCAAGAAACACACACAAGGACCAGGAAGAAGCCATATCATATTTCTGACTATGGTCCCTAGTACAGACCAGGACTAGTCGATGGATCATACCTGGGAGCTTTGGAGAGGAGTACATATACCTTAGGAATATGTATCCAAAACTACAGTTGGAATATCTATGAGCACGAATCTTGCTGGTGGGGTGTGATGAGAAGCAAAAAAGGTCTTGATGCTGTGTAAGCACAGCTCAGCAATAACTAATCATTCCTGAGTTCCCAACACTGTTTTCAACACAAGTGCAAAACACAGCCCCATACTGGCTGCTATGAAGAAAATAAACTCTACCCCAGCCAAAGCCAGCACAGACAAATTAAGTATATTCGGCCATCTAAGGTAGCATTCATTAACATTTTAGCTATCCCTAATGAATTCTCATATTGGTTTCTCAACATTGAATGACAGGGAGAGTACTGAACAGGTTCGTTTTGCTAAAAGCTCCTCCCTCTGCACATCAGTTTCTTACCAGATAAAATGAGGGGACCTGTATTCTCAAGCCACCCTTTAAAATATGTGGGTTCGAGGAACAAGCAAACTTTTAGTACTGGGAAGTTGGAGAAAGGTTTCCCATACATCATCACTCATCTCTTTGTCCCTCTTATCAAGTAGCACTCATCATTCTTACTTGACAGGAGTCAGCCTCTTTTATTGTTTATCTTTCCATCTACATGCATTTACAAAGTAGTAAATACTGAAATGATACACAGTGTATTAAAATAAGTGATGCATGCTGCATACCTAATGGAGGCTAACTTGCAGCACCTAGTAGAAGAGGAAAGGTGATGGACAGGCAGGACTGGCAATGTTTGAACTTTAGAAGGGTGCTCCAGTACTACAGCAACAGGTATTGGGTAAACAGGCTGGTTGTGAATGGGTAAAAGGTGTGGAGGAGCACTCACTGGAAGTGAATGTACATGCTGAGTACCATAATTCACTTTGTTCCCTTTCGGATAGAAATGTATGCTGCAAGAAGTCCAGCATCATACGAACATTTGGCACTTTGACACTATATAAATGCATAAAACCAGAATTAGTCCTTAGCGAAATGATAGGAAATGCCATTGAAAACATGACATTGGCCAGGAGATGACAGTGGTATTTATCCAGGTGTTTAAAATACATATATATGTTTTATATGTTATTATTGTTCTCTTTTATATGTATCTGCTTCAGCAAGTAAAGGTAGAAGACAGGTAGTTCCTAAATGCCACAAGCTAGTTTAAATTGAGTAATCACACAGTGGTCCTCAGGGATTACCTAGAGTTCAGTCTCTTAGCAGATTAGTTAAAAATGAGTGTGTGTGTGTGCCTGTGTGCACATGTATAGACATTCTACTTCTGAGATCAGAAGGTGATTATGAATTTTCTTATCATGTTTCCCATCAAGATACAAGGTCAATGCTTTCCAATGCAAGTGACAAAAGATATTTTGCACTATTTCTTCCATCAAGAACAGACTCTTGTCCTTACATGGTTGATGTTCATCAGTACTCATGTTTATATTTAAGTTACAAGGAATTCAATGTTAACCTCTCGTGTTTAAGAGACATAGAACAACTCAACATCTTAATACTTCGTCTGACTTACTCTTCAGTGTGCTGAAAGGTTCAGTTTCATGCAGTTGCTTTAACAACTCTATTAACAGAGTTAAAATATCAGAAATAAAAATAGAAATCTGTTACATTTCTTATGAGAGGAAAGGTAGTAAAGGTGTGTGTCACACAGCATGACAACAAGGCTGAGTTCAGAGTTGGGTTATTTTATTCATTTTATATTCATCTCATGCAAAGGGTATTTAAATATAATGCATCACATAATAGTGTTTTTTCCCCCTGAAGTCAGAGGAAGAATCATAGCAAAAGAAATTCAGACTTTTTTTTTGTATAATTAGCTCAAGGGAATTAGTGCTGATCTCTGAAAAGGATATTTTTTCAGGTGCCTAAGCCCATCATTTAGTGGATATCCACAAAACTGCTGCTCAAAACCCATTTTTGTTATTTTTTTTTACAGACTCTGTACAGAGTAGAGGAATTACCCATCTGAGTAGAGGTAGGTGCCAAAGCTCCCTTCCACCAGTGTCTTCTAGTTCTTGCCACCCCGTGTGAGCTCTAATTGCACTGTTTTTCCCAAGGTGTTTAACTTTCCCTCAGCTCTAAATGGGAACAGAGGCTCCTACTTTGGGGCTGAAGACTTCAGGGGATCACTGAATGCTTTTTTTTTTTTTTTTT
>VZTR01033163.1:459433-504253 GCA_013400775.1 Chaetops frenatus
CTCATCCCTATAGCAGTTAGTAATCACTAACTGTTGTCTTCGGACAGCAAGAATAATCACTGGGGGAAACATACCTACTATATCCCAGGTCCTAAGAAAACAAGATTTGTGGAGGATTTAATAGGAAAAACAATGCCTGTGGGAGATGACACACTTGCAGCTGTGGAGGCTGAGTAGTCTTCTGATGACATGGCAGGAAAGCAGGAGCAACAACCGCAAAGCACAATGGCTGCTGGCAAGCTGCCATAAATGAACTTGCAGTCATGGACCTTGAGGACCAAAGGGCCTATAGTTCTCGTACGTTTTAGGACCTAGTCCAAATGAGCTCTGACCTCTTCCTACATAGAGGGAAGTCAGCAGCATTATTCTGAGACCATAACCAGAATGTATGCTTAGAAGTGCAAAATGGAATTTACCTTACCAGCTGGAGGCAAGAGAGGATGAGGAAGGGGAAAGGAGCAGGATGTGGAAATTTTATAGGCAGCTGAAATAAAGCACTGGCCTTGCTTTTTCCTCAGTTAAAAATAATGGCTGTTTTAAATCTTTTCTTTTGTGATTTATTTGGCAAAAAATTAATTCATCAGTGCATTTCATTAAATGGTAGATTGTGCATGATTTTATTTTACCAAATGAGAATTGGAGCAAAGTAGAAACTTAAGCTTAAAAACCATTCTTGTTGTTTAGGTATATAATTCTTTCTCCTGCTTTGCATGCCTGGAACTAATGTGGCATTAAGTATATTCTAATTTTAAAGAATTTAATACATGCATAATCTGCTTTACAAGCAGAGATTAGATTTTTTCATATTAAAATAAATTGGGACAACTGAGAAGCATAACTTAGGGCATATTCATTTGAACAAAATAGGCAAAATCTTTCATTTTTTAAATGTTCTCTTTAAAGAATTGATATACTATACTTTAAAGAATATTGTGTGAAGCTTTCGTAGTAAAGAACTCCAACATTCTGTGATTTGAAAAGAAAAACTAGAGCAATACAATTGAACCTATGAGTAAGCTTGTGTTTATTGTATGTATTGATGGTTTCAGTGTACTAAAACACAGAAACGAATGTTTATATACAGTTCAGAACACCTGACTTACTGTAGAATTATTTGCTGAAAGCAAGAACAAACTCAGATTTGTGAGATTTTCAGAAATATTTAGCAACTTAAAATGCCTTCATTTTGGGTTTGGAATTGCAACTGGATGTGACTCCCAGCAAGGGGACAGAGCACTTACCTCTGAAATTAAGTTCCCTTAGAAAATTATACCAAGTTCAGCATCCAAAAAATGGGAGTTGTGGTAAATCTCAAGGCAATTTTAGAGGTGCTTCACAGCCTCCACTGTCTCCAACATATCCTTGTGTTCTCTCGCTCAGTAACAGAAGTCAGTGTTTAAGTTTATAAGCAGACAGGAGTTTTTCAGACAGCAGAACTGATCTATTCTTTAGTTGCAGAACATGGGTGAATCCTACCAGACTCTGAATAGGCATGACATTTCAAGATTTAAATAGTAGAGCAGTATCAGGCAGCTGGAATACATGGGAATTTCTTTCTAGAGCACACAAAATTCTTGTCAAAATAAAAACATGTTCCTTTCTAAGAATAATTTTAAATTATTTGGTCTTCAGTGTTTGAGAGAGTCTCAGGTGGGTACTAAAAGACTTTCAGTCAGCTTGGGAGCCTTTTGCAGTGTGTACCATTTTATTTGCACCATATCTCTTTTATCAAATTAACCCTGAAAAAGCTGTCATAACATACTTTTCACCTAAGTGACTTTCTCTAGAGTAGACCTTGGCCAAAGAATAATGTTACAGGCCTAATCCTGTTTCCACTGATGTCCTTTACAGAGTTGCAAGTAAATACACTTGTTTCTGCCTCACAAGTCATAAACAAGAACGTGACCTGACTCTCCCTCACACCCACACACACACACACACATTTGCACCTAAAGGCACATCTACACACAGATTGCAAGGGTTTATGCCTCAGCAAAGTCACACCCAGGACACTACCTGACCTCCTAATTTTCTTCCCTATGAAAAGGCTATGAAGTTCATGCAAGATTTGTTATGGAAACAGCCTCGAGTGTGTTTCCTTCCCTGCTGTTTGATTGCTTTTGTGGCATACACTTGTGTATATCACCTTGTTTGGGCCTAATATGGGAGAATTTTGGATAAAAGGCGGATTTCCTACTATATCTTCTTCCTGTGACGCTCGATCCCACACCTCTTTTTTTTCCCTACCGTTTCACAAAAAAAAGGCTTTTCCTTTTTATTGCCCCATTAAGAAACTCATTACCAGGCAGACGGTGTGAGAGCTGGCTCTTTCCAGTTTGGGCACAGCAGGATCTGCACATAATGGCAAGAGGAGGTATCAGGCTGAAAGAGGTGGAGGCGGCCCCTGAGCCATGTGCTCAGCATTGCAGGGTCCCTAGTGTTGGTTTTTCTCAACTCAGCCCTCCTCCTGCCCCAGGGACCCCTAACCTGATGCCCACAAGGCAACAGAGAGCACCCACCAGACACTCTCCCTGACTGCAAAAGGCAGCAGGGGGCTTATGGAAGGAGCATCTCTATCAGGGCTCTACAAGGCTATCTCAGGTACCAGTCCCACATGCTGCAGTGTGGGGTACAACGCCAGATCATCCCAGGCCAACAAGATATAAAATATTTTCAAAATAACAGGGAAGTGTTCCTTTGATACTGACAAATGGGAAGTTAGTTAGCAGTGTTGAGCAGTCTCCAGGCCATTACCCTCCAGGACTTACTTTTGCTGTTCTCCAGGAGGCAATGGAAGCAAGAGCCAGAAGTAGGTGGAGATGGTCCCTTAGTACCAGAGTCAGGCTAAGTACTTGCTACACAACTCTTTCATATTTGATGGGTGCTTAAATCTTATAGTGCATTTTGCCAAATAGTCCAGTGCTCACAATCTTCCCTGCAACTGGACCAGTATTTCAGTGGGAAAGTATAAGTTTCCAAAGATGAGTAGCTGCCTTGTGTGAAACAGCCTGACATCAATTCTGGATTTCCATCTGATTTTTATGTAGGAAGTGTCACATATAATGTATCAAAAGTCACAATAGGAGTGCATCTAAAAAATATATCATGAGTGAAGTGGGGATACGCTTTTGTTTTTAGTCTTTCATGTAGAGAACATACATTTCAGAAAGTGGTCACCACCACAGATTGCCCTCCAGATCTCATCTGCCAACATATACAGTAGCTGCCTGCAGAAGAAGGGTGCCTGTTTTTCCCATGGAAGATTTGCATTTGTCCAGAGAGCATCCAATTGGTGCACAGTCCTGGCAGTGGAGTTTTTGGAACAGGGTAACTTACTGGCTACGTCCACTTGCTTGGGAGGTTAATGTTTGTAAACATGTTTTTCAAGAGATGTTTCTCTGGACAGAGGTGGGTGCAAACTATGCGCAAAGGAAAACGGGTGCTTAAATAAGCTGTGCTATCATAATCTTTCTAAAATAGGTACTTCTTCCTAATTATACTTCTTATTATACTTAAACAGAGAAGCGTATTCTCTCTCTTAAACAAAAAAAGGCAATTTGATAGAGAAGTGCAGAGGTAGCATATTCTTTTAAATAGTCTGTTCTGCATAAATCAGGTGAGAAATTTGGGAGAGACATTAGTGGATTAGTTGCCATACAGAAAGCTAATCCTGCTGGTGTCTCAGACACATTCTTCATTCCTCCATGAGGCACTTATCTTTAAAACAAGTTAGTCAAAGTTTAGACATAAGTATAGTATCCTTATTCCCATTCAATTATATGAGTCATCTCTGCAGGTTAAACAGAAGATGCAGATATTCCAGTCTGTTTTGTAATTCAGATCATTTGTATGCATTGGGTAATGTGATTTATAACCATATTTGCACTTTGAAATAAAAAAGGGATTCAGAAAGGAGACACTAACACCTCTTTAAATATATTGCTTTATTGTTCTTGCTGAAACCACTTGACCTGTGCAATACCAGGTTCTTTACCTATACAAATAAATTTAAGGCTTAATTTTTAATAACATATACTGCGAATGTTCAAGAACTGTTTAAGTTACCAAATTAGTGTTAGGGGAGAAGGAAGAACAACCTACTTCAGCAACAACAACAAAAATAAACTACTTGCTTTAATTTAAAGTATTCTTACGAGAGGAGGCATTTTTATTAAGTGAAAAAAATCAGGGAAAAAAAGGTAATAAAAATAAACCATTACATTTTTTTTGAGTAATTCACTTTGAATTGTATTTATAAAATATTTAGCTGTCTGCTAGAATGGAAAAAATATAACATTTTTATTAGACATATGTATAAATCACTGTCAAAACATTTACTGGATCTTGTGGTAAACATAATTTATACCTACACCAAGCACACAATTGTTGTCATATTGATTTTTTTCATTATTAGGAAAATGACTGTTACCTCCAAAATCATATTTGAATCAGAAATGCATACATTTCCTGGACATATATAAGCAATTATTATTCCAAATCCAGACAATATTCTTGTATTTCTATACTGATTTTTTTTAATGGATTTTTTTCTATCTAGAACAAACTACTTGGTTTTTGGATGCAGCTTGGAATAAAGCAGCACCATATTAAGACAGTCTGGCATTACATCTTGCATTCTTTTAATTAAAAGATCAGATTATTATTGTAGCTAATTAGAACTTAAGGTAACTTTATAAAATAAAATTAGCCACCATGTGATTAAAGGTGCCATACAAAAAATTATTGGAATTTGGGTTAACATGGCTACTTTTGAAAAAAGCTTTAAAACACTGTAGCCATTCACATGCACCCATGCATGTGTACTTTCTGAACATGAATGGATTTTTTTCATAGTTCCATGTCATCATTTCCTTTGAAATACTATAGTATTATCCCCTCATTAGAACTACTGCTTCAAAAATTAACTTTATATTTAAATAAAAAATATTCATAAAAGAAAGCAGTATGTCCACACCTAGTAAAGATAATGGATTTTTTCCAAAATGAGTCCCTTAAATAATATATTTCTATAGTGTTCATATAGCACTATGTATGCAAATATATGTAATAAAAAATATACACATAATTAATACTAGAGGCAAAATATGGTTTTGATATGCTTTGTGCATGTGAAGTACTCGAATATAGGACATTACATTGTCTGAGCTGTTTATGGAAGTTTTTTATATTAATACAATGGTTTGATTGCAAATCTGAGAGAGGCTTAACCTCTACAATGAATTGTACTGAAAATAAATAAAAAACAAAACACATAAAAGCTGTTTATCAGTGAAAGTACTTTCACTGGCAAGAGTCCTCCAAATCTTTCCCTTCCATAATCTTTGTTTTACATCTCTCTTAGTGAAATATCCTATATAACAGAAAATATTATTTGTGACCCACAGAAATCCCATTCTCTAGGTAAAAATTCAGACCATTTTATGTGACACTTAAGCTTCCAAAAAAATATTTATGGCACATCAGAGATCAGATCAAGTGTTTGTTTTTGAGTAAGTATGACCTATTTTTAATACCTATTAACTGTTTATTTTAAAAATAACTATACAATGGCTGTTTTATATTAGCATCGTAATCACTACTGACTTGCGTATTTGCTGCACATTCTTAACACCTGCTTTACCAAATAGTTGAAGTTCTAGCTGTAATGAGAAAGCAGTATTTTGAATATTAGTGAACGCCTATGGACGAAATCCAGCCTTAGTTATAGCATTTATAAAGCTATGGATAATTATTTTGAAAACAGTGATTAATAAGTGTCCATTTTCATGTCGTCACTGGTAATAGATGCTATCTCACTCAGGCACCCCGCCATTCTGTTTAATACAAGTGTATCCTAGTGTAAAAGGGAGCTTGTCATACTTATCTCTAATGGTGAATGATTTCTCTCCCTCTTCCTGAAGACATTTTGCACCCAATATTCTCAAATCCTATCATGCTACAGGCTGACAAATAAGCTAACAACAATGCAGGTGGCAGGCTACATTTATGTGTAGGTGTATGTTCTCTAGAAGATATGCAGAAGATAACGGAATCATTTTTTGCTTGTAAATCGGACCAGATACACATAGGAAGAAATGTGCTTATGGAAAAGATGCAAAATTTTTACATTTCAATATTGTACCATGGTCTGAGAGAATAATATGCTTCAAAGAATCATTGCATTTTCAGAAAGCGGCAGAAAAATTAAGCATTGTTTTTTGTAATTACTGCTGGAATTCTTCAAAATGCAGAAGCGGAAAGGATCTGTCATTATACCAATGTTGCAATTACTGCCTGTAACTTCTGCTTGGTTTCACATATTTCTGTACTTTCTGTGTTTAATTCTATTTTCAAGCAATTCTACTGTATGAAACTGACAACAATTTGTCCTGATTCATGGTTTAGGAGGAGTAGCTGATTAATCCCATGTCAACAGTCTTGACCCTATGCAGAAAATAGAAACATAGGTCTACTTAACAATATATCAAAGGTACAGTTCCTTGTATACTCTCCTTTATAAAATTATAAATCACTTGCAAATGCAGAGAAAATTAGGACAGTGTAGCTCAGTCATTATCACTTCTATCCTTTTATCTTCCTTCACAGTGAATGTGTTTTTTCTTTTAAACATTTCAGTGTAAAAGAACCAGCATGTCCCCATCAGGTTTTTCTGTATGTTATCTGGGTTTGAAACGGACTGTATGTATCTGTTCACTGGTTTAGGCTCATCTGTTCCTGAACGGAGAGACCCGTACAGCACAGCAATCCCATAAAGCAAAAACACCTTGATTCTTTCCATAAAATGCTTGAATGTCATGGCTTGGTGCTGTAAGTGCTGACTCATGTGAGTAGGCTTTACTCTTCCGAGAAGACTTATTAACTTCAGTCAGACCATTTATCCTAACGAGAGCTCATAGATTTGGGTCCTTCCAGCAAGGTGCTCAAAGATTACTTTTTCAGGGTGTAAGGTTTACGGGGTATCTTTTTCAATTCTTAACATCCAAAAGGTGTCCAATCATCCCCGAAAGCATGTATTAAAAAAAATTATTCTTCTACAAATGCTTCTGCTTAACTATGAATATACAATACCTGTTTTAGATTACTCGGTCTAAAGTTTCTGGGTAAACTGGGTGGAATAAAACATACATAACAGTGTTTTAGAGTGTGGTCAGGGCAAGAGAGAACAGAACATTTCCATTTTTAGTAGTGAAGCACAGTGACTCTCCCAAGCCAGTTTGGAAATACTAATGAAATTTTAAGGTCTTCTGTTCTATGTGGCAGCTCCAGAAAAGAATATACTCTTAATTATTGTATGGCATACACTGCTAGGTAAAGAAAAAAAAAAAAGGAAGAGGTAAAAAACGGGCAAAAAATGTACATAACATAACTAAATAAAACCAAAATCTGTGGAAATCTTCTCATGTAAACTGCATAATAGCACTTCAAATGGCCCCTTTCTGTCATCCACTGTAACCATCACATTCCCATTTCTGCTGCAGTCAGGTGAACTGTCAAAGAGCTATTACGGTTGGCTGCATAGAATTCCAAGGAAAGACAAATCGGTGCAATTTTCTCCTTGGACAATAAATGGTTTTTTTGGTGTACCTATGTTTTCCTAAACAGTTTTGGTAAAAAAAAAAAAAANTGAGCCATCCCCATCCTGCTTTGAGGGGCTGGATGGGAGCTCATCTGTGCCTGGGGGTGATCTGACTGTCAGAGCAGAGACCCTTCTCTCCAAAAATCCGTGTTAATTTACCTTGTTCAGAAGGTGAAGCAAAAAAGAGCCTTTTTCTTTTTTTTTTTTTTCCTCATATTTTTGCATGTATGCAGTAATGCAAGGGGCTTTATTTGGGATGAAGCCTTTACTATGAATTTGTAGCCCTTTGATGGATGCACATTAGCATTACAGTATGTGGGTAAGATTTATATATATATATTTTTCCTTTTCTGATGCATAATATAGCTTCAAGTAGATACTTAAAATTGTACGATGGCATGTTGTATTTTAGTGTGTGTTTTTGCACTGTTAAAAGAATTGGTGTACACCAACTGAAATAACGAAATGTATGCACAAATTCAAAAATCATCCAATCTACTATTAAAAGCTAATAGCAACGTTAAAATAATAAATGCATTTAGTCTTCCATGTCTGTTTCAAATACTGCATGCTCAGAAGTGAATACATTATTGTGATATGTAATACCACATCTTCTGATAAGGCTTATCTCATAAATAAGAAAGATGGATAAATGACTTGTTTCTGAATGGTTTTTCTTCAGAGACAGCTATTTTGTCCATTCTGGTGAGGTATGTTGTATAAGCAAAATGAGAGTTTGATTATGTCTTTCATATTGTTAATAAACACGTGGTTGTCAGAAACCACAACGAGGTTTCTTGCTGGTTGTTTTCATCTTCTATAAAAAATTAAGGTGTTTCAGAACTGACCTTTGCTCTGTTGAGTCATCTCCCTTTTTTTTTTTCAGTTCAGTTTGCCTTACTGATCAAAAGCATAAGCCAGAATTTTTATACACTCAGAAAAAGGGCAAAAGACAACTGATTAATTTTATTTTTTAAGCTGGTTTTTTAATTTATTTATTTCTTTTGTACATGATTTTGTAAAAATTTGAACCTGTTCAAATTTTTAGAAAAAGCAGTCGTGGATTTTAATTATAATTCTTGCTTCATTACTGAATTTCCTCAGCAATTGCCTGCTTTTCATCTCTCTAAGTAGTAATTGTTAAATACAACACTCTTTATATTTAATTCAGAGCTATATTAAGAGTACAAATTCAACTGCATTCACTGGTTTTACTTTTTTAAAAAATAATATTTTAATTTGGTACCTCTTCTGGAAATGCTTTGTTTACTATATTCCACATGTGTATAACTGCACCTCCCTATCCAGTGCTAAGGGTATAGTCCCACAAACAAGTTTATCATACACAGGGAATGGTTCCTGCCCCAAAGTGTTTACATTTATGATAAAAGCTTCTCTTTCGAAGCATTGTCATAGCATTCCTGAAAAATACACCAACATGATGCAGATTAGTCAGAGAGAACCCAGCCCTTAGACAGAGAGCTTTCTTCTGCTGTTTTCCACAGACAGAACTACACGGGAAGGGTTTTTCTGTGTGCTAATCTGAGGATTCTTCCTGCTTTTATTTCCCCCATGGAGGATGCAGCATCTACAAAGATACCTGAATATTTTTTTTCTTTTCTTTTTATTTTTTTTTTCTTATAGATAGTTCAGTCTAGAAACTGCTGTTTGCCAGCTTATTTGTTTCTGTGTTTTGTT
This sequence comes from Chaetops frenatus, assembly GCA_013400775.1. Lineage (NCBI taxonomy): Eukaryota > Metazoa > Chordata > Aves > Passeriformes > Picathartidae > Chaetops > Chaetops frenatus. The sequence continues at coordinate 468,729 of VZTR01033163.1, forward strand.
TATAAGCAGAATATCATTCATTTCTGCATATCTTCTAGACTGGACAAATCAAGGTGACAATCCATGGTTAACTCTGTCAGGCCCTTTGTCCTGATCTTCTGAGGATTGAAATACAATGGAAACAAAGTGGAATATATAACCGTCCAGCTGCCTTGTTGTGACAGCGTGGCCCTGCATTACAGTGCCTCAGCCCCTGTTTGCCTATCGATAGCCAGCCCATGAGATGACAATGCAAATCATGTGAAAGCTCTCCTGCAAAATAAAAAAATCATTTCAAGAGAGGGGAAAAAAATAGGTCAGGCTTGCCTGAAAAATAGAAGCTCATAAAAGGCTCTGGTTTTGGTACGATTGCTAGATTTAGACATAGGGCCTGTTTTTTTAACCATGACATGTTTCTGAGGGGTGCAGGAAAGCTCATGTGTTTAAATCTATCCTATAGTGTCTGCTTAAAGGATTCTGCATTGATGTTACTTTTAAGGCAGTTTACATTTCATTTAAACATGCAATTAATCATCTTTACAGTGCGATGTGACTGGCATCACCAGTGTTACTTAATTAAATTTGAAATTATTTTACAGTAAATACAGGCTTCCAACTAGCCAGTCCAAATTAAATGCTGAGGTCTATTTCTTACCCATGGTGTTTCCAATTTAAATGTTCATCCAAAAGGTTACACTTCATGGGTTGAAATCATTTTTATGTTCTAACTGTTGCTAAACCCAAAGATCAACTGTACGTGAGTCCTGTGCATTTATTAGCTGTAGGGATGTGTACACATTATCTATATTTCTCGTATTCCATTTCATATTAGTGATTTTATGACTGATGCTCCTTAAGCACCATTTTTCTCCAGCTACTTTGTCTCTTCTGTCACATCAGCCCAGGGCTCCTTTCACATAAAAAAAAGGGGAAAAAAAAAAAAAGAAAAAAAGATAGTCTTTCCTCCATTTTGTTTCAGTGTGGTAATCAAGCAATTAGCCCACAAAATGGAGGTACTCCACTCCTCATCCTGCATCTTACTTCTGGTGGGCTTTACCTGCATGTAAGCAGCAGGCACAGCACTTTGCTGCTGAGCCTGTGAAATTGGCCCCTGAAGAGCATTCACACGATGGCCCATAAGTGGCCACTGCTTAGGGGGACTCTGGGAGGAGGGAGACCTTGCCAGTGGGATCACTGGAGAATTACGTACAGCACGTGCTCTACCTGCAAATTCTGCCCTGGCTATATGAGAAAACATGTGGCTGTGCTCCTTCTCCTGCAGTACTCACTCCCCAATTTTATAATGACCTGAAAACACACGTTGAGCCAAACTTTAAATGGTGGGAACGTCGTTGCTTTTCACCATATATTGTCTTTCAAAAAGGAAAGAAAATAAAAAGAAGAAACCAAACCAAACCAACAACACCATTTGTTTTATGTTACAGCTTTCCACAGACAATTCACAACATGTCTAGCAAGGAATCAGACCAGAAATACTGTCTCACTCCTATCATATATATAATACAGCTTTTGAATACTGGAAAATCTGTCATCCGTTAAGTGCAGCTCAGGTCTTCTGTGTGAAAAGCACAAGCCTTTTTTTTTTTTTTTTNTGCCGTGTCTGCACTTTTTTGAAATTGCATATTTATCAGGTTATGAATAATTTATGAGTGGGGAAGGGAGGGGGAGGGCTGGAAGGGGAAGGAAGAGTGAGAAAACATATGCTTGGGCAGAGGAATACCTGAAATGAATCCACTACCAAGTCTTTTGAAGGATTACTTGTAATTACATTTTCTTTTCTTTTTGTTTCTCTTATGCTTCCCTTGGTCATCTGCTATTCCTGTTGTGTTGTCTGTTAGGTTTATTTGGCTATTAGGGAGCACGAAGGGATTGGGGGTAGTGCTTGCTACGAGTTGGAAGATTTTGCTGCGGAAATGAATTGAGTATTTCTTTGACTTCTGAAGTACGGGGTGTTTAATAAATATTAATCCTTCAACTGTCAGACTGAATTATTGTCAAAAAAAGGCTGACAGATTGAGGATTAATGACATGCTTCATAAATTAGAAATGAACTATCAGCAGAATGTCCAAAGTAGGGATCAAGAACAGACCTGATTTGTACCTTAGACCAGTTGAACATGTCATCTATGTCAGATCTGAGCTCAGACCTATGCACAAAACAAAAACAATCCTCCCTCCCTTCCACAAACACACCTTCTGCTCTTCATGCACCAGGATCTGACATCTAGATCCTTTCTTCTTTAGGATCTGCAAGTACCGAAATAGCAAGATTGTCTCAGACACCAGATCATTCGATTAGAGTCATATCCATACCCTTTTTTTACAGTTTTCTTAGAGGAAAACTGGGGGAGGTATAGTAATTTCTGTTCAAATATCTCAATGTTGTATTTTCCCACTGTGAAAAATGCAACATCACAGAAAGATGAAGACCTGGCATTATAATGGTAAATTGTAAAAATAGTAGCTGCCTCTTCAAAAACACACAGAATTTCCAATATAAATTATGTATTAAAGGAAATATGTTTGTATAAAACAAGTAGCAATAATTTAATATAAGGTGACAGGATTTTTAGGAGAGGCTAATGTGTGTCAAAAAATATTGTGTACAGTCTTTAATCAAACTCATGATCCTCAGTTGAATTATTGCTTGTAAAGCTGATTTTACTGTATTTTCTAATTCACTAAAAGCAAATCTCTGTCTCTCTCTTGCTTCCCCTCTTTTTTCCTCTTGTGATTATGAGAGAAAAATTTGTGTAAGAATAGATATTTTTGGGGTGCGTGAATCAAACAAGCAGTTATTTGGGGTGCCATTCTTTCTCTCGGTGCAGAGGTACACAATATGAAACTGGGCTACCAGTGTGTATAAAAATGTTTAGCTTAATCACTCCCTAATGACAGCGACTTATGTCCTTAGTGCAGTCGATTTGTTTCCTGGGTTTTAAAAGTAGATTATTTCCATGGTGCAGGCTTAGTGTAAGCTGTTGAGAAACCACAAGCACTGCACTTCAGCCTGAGTTTGGGACGTTCGCCAAGGGTAATCTGATTAAAAGGGCATTTTTTACAACATTGTGGTGCTTTGAAAATTCTGTGCAACCAGATAGGGTAGGGCCAAAAAAAATTGCTTTTTTCAAAGCTAACAGTTTTGCCTGAGCAGAATTAAAAGCGTGATAAGCAGCATCACTGGAATGATTCTCTTCGACAGTCTTGCAACTGGATAAACAAAGCATCCTTAGTAACACATCTGTTACAGACCCACAAGCAAATTCATGATCTATTTAATGCAAGGTTTTTACTTGTTTGTTCTGGCTTTAATCACATTTGCTTGCTGCACAGGTGTGAGGTTCTGAGGCCTTGCTTTATCTGTAAGAATGAAAATGTTTCCCTTTTTCTACAGTAGCTTTTTTCTTCCATGACGTGACATTTATAAATGTTCTGCTGTGAAAGTGGTTATTTGTGACGTGCACTAAGAACCAATGTTGGGTACCATATTCCTGAGAAGTTTAGCAGCTGTATGTTGTTAAAAGATAATTATCCTATCTTGAATCTTGTATTTCTTATAAGAGATAGAATGTAATACTAATTAAATATGTCATGTTTGCACACATCAGAACATACTCAGAAGAACTGTTCTTGTATAATTTGCCTTGTTGAGCTACTTTCATATTCTTCTGCAGCAGCACCTAAATAAGGAGGAAAAGCTGACAGAATTCTCTCCCCTTCTTCACAGCCCTGTATTTCTCTGAATGGCAAGTTCATGCTGGTCTCCACACATGCTGATACACAGGACTGCTCACAGCAAGACATTTGTATACACAGTATACCTAAAAGTCACTGGGTTCAGTGAGACTGTACAACAGATCCGACTGGCACTAAGTTGTAGTATGACAGGCAAAATGAAATTTGTTTCCTACAAAACAGGCTATTTTGGTTCGCTTAATAAATATTGAATGACAAGACATGGTTTCTTATCTTCTACCACATCACATGGTTCTTTGGAAAGGGAAAAATATATAATGAATTAAACGGAATTAAATTTTCGAACTGTCTTGTCTTAATTGTAGCTGCTGACTCGTAAGTGAAGCAAAAATGCACTGCATCACATACTACATTTTTTCCCCAAAGAGGCCTCAGTGATAAAATTACCTTTATATTTGCTTCAAAATGGATATTTTTGTTCTGTTTATCTTTTTACACAACACATAGGTTAGAACATCTGTGTCTTCCTCTGTGCATGTGGCAAAGCATATTTTCCCTGTCGCGAGGAATGCCTTGACATTTTTTTATGTATCAGCATTTTAAAACTGACAACCTTAGGATTACATGAAGCTTTTAGATATATCAGTTGCAGTATATGTGAGGTATAGGCAGCACTGCATTTACTCTTAGTTTTAACTGTTGAGATACACATCCCATGTTCGCCCACCTATACATTCGTACCTATGTGTACAAACCTGTAATTATACAAAAGCCATTGCTTTCAGAGATTATTTTAATGATATTCAGAATTTCTTGCTGTGCCCCTCTCAAACTTTTATGTGTCTACATTTGTGAGATAAAAACACATAGATTTAAAATCTGGTGGATGCAGAGGCATAGAGCAGTTCAACCAGCAGCATTTCCAGTGTGAGGCTGCATGTCCCAGAGCCCTGATGTGCTGAGAATAGCTTTGTCAGGGCAGCTCGGCTTGGGAGCCTTTGATGCTGTGCTAAGTTCAATTTAGAGTATTTACTGATACATGTCTTCAGCAACTGTCAAAACTGCTTGGAGCTATGAGACCAGGGCTTTTTCAATCACAGTGACCAGCCAGTCTCCCAAGGCACAAAAAGCTGCTTCAGAGTAGCTATAGCCCACAAATTCACTTTGTGTGACCGTAAAAAAGGGAGTGGGGGCAGAAGAAATTTTACTGGGGAAAAGGCTGAAGAAAGGTGTCATTGTATCACACTGTATTTGCTGTGCTGTTACTTCTGTCTCTCAGAAATTGAAACAGCACAGGCAGAATTGATTGAGTAACATCTGTTTACTACAACTGTTTACTTTGGATGTGTCAGCACAACCTGGATTTCCGGCATACTGAATGTTGACAAGCTTTTTTCTTTTTCTTCAAATTCAGCATATACCTTATTTAAAATTCTCCTTTTAAGATTGAATTTTTTGCCCTTTAAAATGAGATGTTCATGCCCAAAAGATGACCTGCTGTTCTCAGGGAGAGAAAGGCAAACCATTAGAAAAGAAGAGGATTTCTTGATAATCAAGGACACCTGTGATTCTGTGTTGCTTTCGAGAGCACAAAGACCTATAGATCTGCTCTTTCTTCCAGAGTAAAATGTCTGTGATCCATAAGAAGCTCCAGTCCTTCCTTTTTCTCAGCCCAAAGAGAAAAAAGGAAAGAAAGAAAATTATGCACCATCAGATCAGCTGCTCTCTGTTTCTTCTTTTAAAAGCTGAGAATGTTGCTATTTAACATAAAACCTTGTGACCTTACTGCCGCTGCTGCTTTGAAACACCAAGCTATTTAAAGATGCAAATTGCAAACAGAGGGAAAACATCAGAAGAACCTGTCTTGAAATTAGTGTGTTTGACTGAAAATTAGCTAGCTTAATCGAACTTGCAGGAAGTGGATTTTCTATTCAGAAACCTGGTTAGTGATTCTATCCACTGGGGCTATTGTTGAAGTGTACAGGACCTTTGGGAGCACAAAAATTAGAGCTCCATGTAACACCCACAGTATTGTGCTTGTGTTTGATTAGCTTGTATTTCAGACTAAAATCCTTGAATACAAGAGTCATATGTGATGCATTAATAAGCCTTAGTTCAGACAGACTGAGGAACTGTTGTGGTTTCAGGTCCCCACTTTCATAGAGCAAGGAAATGATGATGTTCAGTCAGCAAGGGCAGTATGTGTGCAGGGACGGTGCTTATCCATTCATCCAAGCGTTGAGGGGACCCTCCACAGACTTCTTTCTTTTGGCAAGGAAGAAAGACCTCAGCTGCCCATGTCTCACTCCTCTATAGCACTGGGATTTGCATTGCGAGGAGCTCTGTGGGCAGGGTGATTAAGATGAAGGAGTGGGAAGGCCACGCTGCTGCTGGTGGAAGCAAAGTGCCTTGGTCAGTGTGTGCCCATCTTCACAACTCTGCAGAAGCATCTTGGCCAGAGGGTTCTCACTCTGTTTACTAATTCCAAGACCTCATTGCCAGATCTGTTCAGGGACAGAGTGAATATAGTCCATTACCTTTCCTTTTGCAAGAAAGAGGAAACTGAAGCCACTGCTCCAAGTCTTTCGGGCAAATACCTATATTTCTAAATGCATGCATACCTCTCATTTGCCACAAGCACATAGTCTGGAAGTCAAAGGCAGAACAAAGTAGATATACCACATCCCCAGTTTGGTTCAATTTAAAAGCATTGAGTGTGCTATATGGACACAAAACAGTTTTAAATATGTACTTTAATAAGTCTGTCTCCCATGTCTCCACCAGTTGTGTATAGCTATGTAATTTATTTGCACAAATTTGCTTTGCTCTCCTGTCATTAAAGGTGGGACTCTTCATTATGCTATTACTGGAAAAATAACTTGCCAAGGTAAAGGGTACAAGTTGAGCTTGCAAAGCTCAAAGCTAAGGACCAAAAAAAATTCGTTAGCTAATAAAAACATGTAAGGAAAATTTCACACAGAAATTGTTCAAAATAATGGAAGTGTTTGAAATTAGGACTATAAATAATCTTGCAACATAGACATCTGAAGATTCAGACTTCCATTTTCTATTTTATCAGCAGGATTTCTGGATGGGTGCAGTTTGAAATCAATGAAGATATTGTTGTTAGGTGCCCCTGTTTGGATTTAGTAGCCCAGCCATTTACTAAAGCAGAACATTGGTTTAGATGTTTGGTTTAATGGCAAGTTCTCAATGAAGAAAATGAGAGCTTTGTCTGAGTAAGGTTAGATGAAAATTAGCATTCTGTATTTCTTTTGAAAAGATGTAGTTTTAGAAGAGTAGAGGGATTTTCTGAAGTTTTATAGGAAGTTGCTGAAAAATAAAGGACTAAATAGTATATTTGTGGAAGTGATGAAATTGGATAATGTTTCATACTGAAAGTATTTTCATTAATATCACCATTTTTCAAGTCCAGAGGTTTATACTGTTTGATTATGTTAAAGTCAGTAATTTTCAAATGATATATCAATATTTTATTTCTATTTTCATTTGATTCAATTACTATATTGCCAACTGTGTCCAAGAACAAATATATCCATAGAAGTATTCATACTTATACTAATGGATAAAACCCTGTTGCAGAAGATTTGCTATTAGGAAACATACTGATGCTAACTTTATCTGCTTTTCTGCACAGAGATATTTCTAACAAAGAAAGTCTAAGGAAAGAGTTGTATTTTTTATAATTCTACTGTCACAGGTATTGTTCCATTGGCGCAAACAGCACAGATAAAATAGATATTTTTCACATTTACTTTTTTAGCACTAAAATTTCTGTGTCTCTCAACTTCCTTGAGGGCTCAGGGTAAAAATTCCTGAAAACATTCCCTATCCTTCATAATTCTGCTGTCAGTACAGTAGAATCACATCCTTTATAGGTATCTGTCATGCTGTGATAGTGTGATACCACTTCTTTGCTTGCTTTAGTCCAGCATGTCATAAATTTAACTTCCAGGAAATAACTTGTATTATAAAGTGCTACATTCACTTCCAAGCTACACATTGAAATGGTGTGATTCTGTTTTCCTTCTTTTATAGGTAAGAAACTCGGTTTTTGTGCAAGCAAGAAACGTTTAAAAGTGTAAGTGCTGAAGACATTGCCCTTACTGAATTCACCTTATAAGAATGCTACACAAGCACCCCAAATACTAGCTCTCAAAGATTTATGTTTTGTAAAATTTTCATCCTCAGAGCAAATAATTTCCATGTGTCTGCACACATACCAGGTTAGCAAGTTATAAACATGTCAGTTCAAAAAAGGAGAATCGGTTTTCAAGGTAAAAAAAATAGAAACCCAGCATTTTCCATGGTAGTATTAGGAAAAAGTTAAGCAGTAGGGAAATAACAAATAACTATATTTCATAAAAGAAAGTTAATTCCAGGGTTAAAGCATCTAATTTTTCTTCTCTTTTTTTGATTGCTCTAGTCAATCATCCAACACAGAGAAATTGTGAGGACAAATAATGCAGAAATTTAAGAAATTGATTACCAGTTGGATCTAAATTTGAAGGAAGTAATGAAAATTTCTTTATGCTGTTCTATCTGCTACATGCCTTATTTGTGTTTTAAAGTGTAATTCACACTATTACAATGCACAAGTTAACAGTGATCCCTCAACCAGTGGGAGTACTATGTTCTTTTCCTTAAGACAAGGCAAGTCTTATAAAATGTTTGAAAAAATGTGTTGCTGAAATAAATGGAAAATTTTAGAGGAGAAAACAAAAACAGAATTTAGAAACTGCTGGTCTCCTAGGTAAACTTAAGTACTGACAGGTCTGAATTAATAGAGACTGTTTTTCAAAAGGTTCAGTGTCAGCTATATTTTACATTTACTCATTCATTCCTACACTGCTCTTAAGGGGATTGCTTGATTCCTGACCTGTATGACAGAAACTTTGTTGTATAATAGAGAAATAATGTCTATTTTTTACTCCAAAACAGAGTCAAATACCAAAGTTCTATCATCTTAGCATTTTAAGGGGATATACAGGTGGGAGCATATTGGACTCAGTTCATAAAAAAATGATGGACTTCTTTATTTGTATCTTCACTGGGCTGATATCAGCTTCTGCTAAAGCTGGATTTTAGCCTCTAAGTATTCAACAGAGGGCAGGTTAAAAAGTGCAAATGAGCACGCACTGTGAGTTATCTCCTGAGGTAGGGTGTTGGAGCAATGTGCCAAGGAGCCTTAAGACTACAGTAAGAATATATATTTTGTGTCAAAGTAGCACATCCTTTGCAGTGCCCTGAAATAATCCTATAAGGTATTCTCCTGAGGCAGAGTTTAGTCTCAGGACAGATAAGTAGCAGCTGCCAAGACCTAACTGAATGCAGAAATGCCTTACTCTACCCACTGCACTGGAGTTTTATCAGACAAGCAATACAGTGTGATTTGCCACATATAGCCTGATACAATTAGATTATCATCTTGCTCTGGAGGTGACTACTTTATTAACTACAGTTTCTTTGAAAGCCAAAAATCATGCCCAGAATCTTATACAAAAATTAAGCAAGGCTGACTCTTCAGACACATAGTTACTGAAAACACAATTTGTTATACCTCTGGTATGATTCCAGAACTGTTACAGAATTTTACAGATCAGTTAATGATTTTGGTGGCAGGAAATGTTTTGAGACTGTTTAGTTATAATGTGTATAATAATGTGTGTAATATTCAGTTTATTTGAAATGTCACAAGTTATTTGGGTTTTTTTCTGAAAGGGTGTCATGAGCCATATTTTGAATTTCAGAAAACCGCTGCATCTTTTTACAATTAAAAAACTTATGAGATCACATTCTTGATTGATTTTGACTGGTTTTAGCTTTGGTTTAGGGGTTTTTTTTTACTTGACATGGCTCTTTCACTATTTTATTTCCTTTGCCTGCTTTCTCCCCCAATTTATTTAATTTAAATTGTAATATGATTGTAAATAATCATAATACAGGAAAATTTTCAAAATTAATTCAAATATTGAATGATGAAAACAAAAATTGTTCTTAATATATAAGACTTTAATATCACATTTATTTAATTTCAGACTCAATTATCACTGAAATAAATTATTAGGATTTTTTTCTTGTCCTTTAAATTTTAAACAGAACCCACCTGCTCTTTGTCTCACCTCCACACAACTTCAGAAAATGTTGGAGATTAGAGCTACAAAACTGGATGTTCTTAAGCATACATCTAACATATCTATAGGTAGCTGCATTAAAAGTAGAAGGTGTGGTTAAATTAGTGAAGTTAAGTGGAAGTGGCATATAAAACTTTGTTACAATACTTGAATATATTCTGTATATCCTATGTAGGAGATTCTAAGTGACAGGCGAAGATGGTTTAAACAAAATAGCCTGAGATAAAGGATCTTCAATTTAGTCATTATTTTTCATTTTTGTATCCCTCTGGGCTTTTTTTTCCCCACCTCCAGACTGGTGAGGGTTCTTACATAGAGACATCGTAAGTGGAACAGTTAATTCGTCTATGTGCAATTATTTCTTACAGTCAGTGGAACTGCTGCCTTGAGTCAGAGTTTGCAAGTTTGTTCTCATCATCTTTCTGGCAAGGAGTGCCAACAGTTTCACAAGAAAGTCCAATTTCCCAAATCACAAATCTCAGCCCAATTTTGCTGACAAGTTTGTGCTTTTAAAAGTATTTGAAAGCTGAAGGTTTGAGCTTCATCAGCTAAAGAAGCCCGACCCTCCAGGGTTTGACTTTTACCTGTTTTAAGTAGATGAAACAGTAACTTTCAAATTCCTTGCACTACACGACTTCTTCTTGAGCCTGTAGCTTTGTCGCCTGTGCCAGACTGACCCAAGACATTAACAATGCTACCTCTGCCCTCCCAGTTGTGAGCTATGTGAATTTTAGCTTTGCCAATGTCCTGTTCCCAAGCATGGAGCAAATCCAGTTGGCCCTGAGCATCTCATTGTGGGAACAAAGTTTTGCTTATTTTGTCACTGGTGTTTCAGGACTGGTCTTGCATGCACATGCATACACACCAGTTGTTGTTTCCTCACTTTCTCTAACAAAAGGAGAGCTGTTGTCACACTTTTTTTTCTCCTCTCTTGGTTGTATTTGTCGGGCAAAGATCATCATGCTCTGATTTAGTGTTTTCAAATAAGTGTGCCCTCTGGTGCAGTGCTCTATTGAGAGACAACATAGCCCAGGCAGGAGAGTTCAGCATGGCCACTAATAAAACACAAGTGGTGCTTTGTCAGGCCACGAGTGATTACTTGAACAAGTGCCAACCAAGAAACCAAACATTAGAGCGCAGCTCTTCAGACCCTCAAGACAAAGGGCCAATTGACTTTCCTCATTAGTTTTTGTGCCAAACATGTAAACACAGTTTCCTCTCTATCTTTGATGCTCAAAACATGCCAGCTTGTTAACATCTTGGGTGGTATGGTGGTTTATGAGCTTGTAAAGACTATTATGTACTGGTGGGTTTTGTCAGAATTGAATAGATTGGCTTATCCTAAGGACGCCCGAAACTGGCATCTTTTTGACAATTTACAAATTCTATTTTTGCTCTAATAGACTGAAGAAACTGCCCGAAAGAAATTTTAAAGGCACAGGATTTTTCATTGGGGCACATGCATATTAAAGCTTTGTTAAAATTAGGATTGATCTCTGGCTCAGTAAAAAATAAAAACAAAACCCTGCCGATTTGATAAGAGAAGCTTGAGCTACGTAAATTGCCTGATTAAACCTGATATGTAACCATAGTGCAGAAATCTCTCTGAGATTTTTTTGCTTGGTATTCTTTATTTTACACTGTTTTTATTTTGGGGACCTCTGACATTTTAATGTCCTGTGCATTTACTCCAGTCTTTTTTGTTTCTAAATGCTGTGACTCTACAGGATAATGGAAATTGGAACAATTTGAAACAACCTGAAGTGTTTGTGAAAGGTGTTGAATTTTATTCAGTGCACCGGTAATGTTTTCTGTCTTGGAAATCCCTTTCATATATGGTGTGACTGCTGGCATGAAATTTTACCAAAGTAAAACATTGAGAGCTTCTTAACCACTTTATGAATGACTTTGAATGGTGGCAAGCTTAATAAACCAGCTCTCCTTTTCTGTTCTGCAAATATCTCCATGTTTTAGCTGAAAACTGGAGCTTACTTCTTTCCACAGTACAAAAATATGATGAGGTTTTTGAAAATGAGGCTGATTATTAAGAGAAAAACAACTGAAACTCTCTGTTTAACTTGCATTTCCAACTAAAACTGAAAGAAATTAATTTGTCAGTCTCTGTTTATATTGAAATGCAGAATCATATAGCCTCCCATCTGTGGGTCTAATGAGAATTACATTATTGTCAATGAAGAAACGGTAAGAAATAGGAAGGAGTAAATTATTTTGAATTTCCTTTTAAAGAACTAAAGAAAGGGAAAGAAAAATAAGAAAGGGGTTCTGTGATTTTCTTGAACTCTCCCTCTCTCATACACACCAACACACACACACACACACAGATACATATATCTTTCACATAAATGATCAAGCATGTATGGAGTTATCTGTAAGCAGAGCAGTGAGCCCAGTGGGAGCCCAGCTGGTGCTGGGCTCAATGAAACTAAATGAAAGAAAGAGTTACATTTTTGGTGGAACCTTGACAGCCAGATTCTTATATTGAGATTCTCAATGCCCGTAAAAAATGAATATTAGCTGAACAGGAAAACAAATGTATTGAATCTAATGGTATCTAATATGATGTTTAATAATGAAACTCCAAGTCTCTTCTCCTAATCTGTCCCACAGACAAGAGCCTCTACTATCGATGTCTCTGGCTCTGAATCTTCTGGCCTGCAGGGTCTTTAGCAGGTGGTTGAGTAGGCACACAGGCTCCTCACCTCTTCCCCCTTTCCACTGCAAGGTTGGTTGTGTGAGGTTTGGAGGTGCTGTCTGCAGCTTAATATTTCTGCCTGGGTTCTGTGTGATTTAGATCTTGGTCTGCAAGGTCTGTCTGTTTGAGGTTTCCCTGTATCATCTTGAATTAACACTAACCCAGGAGTAACAGCAGAGGGATGTTAATCATTCTCAACTGGATGGACAAGCAAATGGTTTCCACCCAGGACAAGCTGGTTTTCCAAGGCAGGTCTGTACAGGAATGATAAGGAAGCAATCTCTCAGCTACAGATACGAGCCACCTGAGGGGGCTGATGGTGGGAATCCTGCAATAGATTAAGTTTCAGATGCTTTCACAGAGTGGTACCTATACTATTCACCTTGAGGGAAAATGAAACAGAGAGCAAAGTGTCTTCCTGAGGAAAAGAAAACACCTCTGGTACACCACCAGGGAAGGATGAGCAAAGCTGAGGGGAATTTGATCTGCAGAAGGTATTAAAAACACTGTGCAGAATTGTGGTTTCATGCCTGGGGATGCTGTCAGGTGCGTGCACAGATTCAGGATGGAGTCCCAGAGGGCCTTCACCGTGACCTGGGGAAGGGGCACAGTTAAATCATAAAGAGGTCCATGGGGTCAGTGCTCAGTCCAGGACAGACTGTGAAAAAGAAATTTCATTTCCCAAGGTTTTATTGAATTGCCTCCTTACACAAAATTGTACTGAGAGACTCAAAGCCAGAACACTGTCTGGACTCTTCTGAGGCTCTTAAGACTTAAATTGCTCTGGGAACAGCTGCAAGTGGGTCCAAACACTGCAGACTTGTGAGTGTCCAGAATGAAAGATCTCAGAAATTTCTGTGACAGCTGGCAACTAACTCTCAAAAAAGTCCCCTGAAATATCCTCAGTGTTTGGAAACTATAGCTGCCTTTGGAATTGAAGGAGTTTTCCCTGCAAGTGGAGCTTCTTCCAGGCTTCTCAGTTCTACAGGTAAAACTAGCTTCCAAAGCAGATTCTCAGTGCAAGGGGCAGTGACAGATTTGGAGGCCAAGTGCTGCTAAGGTCCATATGAGTAGGGTAGGCAGCTACTGGTGAAATAAAACAGTCAGTAAGATTAAAAGTATTTGTGGTGATGGTTCAGACAAATATAGGTGGGGGGGTCTCTTGTACTCTCCTTCCTCATAGTCCATTTCCCTTGCTCATTGTCTTAGGTTACAGGAGTCTCAGTCCCTCCCTGTGTTCCACCCTCTCCTCTTCACAGATCTCTACTTCCTCCTTCAAGCTGCTGACTTCCTTCATCTTGATCTGCCCCCAAGAAGTTCGTCTCCCATATCAAGGCATGTGCTGCATTGTTCTTTATGTTGTTTTTTCTTCCTTCTGAATCTGGTTGAAAATATCATTGTTACAAACACCATTTTCTATGACATGTTAGATTTGACCTAAAACTGAATTTGGCTTAGTACCCCTGTGTTTAATGATTGTTTTATAACCCTTCTTAGCCTTTTCACTAAATTTCCTGTGTAGGAATAATAATTTCAAAATGTGTTTCCAATAGCCATACATTTTTGATTGCCTGATGTTCAGGGTGAGTACATTAATACAGTTCAAAATGCTGTTTGCAGTTTTTCGGACATGTCAACACTCTGGAATTTCAGCAATCGAATTTGACCTGCTGAACCCTGCACGCAAATCCCTTGAATCGATTGCACCACACAAAGCAAGGTCTGCTGTAGTTTTGTTGCTGGAGTGAAAATTGAAGAGTAGGTTATTGGTGCTCTTTTGCTACCAAGTTCAACATGGCAAAATCATGAGCTCATGATAGACTATATAATGAAACTCTCAGCCTTTCGATGTATAAGCTAAGACCAATACCTTGACCTTTCAGGGCTAGCAAAATGGATACAGGAATTGTGGAAAAGATGTCTGTTCTTATCCTGAGTCAAGCAATATATAGACGGATAGGGCCACTGTGTGCAACAAGCACCATTCTAGATGTTTTACAATGTTTTCCTAATGAATTTCAGCATTATTGTGAAATGGTGAATTTCAGTCAAAATTAATTTCAATCATCACTGTGACAGAATGATCACTGCATAGGGGCAGGGAAGACAGTCCCTGTGAAAAATAACTTTCTGTTAGTTTTGTCACCAGCTAACTGCAAAACAAAATGATCATCAGTAGATCAGAAAGATGAAAATTTAAATTATAAAAAAATATAAAAGTATATGTATCTGTCTTGCTTCCAGATTTAGACTCCATCTGAGTGTTACTCATTTGATCATCTGCTGCAGAGTTTGTTGTTAGAGATTTGTAGGTTCTCAGAGACAGGGAGATTGCTGAAGCTCTAGCAAAAACAACTGGTCAAAGTACACATTAAATCACATTGGAAGGATGTGAAAATTACTTCTTAGATCCTTCAAGTTTTATTTTCCTTTGTGTATACAGCAGAGTAGCACGAAATGCCATTTATGAGGTCTACTGGTGAGAAGAACGTATATGACAGTAGGTGTCAGCTTCTTTTCTTGGTAGGGTTTGTCCTCTCTTCAAATCCACAGTGATTATCTAGTGAATTATTAATGGCAAGGTAAATGCAGTTATTCTGGTGGAAAAGAAAAAAAGATGTGTACTGTTATTATGACTGAGAAATTGTTACATGGCAAAAGGATAGGCTGTCATTTACAAACCATTTTTCTATTTAAGGTTTTCTCATTCTCTTGTTCCTCTCTAAGTAGTTTCATGCAAAATTGAGAGACTGGGAGAAGAATGAAGCTTCTTATTTGAAGGTCACTCGGTGCAGTGAAGGGACTCCTGTTGGGCCTGTCCTTGCAATGCTGTCTCACAGTAGAATCATGCCCGATCCCTTTGGGTCAGGACAATTAGAATAAAGACTGTCCAAAGATATTTGGTAAAGGGGAAACTGTCACCCTTTTAATTTTTTTTAAAATGAAATAAAAAGATGATGATTTTATGGAAGAAACCAGTTTAAATAAACCTAGTCAGAGAAGTGAAGAGAGTCTAAAGAGAAATATGAGAGAGAAACAGAAAAACAATCTATGATTACAGTTTTTTGAATAATACAGGATACAAAGATACATCCTTTTTTTTCTTCAGGTGCCTCCCCAAATTGTAGGGATGTTACAGACATTCCATGATACTGATGGAGGGTTTTATTGATTTGAGAATATTTACTCTCTGGTGCAATTCAAATTCTCTAGTTTTATTTCATCACTTTAAAAAAAGTGCAGAAATTAGTATTTTCCTATTTCTGAATGCTTTGTCAGCTGTAGTTTATGTAGCTCATACACTTTTGTCCAATCTCTGCCACTCACAGCCTTTGTATGTTGTCTGCCCTCAAACCAGAACAAGTAGAACGATGGTGTGATCTCTTTGTTCCTAAGATTACTATTTATACTCTATTGCCATACTTTCTTCTAGAATAGCACCTGGCAAAATGGGATCCCAATCTGCTTTCAGGCTGTAAGAATACTCACTACAATGTGGCAACAGCACATTTAGTTTCTAGATGCCTGTGCACATACATAAAGAAGTTCTGTGGGATTCAGAGTTATACGGTACTCTTCTAGAAAAATTCTGTTTTTCTCTGAAGCCAAGCTTTTTAAGGAGTTAGAAATATTGTCTTTGTTCTTTCTGATGCACAGTTTTATTCTTCTCATAGAAAATAATCTTTCTGCTTTATTAAACCCATAAAAGCTTGAAGGTTACAAAACCTGCTGGAGAATGTTTGCACTCAACGCCTTTTTCTAAGTAGCAATGAGGGTGGCTGCATAGTTAAGATTTCTGATCCAATCATTTATTTAAGCTATTACATGATTGAATTTTGTTCTGGTTTGTATTCAGGCAGGTTCTCCAAGTATGTTAGAGATACCATACACTGAAATTCCAAAGTGGGTGCAGGGCTCCCTACTTTTGTTCTTCTGCACTGATAGTTTTTAAAATGAAAGCTTTAATCTGTATTATATAGGATCATTAATTTCTGCATTTTACACTTGAGCAACAGCATTCTGATTATCTGCTGCAATGAAAAATAAGCAGCCCTGCTCCTGCAGACTTAATTACTTACTGCAGGGCCCATCCCTTCCTAGTTATGGCACACAATCTGCAAATGGGGTCAAAAACATTATTAAAAACCAAATTACCCACTGGATGGAGAAAACAAACATATAACTGTGACCTAGAGGACCTCACCAACATAAGAGGCAAGCCTAGCTGCACACATTACACAGCTCTGCTCTCAGACAACACAATAAGAGGCCAGATGAGCTCATCACCCAGGATAGCCATGCATGCTATCATGGTATAAAGTGTGTTCTGCCTAAGTGTTTTATAAACGGCGGAAGTGACTGATGTGGAAATGCACCCAAGTGCTTTGGAGAATGTGCCTGCTGAAGAGGTGCTTAGATACACTGGGGGTTTCTAGAAGAGCTGACTTTGGCAGGAAGGACCAGGAACAGTTCCCTAAAATCTCACTGTGTGCCCCTTTGGAAAATTAAGCTCTATATACCAGATCCTGGTAAAAGTGTGATTCAGCCTTGAAGACAATGAGATATAGACTTTCAATAATATTGTATCTGATGTTCTTTAGAAATAGTACTGGTTGCATTTTAGAGCAAGCAGTAGGAGCTATAAAGGATTTGGGGAATTTTAAAAGTATGTAAAATGCAGTTGTCCTTATAGAAACACATAAAAATGAAACAGCAAACAGACTGACTCCTTTTAAAAAATAGTAACTTATTTGTTTAAGCATAATGTAGAGGAATATGTCATATTTATACAATTTCCGTAGTTGAATGGATGAAAAAATGGATCTGAGATGGAATTTTCCACGTCTAAAAGTCTAATGGCTGTAATAGAATTGTAAACTATAAATGAAATGCTGATCCATTTATATTAACAGAGATACAATATTTACTTGCAATATTTCTAGCAATAGTATGCTAAGCTAATTTATAAGGCAATGGGACAAGGTATCTATTGTTCTGAAATCACATAAAAAGCAATAATAAAAGAAAACAATCAAATATTTAAAGTGCATACAAGGAAAAAAAATCCATAAAACACACAGCTAACATTAAAAAATCATTCAGTACCATTTGAAATTTATCTATTTGAATATGCTGTATTTAATTAATTGTAAGCATTGAAAATTGCTGAAGCTTAAAAATATTACTCAGTCCAGAATATAATAGTATCATATTTTTTCCATGAAATAAAAACATTATAAATTTTAAATAATAAAACTCCAGGAAATGGAGAGGATTACAACAAAACAGTAGTAAGTTATCAACATGCAAAAATATGAGAGATGCAAATAGTCTATAATCATGCAGATATCAAGAGGAGTTCCATAGTAAAGTTTGTGCTGGAATTTAAACCTGGAGAAGCATTAAAATAATTTTTAAAATTTGCATTTGCTGAATCCCATCTGCAAGTCCAGCAGAATGAATCTTCATGGGGCAGGATTTTTCTCCCCTTTAATCAGCTACTAATGTTTTTTCTATGACTCTGTGCCACTGAACTGTTGCTCTGCTTTCCTGACATATCCATCTGGTTAGATACCCATGATCCAGACCTCTTGCCCACTGAATTGAGATTTCAGCCAGAAGTCACATGGACAGTTTTCTATTGAATGCAGAAGGGCTTGTCCTCAGTTGGTCAGAGCATGGTGCAAATAATACCAAGGTTGTGGGGTCGGTGCCTGTGTGGGCCATTCATCTAAGGACTGGATGATGACTTGATGATCCTGGTGGTTTCTTTCCAAATTAGAATATTCAGTGATTGTGACTGTGTGATATCTGAGCTGTGGGTGTTCCTCTTCTTTGATTTCTGGCACTGCAAAACTCACTGAGAGCCCCTGAGAGGATGATAATGATGAAGGCAAGGATTGGGGTGTAGAAGAGCTAGGGGCAGAGCTGCAGCACTCCAGCAATCCAAGGGGTGGCACAGGGGGGTTAGAGAAGGGAAGATGCACTTTAAGACAGATTTTTATAAAAACGGGGATTTGTTCAAGGACTGGGAGGACTGGAAGGACAAGCAGGACTGAGGCTGGCTTTCAGCCTTGGAGGACAGCCTTGTTCTGTGGGTAGAAAAGGAGGTCTGACCGTGGGGAGCTGGCGCTATGCTCGGGGCAGAGAGAGCAGTCTGCCTCAGCTGAGCAAGAGCACAATAAAGACACACTTGCAGATTCCTCTGCTCCATGGGCTCAGGTGGCAGCTGGCTCCTCGACAGCTTGGCTCAACAGCACTGTGTGCAGAGCTTCCAAGTGGGCACAGCTTTAGCAGCCCAGCTCTGAGCAGAGGTGTTGGTGCCTGAGGGGCTGCTTGGACAGGGAGAGTGGGAAGCTTGAGAACCCCACCTCCTCCTTTGGCACCTCAGCAAGCCGTGCTGCGCCCCAAAGAGACAGCTGCAGGCTGACCTGAGCCTGGTGTCTGCTGGCAGGAACCTGAGAGCAGAGACCCCTGCCCCGCCAGGGTGCCCCCGGCTCGGCCACGGCAGGGCACAGCACTCCTGGGGTGCTGCGGCACGTCCCACCTCGCCTTGTCCCTGCACCTCCTCCTCCTCCTGTACATGGTTTCCAGAACGAAAATGCGATAGCCCTGTCAAGTTGCTGGATCGGGGGTGAGAAGAAATATTTCAGAAACACAAGATGATCGGTGCAACAACCTGAGTAATTGACAGTGTCCTCTCTATTTTTATTTGCCCGATGTGATTCATTGTTGCAGGAGCAGCCTTTCAAGGAGAAAGCCTGAAGTATTGTTCTTGCTGTTGTTACAAGGGATACTTGCTTAAATATTTTTTCATAATTAAGCTTGTCAGGTCCAGGTCTGGATTTGCAGGCCAATACTTAAAATTCACTTTCAGATTCCTTAGGCCAAGGTAACTGCAAAGCCATTAGGTAAAAGAAATTAATGCAGCCTATCACCAATGCCTGACTACGTACTCCAGGAGGAGCCTTAAATCAAATCCCAGCATTTCTCTAATGTTTGCACAATGACAGTAGATTTTTTTCTTTATACCTCCATCTCAAAGCATTCCTGGAGCAAAATGCATAGCAGTGGTTGCAAAGCTGAGTCCTGCAATCGCACTGTGAAGTGATGGTACTGAGACAAATTTACAAAATTTTAACTCCTTCAGAGAAAGAGGAGAAGAATTCTTAGGTTTCTTTTACATTCCCCTGGAGGGCTTTCTAACTCACTTTGGCATAGAGGACCAAAGACAACTTGAACTCCTTTGTACATTCAGTGGAAGCCAATCATTCCCATTTTTTTTTGTCCTTCAGCGGAGCTGGGGTCTGTTTTGCTCAAGTCTTCCATCTCTCTCACAGATCATTTTAATGCCATTCCCTGAGTTTTTTCCCCACAGTTGCTAGGACAGTTTAGCTCCATTTCCATTCTCCTTGCTGTGGCTTCTTTAAATACATAAAATTTTATCCCTAAATTCCCAGGGTAGGTATTAGTGCCTTTGCTGAGAAAAGCTGATTTTTATTGGGTAGTTAGCAGTCACTCACAGTTGAGGTCTTATTTTTTCATTGCTATCTGTGTGTCATTGTTTCAGTATCTTGCAGTATTAGATTGTATCTTGGATGTGGAAAATGTCACTGGCTCATTTTAATTCTTGGCCACCCCACAAATGAACCTCTTTAAGCGATACACTGTTTTACGGGTAGAATTGAAGTTATGTCTAGAAAGCCTCTATGTTTGTGATCACACAGCATCAAGAGATCACATTTTTATAATTAATCTCATAAGTTTTAAAGCTTCTTATGAAATGCCAGATCTTACAAATCTGACGAGATGAGAATTAGATTTTGGAAACAGTTAAAAAACACTTAAAACATTTTTTGAGGCTGAGGAAACTAAAAATTAGACTGTAATGCCTCAAAACATAAACATTTTAAGAGAAGGATCCCAAGGAAGTGGAATACACAAGTATAGAGCAGAGAGGGTTCTAGTCTTGCCATTTATAAAGAAGTGTATTATGACTTGTAAATACTCAGAGTCACTAAGCTCATCTTGGGAATGAAATATGATGGTGAATGCACATAAAAAAGGGGAAAAGCTGTCTGGAAACACTGGCTGCTATGTTTTACGTAGTGGTGTGCTTTGTGTTTTATTTCACACAGAAATTCTTCCTTTCTTTTTCTCTCTTGTTAATTCTCATGGTCAGTGGTGTATGGCTGAATTTGGACTCATAGAAATTGGCTTCTTGCATGACTAACATGACACTTCGTGGGTCCTTTTTTGGTTGTCTCTCAGTCATGCCTTTTCTAGGATGAAAGTTCAGCAAACAGCACCAAGGCACACACTGTGAGACAGGAGGTCTGAACACAGCTCCAGGGAGAAAGTCATGTTACATTCACAGGCAGTGCTTGGTCAACGAGTTTTGCAGGAAAGAACATACAGGGGTTGCTCCTCTCTCTGGCATGCCCCATTCTGTTTTCAATGGCAAAACAGTCATGCTGTCCCTTCCACAGATTCCTCACTAAAAGAAGACACCTGTCAGCTGGACTAAGCCAGGCTTGTTTTTAAAACCTGCACAAATAGTGCAACGGACTCATGGCTTCATACTGAAAGAGGGCAGGTTTAGATTATATATTAGGAAGAAATTCTTTACTCTGGGAATGCTGAGGCACTGGCACAGATTGTGCAGAGAAACTGTGGATGCCTCATCCTTGGAAGTGTTGAAGGCCGGGTTGGATGGGGCTTTGAGCAACCTGGTCTAGTGAAAGGTGTCCCTGACCTATGGCAGAGGGGTTGGAATTAGGTGATCTTTAAGGTTCCTTTAATTTTGCATTGAGCAATTTCTCAGCCTCTGCAATGTCTACCACTTTTGTTTAAGTAATCTTAATTAGAAATTATTTCCTCTCCAGTCCATTTCCTTTAGCACCCTGTGCTGTGATAGCTGATGAAACACGCTTTCAAATCTTGGTACTAGAAAGGAAGGAGAAGCAAATTATTTCTGTGGGAAAACTTTTTTCTATGCAATGCTTATAAAGGATGGTATTCATGACAAATCAGTTACCTGAGGTGTTTTAAAAGAACGCAAGAACAATGCCCAAGGACTTAACAAAAATTTGTTTGAGGTTTAGAAGAAAAATTACCCCTTGGAAAACTAAAATGGCTTCACTGTAGGAATCCAGAAACACTGATCTTGTTTCAGAAACTCATTAAGTATTTGCATTCATTTCTTATAACAACACAGGATTTTTTTCTTTTTTTTTTCCTAAAATGTAAAGTAAATCTGTCTCAAATGAACTTCAAAAATATGTTAGTGAAATTTTATGGTAAACTCAAAATTTAAAAATAATCTAGCCAACTTGCATAAAAGATAAATTAGGTCCATCCTAGCATTTAAGAGAATTTTAGTTATGAACATAATGTTTAAAAGTAAAAAGCACTGGGAAAAGCAGTGTGTATTTCAAGCTAATACTTTTAGAATATTTTAAAATGTTTCAGGCCATTAGATACATATAATATGTGAAATGAGATGATGAACCTTGCAAAGTGCCTATCTGTATACTGCTGGAGAATGGACCTAAATAAATTGCCAATAGATACAGAATGCAAATGGAAGCAACTACTGATAAAGACAAAACCATGCATGTCAACAACACTGTTCAAACTGGTGTACTTAATTAAAAAAGTGAAGTCAATTAAAATCAAAACAACAGTGTAGCATGTACAAATGCCGGAATAATCATTAGGCCTTGCTGAATAATGAAGGAATAAAGCATTTTTTTTTTCAAGTGAAACAGCAGGGGTGATACATTACACAAAGCAACAATCTACAACAATATGACAATTGAATTACTTCAGCTCCATTAGGCAGGTGCAGAAGAATAATTAACATGAATTTCTTCAATGGAAAAGAAAAAAACATAAACTTTTGTCTAGCACAAACTGCTATTTTTTCCCACCAAATGATGAGGAAAATATATCAATGAGCAGACAGATTAAAATAAAACCATTAGGTTTATCCTCTATGTGAGACCCTTTAATTGTAGAATAAAATATGTACGGTGTATTTTCTCATAGTCTGACTTTTAAAACAGGTCACCACAGTTCACATCAGCTTTTGGTCTTCTGCTGAGGCATAAACATCGATTGGTCATTTAAAAAATATAATACAATATGCAAGAGTTTTTGAATTTTCAAACAGGTATTCAGTCAGGCTTCAGGTCTCATTCAATATCTGCTTTTCCCTTTCAAATTCAAAATCAACATATGACCTCCAATTTCAACTGAGCAACAACTGTTCTATAAAATGACAAGAAGGAGTGAACAAATTTCATAGTATCTCGTGAACTGTAAGTTGTTTCTTAAACTCCAGATGCATCCAATGCTTTTCACTTTGGAGCCGTACTAAAATAATTCTGTTTAGTTCTTTTGAAAGAGATTGATTTGGAGACAGATAGCCATGCAATTTACTCAGGGACATTTTATTTTCTTCCTTATTAATCAAAGAAATGGGTAAACACTAGCAGTGGTTATGTTGGAAATGTTTTAATTAAAGATGTGGACATAATATCTCAAGTGATGGAGTTAGCATGTCGCAAGAAGCTGCTGCTCTGTAGCCAGAGAGACTGTGAAAGGATTAATGATCATTTTATAAGCCAAAGTTGTGTGCTCTGGTAGCTTTAACTAAGCTGTTTTACCTTGTCTATGCAATAGTCTGTGAGGAGCTGAAGACCTCTGAGTCTGCCAAGAAATACAATATCTCCTACCATCCTCTTTGCCCAAGGTCTTTGCACAGCTGCTGCTACTCTCGATCCTGAACACATCTATAACCTACTGCTGTTTGTCCAGTTGTCCCATGCAACTGCATTATGGCTCATCTGAAGCACTGCACTCTTCCCCTCCTCTACTACCTGACTAGATATATTACCATAGCATAGTTGGCTGTATTAGCCTAGAGCCACATATGCTTTCATTCCTTCGTTTCATGCTTTCATTGAGTTGAGTTGTTGGGATCAAGTATGGCTAAAAATGAATTTCCATTTTTGAATTAGTCATAAGGAACTACCACTTCTCAATTAAATGGAATTAATTTTCCTTTGGGAGCTGGGGGTCCCTTAACTGTATGGACTAGTTACATAGATTTTCTCATGTTTGGATGGGGTTTTTTTAAATTAAAAACTTTCTAAATTCAATCATCTTTTATTTTTCTAAAAAAACCAGAGTTGTAGTGCTTCTTTTGAAAAAAGGAGTGATGCTTCGGAACAAAAATAAATTTTAGAAAAGGAATGAAAACACAGTAGTTACTAACATGTAAGCAGATGATGGGTACTTTTTCCTGGTTTGATCAGTTCGGCTGCTATTTGAATCAGGAGGTCTTTAAATGACTGATTTCTGGAACCGTGAATGCTAATTTTGTAGATACCCTGCATGTAGTGCTCATTCCCTGAATATCCATGTTGGTAACATTTGTTCTATCCCTCTACATCTTATGGCAAACTCATATCTGGAGTGGTCTGTCTGCTTCAGTGAGCTCTAATGTTCTAAGACACTGCTGATGGCATTTTTCCATGTAAATGTTGATGCACTTGCAGATACCTCTTATTTTGATCCCATACCCCCAAGTTATAAAAGCTATGTTGACAGCCTGGCACAAACTATGGAGAAACCACAGACAGGGATGGACTGGTTCTACTCCAGTAGCTGACCTGGGAATGCCAGCATGGACATGGATCTGTTAAAGCAGGTGCTGCAGAGATAAAACCCCTAGGATATTTTACAGTGTTAAAAATATATATATAAAGAATAAGTAGTATTGTAAGTCCTGCTACTGCTTTACAAGACCACTGCCACAACATGGATAGCATTAAAACCTCTCACTCCAGAGAAGAGCAAAGAGCCAAGAGGGGCCAACATCCCTTCTCTGCACAAACTACAAAGGACAGAAGCTGCAAACCCACACAGCTGCCCAGCCTGTAACCAAGCTGGAGAAAGAGAGGGAGAGACATGGCTGACAGCATTTTGTACTACACAACAAAATTAGTGGGCTATAGAAGTGTCAAGCCCATTTTGCTCAAGGTAGTAAATGGCTAATGCTGTTTTGTTCCTGTATGGTTTACTTAGTGTGTCTTAGCTTCCTTGTCTTTTATCACTGCTCCATCTTCCAATAAGATCCATACAGCTGGAAAGTCAATTTTATTTGGACTGCTTTTCTAAAATGGAATGTTTAGAAATTTCTGTTTTGTAGCTTCTGGCCAAACCATTTTTTCCCCATCGTTCTTTCAGGTTTCTGTATTACACTTCCAGATAACCCACTGCTTCAGTAAACCCACTACTCCTCAGCTCAAGGTAATAGCAGATATCTGCCTAGACACAAGCACTAGGCAGTAACTCTTGCTGCTAAAGAGCCCAAGACTTGTTAAGGGGAAAAAATTTATAAGCTTGGCCAAGTGAAGGCAGATGATGTGGGGTGGTTGCCATGGTGATTAGACTCACTATGATGACCATTTCTTTTGTCTCTCAGCTGCTTCATCCAGTGCAGATATCCTGCAGTTGGGAATATGGTCTTATTGGAGAAGTCTCTGTGTCAGGAAAAGTAGAATACTGGGGTCATCTCAAGAGGAAAGAAGAGGAGGTAGACAAGGTAGCTAAAAGAATCGACTAGACATATAAACAAAAAATGACTGCAGTTGACACAAGAGTAGGCAACTCTAGAGAGGGCTGTTTCATTCAAAGAACTTGCTCTGCATCTCAGTTATAACCTTATTAAGCCATGCAACCTGTAAGGATTCAGTCTGGCAGCATCATCACACTGTTCCAAGTTCCTGCTACAGACTCTTCACTCTCTGCATAGCAGCCCAGTGGGAACTTGTCTTTGTTTTCATTAGGAAAGACAAAAGTTCCTTTGGACAGTTTCCTGTCCCTTGAATCACTGATGTACAATGTAAATTGGTGCATATCTATTTATTATCAGACCTGAGCAGGTATGGATGTATTTTTCTAGGGCTCAGGTATTCTACTTTTTCTAGGGTTCAGGTATTGTAGTTTTTCTGTTCAGTTCCAACTGGAATACATTATTTTGTTGGTGATGTGCCACAGGGAAAGCCTGTCCTGGTGACTACGGAGTTAGTTAATGGGCAGTTGCATGTTTCAGACTACTATAAGCAGCCTGCCAGAAGAGTTTTTCTAATCCAGCCTTTGAATCCTGCCTCTTCAAAAACTTACATGACTACTTCAGCACTCTGGGGACTTTCACTGAACAAAGGTACAGTGGACCAAGAACAATTTTACTTAAAACATTTCTGAAAGCAAAAGTGGAAGTTTAGAGTGTTTTGGTTTGGGGCTCCCTCCTTCCCTCTCACATCTACAATATACTCCTGGGCAATAAAAAGAACTAGCCAGTGCTTCCCTTTGTTTCAAGTCTTCTTTGTTTGCAGTGTCCATGCAATCACTGCAAAATTACAGGAACAGAGTAAGAGGCCCATAATCTTATAGCCTAAGGAGGCAAAACTGATGGAGGAGAAGACTGCTTAATGCATTTTGCCCTCTGACCAATTTCATGTAGAATATGTGAACCATTTGGTATGACCATCCCTTCTTCATAGACTGTGTCCTCTGAAGTAGCTGTCATGATTGCTAGATTAGAAAGCAATACTTGCTGGCTTACTTTCCAGCTTTATTTATGGCTTTCTAAGAATAAAAATTATGAAAGTATCTCTCCCATGATCCTGCTCCAGGGGTGCAGCTTCTGAGGTGGATAGATTTGAGTCCCATTTAATAAAGAAGGGAATCGAATATTGGATACACATCTCATTTTCAACCTTTGCTAGATGAACCCTTTGAGAATAGCTTGATTATTGTGATGAAGGAGAACTAGCACCTGAGCAGGAGATAATACTTCTCTGTGGTGCTATTTTAGTTGGTTTCATTTGGGAATTCTCTGTCAGGAGTCAGAATGAAAAATGGAGCTCCATATAAATCAAATGGACACATGTTAAGCCTACTCCAGGGTTAATGCCTGCTGTTCCAAATATTTGAATACAACTATTTGTCAGACAATGTTAGACTGACACACACAGTCTGTATTTGTCTCATCAAAACTAAATTCTAAGTTGTAATAAATGTGCAAACTCATAGCCATGGTAGATATTTTTTGCCTTCATTGTATGAGTGATCACATGATGTTATTTGTCATGATAACCTAAGCATCATACTTAGGAGATGAACTACATTCATGTTATCTGTGAACACCATGTCCTTGTTCCCCCCTTTCCCACCCCCAATTTATTTGTAGAATAATAAACAGGCTTTTTAAAACAGAGTGAATAATCTCCTGAATATTTATTCCCATTAAAAGTAGATGATTTTTTCTTTCTTTGAATATTTTTCAAATAACAATGCTTTCAGCTGGTTTGCGTCCAATAAAGGCTGCAAACATTAGTAAAGGAATTGGCAGCTTTTATTCACAAGAGCGTTTTCTCTGGAAGGGAAGGGAACTGTTTGGTGAATCCTCTTTCTTGCTTACCCCCAGAAGTTATCACTGCATATAAAGAGGTTGGATGAGCCCCGAAGGAAGTTGGAATGTTTGTCCCCATACGAGGATGTTAGAAATGCCAAGTTAGTGTGACTAATGGATAAGACAGAAAGCAAAGCCGGTGATCTAGGATGAATAGAAGCATTAGAGGGAAAACCGGGAATGCAAATCTCACTTTGTTGGAAGCACAGACCTTATGTGTCTGCTCCAGAGTTTTGTTTCATCAACCCTTACAGCTCATGGGCTCCTTCACTGTATAGAGGAACCGTAAATCCTCTAAAAACTGGGAGAGGTAGAGCCTGTAGAAGCTGATGTTTATATTCAGAATTGCTTGATGGAAGCTGCTAAGCGATACTGAAAATGCTGGCAGGAATCCCAGAGTTCGGAGGGAACTTCCATGTGCTGACTCAGACATGAATTTAAGCTTGCTGGAGTGCTACACCTGATGCTACTGAGGTTATGAAATCTGAAGCAAGACTGAATTTGAAGTGAACTACTGAAATTCTTAACAGCAAATATAGAAGACACAAAAAGCAAGAGCTGTGGATGCAAACACATAGTATATAGCTCCCTATCGTATAAAGTACTCTCTGAGGAAAAATTAGAAAGACACTCACTGAACACTCCCAATTTGACAAAACAGATTAACAGCTGTTTAATCAGCCACAGAGAATCAAAATATGAACTAAATATGTTGCTGCTGGAAATACTTTCAATTCAGAAGTAAGTACTGAATGCTTTAAGTCTTGCCATTTCCTGAATTGTCTTCTTTATATGCTGCTTTTAGCAAAACAAACTTCTATATTTATAATCCAACATGGATGTTAAAGCTTAAAAAGCTTTATAAGCTTTTTAGATACACTTTTTCAAAATTAATCATTTTTCTAACAATTCTAGTGAAAAGGGAAACTCTGGATTTCAGGGTAGATGGGGTAGTAAGATGACTTTTTTCAAAAGAGAAAGCCTTGCAGGACCCATCCCAGCCCCTGTAAGAGCAGTTTATTTGAGTTGCAGGGTAATAATGGGAAGAGACTCTTTTTTAACTAATGGTTATGTATTCCTATGGGAAACTTGCAGAAATTCTCCCAACCTTGCTTTTGCTATTCCCTGTCTCATTGTGAAGAAAGAGGTGCTTGCTGGTTATATACTTATTATGCAGTAATGCTTTAAAGCACTTTAACATCTCTATTTATATAGGAAACATCATCTCCAGCTTTCCAAAATTTTTGAAAACTTACTGCCAACCAAAAGATCTGTTTTTCAGACTCTGGTTGGTACTGTTCATGTCTAGAGCTAATGAAACAATTCAGAAAAATTCATCTGATAAAATACATCTCTGTCTGCTGTGGCTCATCAAATGTATCATGGTTTTCTCAAATTTCTTGTTGATTTGAAATTTTTGTGAAAAACACCTTAAACAGAGTTCTCAATGTTTCAATCATTTCTCAGCAATCTCTTGCAAACTCTCAGTGTTTCAGCATCAAGCTTATGATTGGATGTAAACCAGGAAGGTTGCTGAGGCTGATTATAACACCTTCCCAGTCTAACCCTTGAAGTTACAAATTGGAAATGTTTGTAGCTGTACAGCAGATCAGTTAAATTTTTTTCCTTTTTCTGCTATTAGGAAAATAAAAATAAGACCAAGGAAGTTTAATAAGCAGTTGATTATGGACATGTTTGGATAAAAGGATGTTGTTCTTATGGGCAGGATTCTCAGAAGGAAAATAAAATTTTAATCTATGTCAAAATTCTGTTTGGACTCGGTGGCAGTGGGATTTTAAACACTGTCAAGTACTTTCCAGAACTAATGAATTTATTTAGGAAGAAGAAAAATGATTTAACAAGTGGCAGCAGCTCTCAGAAATTCTTCAGAAAGTGCTATTGTATGCCCTGCACACTGAAAAAGGCAAAAATCTATTTTTGTCTGAAATTGCACTTATTTTGCACATAATAATAGCTGGTTTAAAAACAAAAGGAAATGGCATTGAAATATATAGCTTTTTGTCATTTATTTATTTCAACTTCCATGCCCCTTAGCTTCATTGTCACTTTATTTTCATTGAGCTGCTTGAATTCTATTAATGTTTCTTTGTACTTGGTGCTAAAATATTTGTGTTGACATAATTAGATATTATGGTCATGGAATAACATTTATTCAGCTGAATATTCAGCATTTATTCAGTACATGTCCTTTTTCATTAACAAATTCTAACCTACAGCTCTTCTCCTCCAGTAACAGAAAGCAGAGTTCATGAAATTTGCAGTGTATTTTCTGTGAATGAAATTCACTGAAAACATTAGATGTTTTTGTTGGAAACTGTATGCCCTGAGGGGAAAGGAATTTTCCAATTTTGAGTGGTAGCTCTGGATTTTTTGCTTATCAGCAGGAGTATTTTTGGTTGTAGTTAAAACTCACAACAGAATTTCTTCCTAAAAATAGAGACTATCATTGCATTATTTTCACACAAGGCTGTAGTTATGTACCAGCAGGTTCATTGAACTTATAGCAATGACATTGGGCTTGTGTGTTGAACACAGTGCTCCAGAGGATAAATAGTCCTGTGTGCATGTGGCACTGGTGTGAGCCACGAGGATCTGCCCCATCATGAACAGAATGCAAAAAAACATTTCTGCAAAATACTTCCAGAAGTTACTCCTGTATGAAGCGGTTGCTTACTCATGAGTCACCTCCTCGTGTGGTGTAGGCGACCTACTGTAACAAGCTAACTTGTACCCAGACCCTTTTTTTAGTTCTCTCACCTCCTTTCAATCTGTCTAACAGCTTTCAAGAGGCAGACGTGTCCCTGTGCGTGTCAGGAAAGGAAAACAGCAGCTCATATCAGCTGAGTGGATATTTGTGGATTTTGGGAGATGGAGGAGACAGTACTTGTATGGACATAAACGCAGGAAGAGTTCAGTCTCCAGCGAGCAACTTGTGTGAGTTCTGGTGTAGGTTTGTTCAGATTAACAGGGTCACTGATTTTTGGCTCAGAGAGTTATCTCTTTAAAGGTCTGTAAAAGGAAGCAAGAGAACCTATGATACAGAATAAGCTTCTGGTTTAACAAAATACAAATCGCAGTGTGAAAACTCACTTTGTTCCTCTAAAATGAACAAAACTTTAAAATTAATTGGAAAGGAAAAAACAATAGTAGAGGCAACATAGCTTAACTGAGCTATGAGGTTGTGGTAGGGTACATGTACAGAGTATTTTTTCAGGCAGATTTGATCTCACTCTTCTCTGAGCCAACTGCAAAACCCAAATCTCTGTGTTGGCAGACATGTAGCTGTAGTCCTCACAACACTCATTCTAAACTAATAAGTCTGGCAGAGGGAGAGAGTATATTAGCTCATTCTTAGTTCCAGCCGCTACCCAGAAGGCATTACAACACACTGGAGATATATCTCATGCAAACTACTGATATGCCCAGACTGCACAGAAGTGACTGCAGTGTGCTGTAGGGACAGCTCAGGCACCAGGAGTTGTGACAGCTCAGAGTGAGGTATTATACCTTACATCCCAGGCAGACTATTGCTGAGTCAAAGCTGGTTTAGCTGTAACTCCTGTGGCTGAACCTGTGAAAAGAGTCCAGTTTCTTCCAAGAAAAAAAAAGTAGTATTCTCAGGGCAGCATGTGTGTTTTCAATTTGTGAGCTCAACAAATAGTATTTTAGCCTCAGGTATCGCTGAACATTTCCTGGGTGGAGGGTCTGTGTAATATAACTTCCAAAAAGTGCCTTGTTTATAATCTGCTAGGTCAGGGAAAAAAGTCTGTAGGGATGGGATGAATTAGGAGAAAGTATAACATATGGTCTAAGGAAAGAAATTACCACTTTCTTGTCCCTAGCATTAAGCTAAAAAAAAACATTTTAGAAGAAAATAAGCATTTTTAATTATTTTTTTTTTTCCAGGAGCCAGGTAGCATATCTGGAGCTGTCAGCTGAATTCAAGGCAGAGCTCAGGATTAATGTCTGAAAACCAGGGCCACCAGTACTTTGCTTACTCTTTGCAGAGACAGGAGCTGCGGGTGCTCAGGTGGGGGATGATCTCTGCTGTGAGCCTGCCGTGCGCCTCCGCAGCCAACAAGGCCAGCAGCACCTGGGGCTGGATCGAGAGCAGCGTGGCCAGCACATCAAGGGCTGCGATCATTCCCCTTTCTGCAGCACTCCTTAGAGGGCACCTAGAGCCCTCTATCCGATTTCAGGCCCTGGTACAAGAAGGACATAGATCACGTGGGGAAAATTCAGTGGAGGCCCATCCAGGTGGTCAGGGTCTGGGGCACCTGCCCAACAGAGCAGAGACTGGGACCTGAATTTGTTTTTCCTGGAGCAGGGAAAGCTCTGGGGGGGCCTAAACAGCACCTTCTAGGACCTTGAGGAGGACTCCAAGACGAAAGATCCAGGCTGCTCACAGCAGTGTGTGACAGGAAGAAAAACAAGAGTGAGCATACATTTAAGTAAGAGGAGTGGGAAGAGCCCACACATGGAAGAGGTAATCTAGGGACTCATGCAATCTCTACATTAGGAAGTTTGCAGCAGCCAACTGTATATAAAGTTCTCAACTATGTGATCCAATCTCATAGCTCTGAGCAGAAAGTTGAACTAAAGACCTCCAGAGATCCCTGCCAATCTCAATTATTCTGTGGTCCTATTTCTACAGCTGTTTTTTAGGAAGCACGTTTAGTTTTTTTCACCAAAGCATGTCCATGGCTCAGACTTCTCACAAAGGCTCTCCTAAAGGCAGTAACTGTAAGAAAACGTATTTTGATCAAAATATTAGCCCCCAAAAATGGACTGTTTCATTCAGGGTTTACTGTGAGGTAATACTAGATCTTTGCATGAGTTTCACGTGCAAAATCATGCATGTGAAAATTCCTTTCACAGCAGATGTCTTTTTCCCAGTCCTTTGTCACTGGTTAGTTCTCAAAGTGCATTTTTCTTCCCTTAATGGATTTTTTCCTTTGTTCCCAAGTCCCATTATATGTAGATATAACTTCTTTTGCTGAAATTCTTTGTAGTAGAGTGATTCAAAAATACACACAAGGGCAGGAATTGGGGGGATTACCAAACACCACCTGATCTGCAGCAACATATTACATACGCTTAGCCCATTGCAAACTTTTCAAGAAGTCAGTTAGCTTATATTTCTTACATTTCTGTGGAAACTGAAGTCTTGCTTCACCCTTCCAATGAACAAGAGAGTGTGCACTGATGTTCAGCAGATAAGCAGTAAATATTTAGGGCAAGACTTCTTGTTCTGTGCTTCTGGTCTCTTTTCGTTTCAGATAACTGCAGAACACCTCTAAACAGGGGAATATTATATATATTCAATTGGGAAAAAAGAAAGAAAATTGCTCCTGATATTAGTGTCTTCCTTGGTAAGG
Source organism: Chaetops frenatus (assembly GCA_013400775.1). NCBI lineage: Eukaryota > Metazoa > Chordata > Aves > Passeriformes > Picathartidae > Chaetops > Chaetops frenatus. The sequence continues at coordinate 501,177 of VZTR01033163.1, forward strand.
ACAGTTGATAGAATCAGCCTTATTACTGTAATATTTAAATACTTACAATGTATCTAACTTCATTTATCATGGCATGTTACTTTCATGCATAATACTCTCGTGTGTTGTACAACATCAGAATAAGCGGGGTGTCAAATCTTTGAATATTCCATGTACAAGCTGTTTTGAACATTCAATTGTGTTAAAAATGTGAATGATTAAACAACAAAAAAGGTAGGTGGACCAGAAGCAGTGAGGGCATAAGACATGCTATGAGATGCTGACCCTCAAATGGTCCCCTAAAATGAATAAGTAAGAGTCAATAACCTCTCAAAACACTGAAAGAAAACCCCAAGATGCTTCACCTGGGCATCTCCCTTTCCTTAATTCTACTCTAACATTTTTCCTTGTACTGTCTAAAATATAGCTAAGTACCTCCCCAGCACTGTTCTGGTTTACTGCAGTTGGGTACAAATGGGATTTGATCACACCACTTTTATTCAGTATATATCAAAACTACCCCTAGAACTTGAAATTAGTATTTTCAAAGGAATTTATGGGATTTAGGCATCTGCAGCCTTTGGATTTTTGTTTGAAATAACAGTATTGTGTTTGGGGTTTTTTGCTTTTGAGAATTTTAGCCTGAAATCTTCAACTCTCACAATACAGCTGTGCTCAAAAATAAGCTGTTGCTGTTGTTGTTGTTGTTGTTGCTGTTGCTGTTGTTGCTGTTGTTGCATAAAAGTGAGTCATCATTACATTTAATTTCTATAAAATGGACATGTACCATGAAATGAAGTTTTTTTGTTGTTGTTCTCAATTAAACCACAGGTTTAATCCATTTGTCTTTGGACTGAGATGTTGGTTTAAATTCTTCTGCCTGCATAAATTTGTTTAGACATTTCTCATTCATCACTGGTCATTCCCATGCCTTTAGGTCACTAGATAAATGTTGTTGAAGCAAAATTATCAGCTGACTGAATGTCTTGATCTAGTGTGCTGGCGTGACTGCAAGGCTACATGACGCTGGCTATTTAGTCAGCTGGTCATCTGTTCTTTCTTGTACTTCAAGTTGGATGCAATGAACTGAATTTTATAAGAAGGAAATTAAGTGCAAAGACTACTCATGAGTTGCTTGTAAGAAGAGCTTAGCATAAGGATGTCACCTGGGCTGCAATGTAATACTTGATAGCATTGCTTGCATGTAATTATGTCAGTAGGTTGAATATGTGGTCATAAGGTTGAATCATGCCTTCAGTCCTTGTTTGAGCACTGTTGATAGAAAGCACAGAAGAAGGCAACAAAGCAGATGGAAATTTCCCTAAATGAAAGGGACTACCTTAGAAAGAGTTAAAGCAAACAACATTAATTTACTTTTACTCTTGATCAGTGATAAATTTAGCCATTACCAGCTGCTGGGAGAGTTCCTAACTGCTTACAATTTACAGCAACCCATGGGCTGTTTTAATCTGTGACAGCTTGATTTTCTTTGGCTTCTACTCAGCCCTCCCCACTGGTCTCACAGACTTACAGGCATACTGTTCTGAAAAGTTTAATCATTCCCACTTAGCAAAGGCTAAGCTGTCTAACTTGGGGCTGTTGATGTCAAGATGCTGAGGATGTCAAGATGAACTAAACCTAGATGATTCAAGTCTTGTGTGTTTAGCAGGCACTACTCTTCAGCTGCAGGTAACCAGTCTATGGCAGAGATACCTGAGTACATTCTCTGAGCACTTCTCAGAGGGTCAGTTTGAAACTAGGTAGACTCCCATATGCTTTAACTACACTCCTCAGCAGGTCAGTGCTTAACAGATCTCCATCTTTCCTACTTTGTCTACAGTCAGTCAGGGTTTGTCTTAGTCTAAAGGTCTCGTCATGAGGTCTGAGATGTTATGTGGCCAAACCAAGAAGTAGAGATAGCAAAGGAATGGTCATCTAGGCTCTGTACAGGAGTTTTGCAAAGTTGCCCTTAGAGAAAACAAGGAGTGAGGAGGATAGGAACACTCTTCCTGACAGTAGACTAAAAGTTTTTTTGTTAGGGTATTTTAAATTAGACAAATTTAGTCAAACTGAGGCTTACCTCATGTAAATATTCAAAATGAGAAACAAGATGTTGTGTTGTGCTGTTTTCAGACTGATGAAGTAGTAAGATATTCAGTGAATTAAGTTTTAAGAGTGCCAAACAAACAGGAAGGTACCTGAGAAGGCCACGGATCAGAGATTTGATTGTTGTTGAAGAATCTGTCTTTCAAGCTGCTTATCTGTGCTAAAAATTGGTTTGAGCACGTCAAAATTGCAAGTGCCCAATCTGCACAAAGTGGAAGTAATATGCTGACAAAGTCCTGTACAGGTAGCAATCAACATTATCCTGGATGAGCTACAATATTGCTAAGATGTTTTAAGGAGGACCTGCCAGAGAAGCATTACAGTAATTAACCCTGATTGTCAAAACGTTGGGCAGGCCTGAGTCTCGGGAGCTGAAGCATTCAAAGAAATAAATAAAAAATTACTCGATGTGCATCACTGCTTAGGGATAGCAAGTCTGAAATCCGCATCCTGAGTCCATAAAGATAATAGCTTGCTCACAGTTGATGTGAGTGGATGACAACAGGAACCTTTAGAGGTGATTTTCAAAGGCAAAAAAAAAAGGGGTGGGGGAGTTGTACCATTTTCACATTTTTTGTGATGACTAAAAAAGGCTTGAAAGCCTCTGCCCCTCCTCACATTTCACATCTTATCTGATCTGTTTTCCTGGGTGATTCTACAACAGAGTAGAGTGAAAGTATAATTATGACATCACATCGTACCATGGAAATAATACTGAGTCAGAAGAGAAAAGGACAAAGGACTTTTGTTTTTTTAAATTAAAACCACTGAGCTCTTTGTGGTTTGTTTGGGTTTTTTTTGGTTGTTGTTGTTATTGGCTTTGTTTTGTTTTTTGTTTTGTTTTATTTTGTTTTGTTTTAATGCATATTTTTGGGAGCACCTAGTTAATTCCAAACTCCTTTCTTAGAGGTCTTACTTCTGTCTCCTTCAGGATTCAGTTCTTCCAGTTCTACAGACAAATGCAGAGAAAATGCTAGTCTGTTGCTTTGTGT
>VZTR01033163.1:504300-523639 GCA_013400775.1 Chaetops frenatus
TAAAAAGTTATTATACAAAGTATTTTAAAAAAAAAAAAAAAAAAAAAAAAAAAAGGAAAGAGTATAAAATAAATGTGAAGCTGCCACTCTGTTTTGTCACACAGCACTACAAGGAATGATGGTAAGTGACATAATACCATTCTCTCTGCCATCTTTGAATCTGTAAATGCTGCAACATTAAAAGGTGTGTGTTTAAGCTCTTAAATGAGGTATCGTGTAAATAGCATCAATATCTGACACATTAGCATGCAGAAGTTGCTACCGCAGCCTATTTAGCATGAGTAAGTCAACAAGATTGAAAGAAACTTGGAGATAAAAAACATGTTCCAGGAAGAAAAAAAGCACACTGCAAAAAAATTCGTAGGACTGTTTTTTTTTCTGGCAAATTGCATTCTCTTCTGTTACCTCACAAATCAAGATTAGTTTGGGGGAGCTCTTTTGTCACTAAAGTTATTGCTCAGCAACAGCATTTACTGCCAGAGAGGGTGAAGGAATAATCAAAGCTGGCCCAAACAGTATAAGCAGATATTCCACATGGGGTAAAATTTTGAATGATTTATGATAAACAAAGTATTCATTAAATCTCTCTGAAAATAAGCATAGATAAGACAAGAGTCACAGATAGCCAAAAGATCAATCAGAAAATAACCCACAGGAAGCTTAGTGCCAAAAGTAATAGACATTATCATCAAATCAATTTCAGATGATACAGACACTTCTACATTCAGTCTGTTTCCCTGTGCTGTAGATTGTTTGTTACGTCATTCTGATCATTGTTGCCCAATATAAGCTTGTAATAGTTTTGTTTGAGAAGTTCAGGTACTTTCTGGAGTTTACTTTCCACACCTTCACATAGATGCCAGGTGAGGGCCAGGTTATTGTTTCTGGTAAGTGAGCACTTATATGATATTTACTTTTGAGATGTAGCTTTATCCTTTGATGTTGTCCATTTTTGTATAAAAATAGAGAGCCTTGGGACACTGGATCTCTGTGCAAGATGTTCCTTCACAGTGATTACAAGGGAAGAAGTGCACAAACCTGGTTGCTGATGAGGGTTTCAGGCTAAGCCTTTAGGTCATTAGTCAGAGCAATAGCAATGCCTTCCACAGTTCAAAGATTACTGCTCAAAGTCATAATGGAAACCACTTTTCAGAAAAAAAAAAATATTATTTCAGCATAACTAAAGCACTTTTCAAAATATGAGAGATTTAAAAGTAAAAATGAGATATATGGCCATATCTGCCAGAATAAAGGAGAGAGAAAGGAGTTCTGTCTGGAGATGCACACACTGCAGAACTGAATCAGAGACAGAGCTTAATGTTTCTCTCAGGCAGTGGATCACCAACTGTGAGTAGGAGCATATTTTGTTTGCTGGTATGATCAGTAGAAATCGTATGTTAGTAATTTACAGCTGCCTACCTGCCTATAAAGTGCTTATCTGTGCACTACCCAGAATTTTAAAGTTGTTTGGAAGCATAACAGTTGAAAAGTGTCTGAGGTATTGATGGATATTTATGTCTGTTCAGCTGAGGAAAGGAGTCTACTGCTTATTTCAGTAGGCCTGAGTACAAAACTATAATGTTATTTGTGTTCTTGTTTGATATGTTTACTGAGTGTCTTAATTGTAGTACATAATTCAGAAATATTTTATCAATCTGAGAATCTGATATGTTTTGTAACTAGTGGACATTTCTTAGACCTTCATAGAAAAGAGAACGTCATTTGGAAATGCCTAAAGTAAGAAAGCAGGAAGTTTTTTCTTAAAATTGAGATCCATTAACAGAGTAAAGGAATACACAATGGACATGATGCATACAGGCGAAGCAGTAATGTTGTAAATAATATGTAACTCCAGTCTGTATTTTTGGGATCTCACTTATATTTTAAGCCCAGGATGTTCAATGATGAGAACTGATTTTTGATGTACAAGATGTAATACTGTAATTATTCAGCATCTGGAAAATCTGAGTTGATACCCTTTCCTCCATCCTCAACCCTTCAGCCATTTTCCAGATTTCTTTTGAACACAAATCAATATTTTCTTCTCACAACTTTTTATCTGCCTGTAAAGGCCTCCCTTTGCAACCACCTGTTGCTGAGGGGATATCTCAGTTCAGAGACTCCTGTTGAAACATCTCAGAACAGATCCCTCAGAGCTACTGCACTCTATTATTATGTCAGCATTGTTTCCTGATGTAGTAAATATGAAAACTACATTTCTTATGAGGAATTAGATTGCATGATTTCCTTGCTAGGTTTAGTGAATGAACTAACTCCCTCCTCTATGACTAGTAATAAATAGTAATAAAACCTTTTGCTGACATTTTAAAGAATAGTGTAGAATCCAGGTAAAACACTGCAGAATTGATTTTGCACTTATCAGACAAGAAGAAATGTAATTATATTGCTTTTCCCCAAGGACTGTTTTCTTTTACCTAGCCTCTTTATTTAAAAAAACCTCTAAGAATTCAGTAGTCTTCTATGGATGGCAGAAGGATTCCAATCCATTGCAATTCCTGGTCTTTTTTTCAGAGAGGCCTGTGCTGTGTACCACTGTGGTTCTCTATTTGTATGCTATTATTTCAGCAAAATTCCAACTGGACCTAATTTTTCTGTGGAGTTATGGGCTCTAAAGTGAAGCCCTTAGATCTTTTACAGCCTGCTGCTCTGCAGAGCCTGCTAAGTCACTCTGCTAAGACAGAATCAAGTGATTTTCCTCCTCTTTGGTTCTTGCCAATGATCAGGTAAGCTCCTTTGCTATTCCTTGGACCACACGCACACAGGAATGCACCTGTATTTTACATTTCTGTACAAGATTTTTTTTATCTTATTCATTCTTTTAACTGCATTTTCTTCCTGAAATGAATGAGACTGTGGGGGATGAACCCCTCACTGATATGAGGTAATAGAAGAACAATAGAAACATCTTTGGTTCCTATGGTTACCTGTAATTTCTCTATATTCCTGAATTTTGCCCATGTCATACTGTCAGTTGATGGTTAACAAGGAATCTTGGTGCTCAGAGAAGAGGCCTGTACCTGTGAAATGGTGTTGGACTAGAAAGCCAGAAAATATTTTTTATCTAAATAAAGGTGAGGATAGCTAACCTCTTGGAGATAAAGTACCACTTCCAGGCCCTTCTTGGTGGTGCCAAGCAATGGAACAAGAGGCAATGGGCAGAAACTGTTGCACAGAAAGTTCCACCTGAACATGAAGAAGAATTTCTTGACTGTGCTGATGTCTGAGTATTGGGACAGGTTGCCCAGAGAGGGTGTGGAGTCTCCCTCACTGGACATATTCAAGAACCATCTGAATGCAGTCCTGTGCCATGTGCTCTAGGAATACCCTGCTTGAACAGGGAGGTTGAAACAGATGACCCACTGTGGTCCCTTTAAACTTTACCCATTCTGTGATTCTAAAACTTATTGGAAAGATAACCACTGACCTAAGTGCATGCTTGCTCTGGCCTGAGGAATATCCATCAAATAAACTTTGATGCTATCAGATTTCAAACAATAAATTCAAATGCCCACCAGTTAATGATTTAAAAGCTAAACTATTGCAACACAGTTATCCCTTTTAGTACTACTTTGCAGTTTCTGCAGCATTACAGAGATGGTCCAATGAGTGGAGTTAGAAAATAATAGATAATTTTAAAAGTCTTGAAAAAAATAATTTAATTACTTTTCGTTTCTCCTACTTGCACTTGATAAATGAATATATTAAACTGTGAAGACTCAGGAGCCTCCAAAAGCCTTTGATGTGTATTAGAATAATCTAATAATTAACCTCAGGATTCACCAGCATGACTCATTGAGGTGAAGTGAAACAGCGCTCATGATGAAGGGAATTCCAGATCTGCCAGCCCCAAGGAACCAAGCCAGCTTCATTCTCCTCCAGTTTGTCATGGAGAGCTCTGAGCTCCCCTGATCTAAGTTTTGTTGCATTTCATTCTTGATGAGGGGCTCTTTTTCAGTTCAGCTTTTTTTTGAACAGCTGGGCACAGCATTTTTAAAAGGCAGTATTGAGAAATAACATTTGGCTTACATAATATATATGCAAAAAGAAAATATATTTTTTTCTCTGGGCTATTTTTCCGCCCCACACTGATATTAGAGAGCATTGTTCAGCCTGGGGTAACTATTAAATACTTTATATTGATGTAGTTACCTGAACTAAGAGAGAGCCCTCTCTGTAGAGTGAGAAAGCCTATGCTCACAACTTCCCCAGCTTCTTTGGCTATTGCAGCAGGGATACCAGTCTTCTGCTCTAGAGAATAACAGTACTTCAGCTCCTACAAGTACCATTGAAGAGGTGCAGATTTTGTGTTAATAAATTGCTCCCCTTGCCTTTAACTGCAGGCATAACGATTCATAATAATGCAACTTCTTATTTGTACCAGAGTCAGAAGTGGCCACTGATTTTATGTACTCAGATTCAGTAAGTACTTTCATCCTGAATTTGTAATGTACTGGAAAGCATCGATGCTAATTGGACCGAATGGTAAATGAGGGCATCATCAGCTCCCTGAAAACGAACACTCAAAACCAGGAATTGATTAAGGAGTGGACATTTAAAAACCCAGGCAGCAGTTTATGTTGTCTGTGACTCTGAGTGCTTTTATAATGTGCTGTGGGAGCCAAGGTAGCCTCAGACTCACTTAGGATGGCCACAAGCATGACTGACCAGTCACTGTATTGCTTTCATTCACAGTATGGTTCAGGAGGGGGTGTGTTGACAGAAATGTCTACAGATTTGAGCAGTGGCAATACTAAGAAAAAATTGCACAAGGCTTTAATCTACTGTTGAAAGACTACCTCTCTGTAAGCACACCCTGTCTTACAGCTGCAAATCCAGATCCCCTTCCAGAGTACATCAAAATATTCTCTAGAACTAGATCCTGAAATACTACTTAGCTTCCAGTTTCACAGATTTTACCTAAGTCTTTGGAGGGATGTCTAGGAGAAGACAGGGTGAGGAAGGATTGCTCTTGCTGAATCAAGGAAGAATTTACCAAGGAGGGAAATTCTTCTGAGGTGTCCTAATACTGTCCCTTACCCTTGAACACCAAGTAGTAATTTCCTAGTGGTCATCAACCTGTAGTTACAATGTTGTATCAGGAAATCAGCAATATATGTAGCAATGTATTATAGAATCACAGAATGGTTTGGGTTGGAAGAGACCTTAAAGATCACTTAGTTCTAAATCACCCTCCCATGGGTAGGGACGCCTTCCACTACACCAGGTTAGTCAAAGCCCCACCCAGACTGGCCTTGAACACTTCCAGGGATGGGAAATCCACAATTTCTCTGGGAAACCTGTTCCAGTGCCTGGATTCCTCACAGACATTTGTGTTGCTTCTCCAGCAGACGTCTGGGTGGTGAAAATGTCCCCTGAGATTGAGAGCTTGTGAGCAGGATGCCTCCTGTGCCTGAAGTAAGAAGGCCTTGTTGACAGGCTCTCCAGATCAGGTGCCTGTAGTAGACCTCAACAACAAGGTACCTTTTGTTGGTCCTGTCCTTGATTTTTACCCTCAAGTTCTCAATCTGTTTACAGCTGGCTTGTGCTCTTATCCTTTCTTCTCAGTCAAGGGATCACCAACAGTGACCAATACTTGCATTTGCAAAAAGCTAATGAATTTCATTGTGCCTTGAACTGAGAGTCTCACAAAAGCTCCTGAAAGTACCTCTCAAGAAAGAAAGAAGCATGCTCTCTCTCTCCGATAGGCTACATTACTTATATCTTCACTGTACATCCACTGCCTCACAGTGCACTTCCAAGTCCAGATTTTCAGGATCACTGACACAACAAATTAATCCATGTTTTTCCAACACTTACAGGCCTAAAAACACTTACGTCTTTTAAAAGCAGTGCAGCTCATCCAGGCTAAAGCTAGTACATTTCTTCTGCTGAAGTGAAGCAGCAGATATATTCAAAATATTACTTGTATTAGTGCAACCTGAGATACAACTGCCTGGGTGAAATTTCCTTCCATCTGTAGCAAGTCTGACTGAGTCATACTGAGACTGAAGTTATAATTTATTTATTACTGTCAAAGGAGCTCCCTTTCCTTTTAGTACTTGAATGCAGTGAAAAGTCTCAGATGAACTGTAGTTAATAATGGTTTGCGGTGAACCTGGGGAGGCACTTCAAGCAGTCACTTGCTTTTGACCATGTTCTGTTCAATACTCTCACTGCCGATATGGCCAGTGGAGCAAGGAGAGCACCTACATTAACTAAGAGGCTCACCATTTGAAAGACTACATAGGATTTCAAAGCCAGGTGAGCATCTGCAGTCTGAAAGCAGGAAATCAGAGATTTGTAAAGGACAAGTGGAGCCTTGCAACTGGGGAAGAGAATTTTAAATGGCCTGGTAGCAACTGGGTGGAAAAATAATTCCAAGTTTGCACAATTGCATGAGGCTGCTTCAAAAGAACAAATCACATTGTGGGATGTTTTAAGAACACTGTTGTCTGTAAGACAGAGGAATGAAATTATTCTGCTCTACTTGCCACTGTAGAAGCCTCAGTCGAAGGAATGTATCCAATTTAGGGCATTGCACTTAAAGACAGATGTATACCAAGTGGAGACAAGAAAGCAGCAGGAATGATCAGCCAAGGAGGCAAAGCTGAATGAAGTAGCCTTATTTCTTTTGATTAAAAGAAAAAGCAAGAAAGAAGGCTGATAATGACCTCTGAGCTTGTAAAAGTTTTTGTAAAAGAGGAGGTGGTGTGTCATCCCCTAAGTCCAAGAGAGGAAGGCCCAGAAGAAATAAACTTGCTTCTCAACAAATTATATTTAAACTAAATATAAGGGAGAGCAATCTAGTCACAAGATTTATGAAAGCACTAGAGCAAGATAATAAGACACAGGTAAGATTTCAGTTAGTGAAGATTTTTTAGGGACAATTTAGGCTTAGGTATGGTGGGTTACATGTAACTGATTCTTGTTCTTTGAAGGGATATGAAGAAGCTGACCTCTGAGTGTCCCCTCCAGCACTGAAATTTCAAAAGAGTGAATTCCACCTTCCCCTTTCTCTGTGCAGTGCTGTAAGGTGGGGATTCAGAGGTGGTGCTGTGATGGCAAGCAAAGACAGTCATTTAACTTTAAAGCAAATGATCTTTTGCTGTGTATACTTCAAATATCCTGTCTCTTTTCTCATAAAGATTGACAAGAAATTCAGACCAGGACAACAAGTGCTGCAAGGTTAGGAGGTGGAAGAGATTTATAATCCATATCCCTAGAATTTGAGAGTCTGAATTCCTCCTAGTTGCCTAATGTCTATCTGAGAAAATAATTAGAAATATATCCTGATGCTATGATGTTGCCTTTAGTGTTCTCAATGGGAAACAAAAAAATAGTGTCAGCTCTTTGTGAGAGGATTGGGGCATGAATTGCATGAACTTTTCACACTGTAATCTAAGACTACTTCTCCACTCAATAGTCGTTATGAATTTATTGAATTTGAAAACTTTGCCACGAGATGAAATCATATTATCAAGCATAAAATATACCTAAGCTGAAAAAACAGTCTGCTAAAATTTACGGGATGACTTTCTACAGCAGGGATCTTCCACAAGAAAATCTCCACATTTCACAGCCTACGTGGCCATGTGACTATGAGAAGACAAACTTGAAAATGTTTCCTTTCTAATTATTCAGCAGACAAGCATTGAATCTCTGACTCAGCACAATAAAGCCTTTTTCCAGTCAACATAAACTAATGATTAGGAAGGCTTGGAAAGTGTTATGTAGGATTATTCTGAAAATTGCTATCTGAGGATGCCTTAATGGAGATATGACTGGTTTTGAATAAGGATGTGTAAGTCACTATCATTTTTCACCAGAGTGGCCCGGGCCTATTTATCCTCATGTTGTATGTGATGACATGCATTGCAGCCTAGGTGAAAATGTCCTGTGCCATCTCCTAGAAAAGCTTAATAATTTATTTTAGCCCAGCTCATTCTAGACTTATGCACACAGCTCATTCTCTGCACTGCACAGCCGTCTCTTAAAGCAGCAGTACTTCATGCTTCAAACAGCTTTGCCTGACACCCTCCTGTTTTTCATTATATTGTTATGTTATGTTTTCAAAACAAAACAAAATGGAGATTCGATATTGAGAATGTTTGGGAAAAATATAATGACCTTGGCAACAACTGGCACAATCCAGCAACCACGCTGCAAAAGCAATTTCACCCCTCTTCCACCAAGGTAAGGACACAGAGGAAAAAACTTGCTCATGTTATAACTGTCCTACAGCATGCTAGGCTAAATATATATAAGGTGCTGCTAAACTAACTGCTTCTCATCATCTTTCTTCTCTTTTTCTGTGCAGAGTCACTCTTTGCTATATGGTAATGCATTTGGCAGAGGAAAACAATGTTTTCCTTTTTTTCTCTGTTAAGGAGTTTATGGCTCTATTTTACCAGATCAGTATGATGCTGCACTCCACCAAGAAAAGGCTCATGTCACACCTGAAATAACAGTGGGCTGAATGAGGTGAAGTCACATAGTCTCACTCCTTAGGCTTTCAGTTGTTCTCTTGCTTGCTTTTCTATCTGAGCAGGCAGTGCTATATTCAGCTTCAGGCTGCAATCATGAGCTCTACATGCAGATTTTTGAGCTATTAGGGTGCAGCTGGTCTGTGACTCAACAGTTCTGCTTGCAGTAGGTTTGCAGGATCAGTTCCACTGTAGCTGAAGGTGTCCTGTTTGTGCTGTTTCCAGCAGCATCCAGCTGCTGTGCTGCTGGGGATGCCATCACATGCATGTTGCACTGCTCTTGAAGCCTCTTGAAATCTGAATTACTTCTGTTGCTTTTAAAGCATAGTATACAGTATTGGGAAGTACCACTATTGCTCCCTGAAGAGAGGAGCTGCTGAAGGTCCAGAAATCAGAAGCAGGTGAGCATAGCTGAACTAGGCAGGATAGTTTGGGACTGCAAAACTCAGCTGCAGGGAGGCACATACAGTCTCACACCCAAACTTCCCCCTTGCATCAAATGAAGTTGCTGAATGAAGAAAAAAACAGAGTGACAGCTTTGATAACTATATGGTGCTGGATAACTCCAACTATGCAGGCAGAAAGAGGGTTTGCCTTTTTCACATTACTAAGCTCCCACTGTCTGAAATCTGTGCGTTTCTTATCCTCTGTCTCAGCTTCTTTGCACCAAACTATTGTTCTGCAGATTATCTGGGCACTTTCCCATGCAGGTTCTCCTTTCCTATGGCACACTGGGATTTTTAAGGTTTTTTTTCATCTGTATCAAACGACCTGACATTCTGTGGTCTTCTTGGAATTTAGTGGCTTGGGATGGCTGGGACCATGGGATTAGATGTAGAGCTTAGGTTTTGTCTGCAGTTTATGAGATTGGACTAAGTGGCCATTTCTAGTCCCCATTAAGTTACTTCTCAACCCACATGCCCCCTCACTCTCCCTCTCAGTGTTTGGAAACTTAAAATTATGAGATTCACACACTTTATGCCAGGACTGATCAATGGTGTCTTCTATAATTCAAGATTGGAGAGCAAGCAATATGCATGTACCATTACAGGGTAATAGGTTCTAAAATTCAGAGAATCCAGGTTACCTTTTTTCCCCCATGAATTTGACTGTTCTTTCAGATCCAGGCCTGGACTATGTTCTTGCTGATAAGGTAAAAAGGGCTGGAGCATTTTCTCTTTCCCTGAGTAGCCAGGCAAAAACATACCTGTATATTTTCTTACACTCTGAAATAGCCTCAAATGGCCACCTGGGAATCACCTCTGGCCCATGCTATCTCCAAGTTGTGCCCAGCATTACTGGTGAGAGAATCTGACCAAAACAGCAGCAGGACTATGCCAGTGACTCACTATGGACACACACATGGCCACGCTGTGTGTCTGTCTGCTTTATTAGTACAAATGTGGCCTGGGTGAGCCAGAGATGGCTGATCCTGAGGAATGCAGATACCAGGAGGCCAGCAAGAGAGAGGAAACCACAGACCCTGAGGAAAGGGTGCATGTCTATATGAAAATGCACACGCACATCTGTTACACAGCGTACAAGGAGTGGTAGCAAGGGCACACAGTGACATCAGCATTAGCCTTGCTAAAAGCCAGAGATGCAGAGGGTCTTCAGCAAGGCTCTGATCTGCATTTTGTAGAGCCAGTGCAGTTGTGCCCTCAGTGCTCTGTACCTATCTGAGTCTTGGCAACCGCGCAGAATATAATCTCTCATGCTCTAATTGAGCCTTCATTTTGCTGCACAGGCAGCAGAAATGCTGGAATACCTACAGTGCAAGCAGGACCTGCCTCATAAGAGCTTACTGGCTCAAACTGAGGTCCCCTTAGCCCACTTCTCTGTCTCTCGTAGTCCCCCATAGCAGATGCTCAGGGAGTAGCACGGCATGCATCATATATCCCAAAGACAGCAGCTGAGCAAATCTGGGACAAGAAAGACTTGAATGAAAAAGTGTCTTCATCATTTTTAGAGTCTGAGCTTCATCCATGTGCTCTGGCAAAGGGGAAGAGTTTTCTGTTTGCATGCATCACATCAGTCCTGCCATAAAAGCAAATGGCTCCTTCTGGCCTGTTGCAATGAGCAGCAGAAATGGTACCAAGCAAAGCAAACTCTGCTTGCTTTGGATAGGCCCCTCCACAAGTCTGGCACAGCACAGCTCCTCACAAGCCATTGAAACAAGAGAGAGGCCTTGCTTTCTGATTGTTTTGTAACAAGAACTGTAACTATTTAGGTCTTGTGGCACTTTCAGATCTGGAGATCCCCCTGTCCACGTGAAGCTGGTTAAAGAGCATCCTCCTCCAGCGTGCTTTACCTCCAGCACAGCCCAAATAAGGAGCCCCCTGTGCACACACTCATCTCTTTGCTCAATGTGTGGGCGTCACACATCTCTGTGTGGCCCTGGTAAACCTTGCAGTTCTCAGCTCCTCTGCAGCAACCCTGTGATGCAGTCCTGCTACCACCTTGTGGTCCCCAGTTTTCTCATTGTTCTGGGGAGCTGATGGCAGGTGCCCATCACAAATGGAAGAGGGTACCTGGGAATGATCCATCCACATTGAACTATTCTGTTTTTTCCTCAGAAATCAGGAGTAAACAGAGCAGGCCAAAGAGGCTTGCCTGAATATACAAGAGCTTCTGCTACTATGGCCTGAGCCCACCCTTGAGAAGCATGTTCAACTAACAGAGGAGAAAGCAGGCCAGAAAGTGGGTGAAGAAAAGAAGAAGAAAGAAGGTGATAATGGAATAAATCAGTTTCCTAGGATCTAGTGGCAACAGCATGTTTACACAGCTAAACATGACCTTTGGGTATCCTCCTGTAACACATCAACCCCCCCCAAAAGATTGTCAGCAATTTAAAAGACTTTACTCTTTGTCTCACTTTTTCTCTCCTTTTCATACAAGTGATCCTCAGGTTTTGCCAATAATGTGCTAAAAGAGAACCACATCCCACACAGAGGTAGTTCTTGCCCATATCCATATGTACAGAAAGTGTTTTCATCTATGCGTGCATTTCTGCTGTTTGTTGCTCACTGGAAGATTTGTGCTATAACAGTACAATTTTGAGCTCTATCTCAGCTTCAGTGACTGGAATACTGCAAACCTTCAAAAACACTGTAGGTTTGAAGCTGCTTCTGTACCTTCCTGACAGTTTCACTATCCCTCAACACATTTGCCAAGAGCGTGTAGTATCAGGACAAGAGGGTATGGCTTCAAACTTAAAGACAGAAGATTTAGATTAGGTATTAGGAAAAAATAATTTATTGCAAGGGCAGTGAGGTACTGGAACAAGTTGCCCGGAGAAATTGTGAATACTCCATGCCTGGAGGTGTTCAAAATTAGATTAGATGGGGCTCTGATCAACCTGGTCTAGTCAAAGGTGTCCCTGCCTAAAGCTGGGAAGCTGGAACTAGATGAACTTTGAGGTCTTTTCCGTTGCAGACAGCTCTATGATTCTGTGAACATTCCCACAGCTCACATCATACACATAGCCAGTATTAATTGCCTCATTATAACAAGACAGGCAAAACCAGCATTGAAGAAAACAGCAAAAATTACAGAAGGTAGCGCTAGAGTCTGCCAGCTGAAGCCCTGTATTTTATTTATCCTCTCAGAGTCCCTGTGGCTGAGAGGGTGGCCCAACTTGTGCTGGAGGCTAGCAAGCCCCAAGTGTGTGCCACATCATTTTGCCCAGACTTAGAGCAGAGAGCCATGAGCACTTGTTTGTCCTCACTGTCATTCAAAATGGGATAGTTTGATACAACCATGCTGATGATGCTTTTGTGTCAGAAGGATCATCTCTTGTGTGTGTCCTACAGCCCCTGTCATACATGTGAGTTCCACCTCTGAGCATGACCTGGGTGTGGGGAGGGACAGCATTTTGTGCACCATTTCTCACCAGCCTGGCCCTACAGCACGAAATCATGATGCCTGCAGTTGTTTCACACCAGCCCCTGGTGGGCTCAGACTTCCTCCTCTGAAACAAGTGTATGTCCTGGAAGAAAAGAAGGATGGGCACCTGCTTAGTATCAGTGCTTGGCTGCAAGTGCCTGCCTGAACACTGTCAGCACCACTCGGGGAGATTTGCCTCCCTGCAGCCAGCACCTCTGTGCTCAGCTGAGCCCTGAGCTCCTGTCGTTTTTGTCTTCCCTATCCCTTGCGCTCTTTATGCTCTCAGCTGTCTTGTCTTTCTTTTTTCTTTCCCTGCCTCTCCCCATTTCTTTTTCCTTTGGGACTTCTTTTTGCCTCTCCCCTTCAGGCTTCCTGTCTCCCCTCCAAGCCAGCACTTCCGACAGCAGGAATTTCAAGATACGGCATGCTCATACATTTTGTATTAGCTCTAGGGGCTCTTAAGCCTTCTGACATCACAGGGTTACACAAACTAGCAAGCACTGTAGGCCAGGAAAGCACCTGGAAGTAAGAGAAAAGGAGGGGGGGGGAAATTAAATGCTTAGCAACAGGAATGCCACACTCTTGAAGTATTAACTAGCTGTTCATTCAGTCTCAAAGGGTTATTGCATTAAGAACTCACATTAGAATTAAGCGGGAGAGAAAAAACACTTGCTGGCTAAAGGCTGAGGATAAACCCAGCATTTCTTTATCACTGCCTAGGGTAAAGAAAAACTTTAATTACAATACTTGTCTTTGAATAATATTTCAGTCATAACAGCACATTTCTCAGATTCTGCATGATAAGTGCATTAATATTTATTAATTTTCTATGACCTTTAGATAATTCCTAAGGGTCCTATTTTGCTAGTGTTGATGGTTGCTTATTTTCTGTACAGTGGTCCAAAGCTTCATCACCATATATCAGCACATTTCTTGTCTTTGGAAACCTATTCCTGTGAACAGGGTGAAAAAAACTTGGTGTTGACTTTGTTCTCAAGCCTCAAAACTAATCTTTAGGAGTAGAGACCTTCTGCTATGGTAGACCCTGGTGAAACTCAGTATAGAGACTTACAGAATATGGGAATTTATTCCTGTTGAAAGTGTTGGGACTGTGAAAGACTTGCAACCACCATTTTTGCACTAGTTTTCTTTTCAGCCTCAAATATTTGTCATTTGTTATTGGTGTGTAGTTCCCTTTGCCAATGTGAATACACGTCCGGCTTGCCTTACACAGGAGGGCTGCTCTGCAGACTACAGGAGTGAGACTATGTCCCTTTCATTTCACTATTTAAAAACATGTACTTTGCACTTCTAACTCCTTAGAAATGCTTTCTACACTCTAAAAGCTTCTTAAAATATTTATAGTGTGCCTTATTCACCCACTGACATTCAAACTGAAGGGGGTTTGGTGAATTTTTATAACTTAAAATATAGCTAGGTGAACATCCTTTTTCAGTGTTACGGCCACCTTCTTTTCAAAATATTGGAATTCAATGAAAAAGTTAGTATTTCAAATTACATAAAACCCTGTTGTTTTCAAGTTATAAAAATAAGGTAGTAAAATAGGGTAGGTTCAGACACTGGCACCTGGCCAGTGGATTTGCTGAACTCATTTACAAATTGCATTTTGAGCAAAAATACTCTTGTATTAAAAAGTATGAGCTAGATAAGATCATCATCATCTGAACAGTTTACAGGCAAAGAAAAATCTGTAGTTCTTCACCTAATGTCTGAGTGCATATTTACAAAAAAAAGAGAACTCTAACTTTCTAGAAGCAAGTGCATTTGCATGAGACTGTGTCTCTTTTCTTCTTTTTGGTATGCCAAATACTGAACTCCTAATCATACTGTTCAGTCTTTGGGGATAAAAATGCAATTCTGAGAAGAGTGTAAATGCCCTTTATGCAAAGAAAAGTCTCTTATCTGAAGTAACTTGGTGAATAGGCTCTGTGATGATATCTGAAGTGCAGTGCTTCACCTGCAGAAACTCTGCCTCATACCTTTAGATTTTTGGATCAGTAATTTCCAGGATTGGAGAGATAGCTAGGCAGAGAGATGCCAGCATGGGACATTTACTTGTATATCAGTGGATCACAGTCTCTTTTTCAACTAAACAATTTGAAAAAACAAAAGACACTATCTTTCTGGATGGTTGTATTTCTTTCATAATGTCAGTAGATAAGGGTGTATTTCTGTTCTCGGCTAAGGGGCATTTTATCATGCAAAGGTATCAAAATACTATCTAGTCATGCACTTGTCCCAGTGGTAAAAAAGATTTTCAGAAGCTGAAAGAGAAAAATGCAACAGCCTTAGTGTTCAAAAATCTTCTATTGACAATGCAAGACAGTAGTGACATGCTAAAAATACTGGCTTTGGGTTTTTTGTAAATACAAAAGATACAAATCTTAGAATCCAAATTAATTTCACCTACATTTACAAACCAAGAAGAAGCCAGACTAGTCATGAAGATTTCAATGACGAGTATTCAAAGAGACAAGAAGAAAGGCCTCTTGCTTAAAGCAGGCAGTAGTGTAAAGCCTACTTTGTACTTTTTACATGTCCTTGGATTTATAATCTGATTTTCAGCTAATCTTAATATTCACATGAGCTGAAGAATTTTCTTCAGAAACTGGAGTCGTCATTATTCCCACATCCTAGGCACTATATCGATCAAACCCATTTCCAAGATGGGAGTCCCAAATCCCTCCCAGAGCTTGCAGCCCAGATGCCTCAGAGCACTGAAATGATGGATCTCTTCCTGGGAACAGATTACTGGAGCATAAACACTGTGAACACCTCCCTAGCAGTGTACCAATCGCTGATGCTGTATCTGGAAATGGATTCAATATATTTGATTGTTTCAGAGCATCTTATTTCAAAGACAATCACAAGATTGCTCCCCTCAGTATGTAAGAAAAAATGTTCTGGCTGACACAAATAAACAAGTTACACCTATCATGGGTAGAAATATCACAGTATTTGTCTCACTAGGAATAGTCAACCCCTGGATCCCAGGTAGGAGTACCCTGATGAGAATGTACCTTGGTGACCACCCAAGTATGATAGAGCATTTGGGACTGAGAGCAGATGTGCTTCAAATGTAGTTCAGCATGCACTACAACCTCCCTTCAAATCATGTATGAATCTAAATTCACAGCCACTGTGAACATTAAAGGGAGGTGAAAATCCATCATTAACCCATGCACTAGCTTTCTCCTGGCTATATTGATGAAGTATAAACACAGCAACCTTGTCTAATATTTTATTTTAATTAGAGTAAAAGTAAATTGTAATAAGCACACAACACAGGGAATTAACAGAAAATTAAACAAGTTCTATGTGCAAACCTGTAAAAACACTCTGAGGCAATTTGAATTCTTCATCAGGCTGGGGACTGTACACATATTTCCTTCTTTATTTATTTTATTGAGTGCTCATGTTTCATTCCTGAGCAGGCCTGCTTGTATTGATTTGATCTTATGTTCAGTGAAGTGTGTGTGTGCAAATGTCTAATGGGAGCAAAGACCTGAAAGATAAAATGGTCATTTTTTGGCCAGACCATGCACCCTTGGAGATTTGCCTGGCCCAAAGAGGATGTTATTGCACAAACGGCACAACCTCTTTTTGAAGCCTAGAGGGGAACTTATGAAACAACATTTGTGCATTGCAGCTGAGAAAAGCTCTAATTTGTACTGCTTATCTCTGATCCATGCACAACAGATCTGAGAGGAGGATTTTGCCCTTAATTTGTTCCCTGGTGTCTACACATTTTGAGTGTGTTAGATCAATGAACGATGCTACATTCCATATGTGCCACAACACGTAGACCAAGCTAGGTACACTGAAGATGAAGAGGCAGCACCAACTTTGAACCTCCTGTTTGTAAAACAACTTTAAACGTTAGGCAGATGAGTTTGCAAAATGAATTAATTAGCAATAAAAACCAAAGGCAGACTCTGTGCGAATAAACAACATAGATTTAGATCTTAGTTAAAACTTGGTGAATGTCAACTAATAAGGAGGTCTGTAGAGTCTGTCAGGCTTTGCAAATCTGGCTTTTCTGAAAGGAAAAGTATTACTGCTCACAGGAGAAAATGCCTATATAAGGTTTGAATCTGCGTGTTCGAGTGAGACCTGCAGCTGAAAGATTCAGCGTCTTTAGCTTTCTGTGAGAAAGATCTTTTTATAGCTGTTTTTTATTTAGCCAGGGTTTTCTCCTGGGAGGGCAGGAGGGTGTTAGCTCTAGAATTCACTTGATAGATTTCAGATCAGCAGCTAATCTGTCACTTCAAGAGGTGACAATGACAGGAGGGAAAGACTTCCTAATTTATTCATAAAATACTTTATCTGTCGATTCCATTTATTTAGTTCATTCTTCATAGGTAAAAGAATTGAAAAAAGGAAATTAATCCTGACCTTGGAGGTGAGAAGCAGAATGCTGATAACTCCAGCTCTGGGGGCATGAGTAGGCCAGGACTTTTCTCACCCAAGAGTGTAAAAAATATGATAGGCTGATATTATCTCATGCTTTCTACCCCTTGAATTCTTGTTGATACCACAATACCACAGAGGCTTTACTGACTTATTAACAACACTTACTGGAAGCTCATATTCAGTATAGCAAGTCACAGCCTTGTTTGTTATATTGGCATAGCGCAAAAATGCCCGTGGTACATTTTGCCTGCCATTGTGCACTTGCTGCCAGTGAAAAGACTACATCATGTCAGAAATGCCAGAATTTTCTGAAGGAATTCATTATGAAGTGTAAGAATTCACATATATTTTTCAGTGAGCTTCAGCTTATTTTTAAGTTCATCACAGTCTGGAAAGAATTATTGTATGATTTCTTGGGCAAAGAGTCTGAGCAGCAACAATTCATTGGCCAAACCCTAATATAATTTTCTTCTTTGGTAAGTGTTGAAAAAGCACTTAGAATTTAATTTCACTAGGACTCTTATGCCTTAAGTTCTCCTTAAGTCTTAGGTGATGCAGCATCCTGTTTATGGAGGTCACTATGATACTGTGCAATTACATTTTAATTTCACGATGGTAATGTGGAAGGGGCTTTTCTTGCTGAAAGTTAATTCTTCATAGCAGAATAGAGTCTACTTATTTAACCACTCCAAATTACTATAACTTTTCTTTTAATTGAAGACTTATTACCAACCTCAGATGCAATCCTTACTATACATTACAGGAATACTGAGTGTATGTAAAATGAGGTATGAAGATTCAAGAAGTGTCTTTCAACTAATGGGCTGAGTTTGATCAGGAGCTGAACACCTAATTTCCTGATCTACACTATCTTCTGAGGTGGTATATGGTCCATCCCTGGAAAAATTCAAGGTCAGATTGGATGGGATTCTGAGCAACCTAGCTGAAGATGTTCCTGCTTATTGCAGGAGGAAGTGGAGGAGATATTCTTTAAAAGTCAGTTCTGAATGAAACAGTATGATGCTATGATTCTGTTCTTCACTTAATATGGTCTTTAAAGACATTCCCAGCCTTTCTCTGCCAAATTTCAATCTTGAGAAGTCAGGTGGTTTGCAGTGATAAAGCACATATAGTTTGGATCACATTTAATTTTCTTATAGCCACTCCAAAACTTATTAAAGAGGAAATTTTCAGAAAATTATCTCTAAAGAGACCATAAGGTGTGCTTTTCAAAGGCATGTAATTTGTCCAAGTTTGAGTTGGTTTTTCTGTGGCTTTTTTTAGGAGATCTAGAAAGTGCACCTCAACGTGACAGAGCTTTCTTTTCACGTGTCGTTTATATCAAATAATATATATGTTAATAGTTCTCAAAATCTGGGAAAAGAAGGCATAACAAAATCGCTTTCCTTAATTTCAGTCTTGGAATGACAAATAGATTTTTAACTAACATATATCTATATTAAAAAAAATAAAGAAGAAGGAGAGCAACTAGAAGCATGCATTTCTCGTGAAAAACATAAATTTGTTTTTTTAAAAAGAGCAAAAGATCATTGCACCAGCAAACAGAGAGCTCCTGTGAAAAACAAAGCATGTCACCATGTGAATTTCAGAAAAATTCTTCAATTATTGATAGTTTTGTGCATAAAACATCTCTCTTGAGACATACAGGAATGGAAATCAACAGCATTTTATATGGCTGGTGCTGCTCAGCAGCATTGGGGACCGAGAGTTTTCTGTGAAAGCTTCACATTTGTGTGGTGTGACTGTCAGTTTTCCTCTTTCAGAAGATCAGGACAGAGAGAACAGTGCAGAAGTTAGAGTCATTCCAGTACCCACCTGGGATGCAGCTGAAGTGCAGAGCAGGACCTTTGAGCTGAGATCTGTTCCCTGATCACACAGTTTAGGCAGGAGAAGAAATTCTTATGTATTAGCCTTCATAATTAGACCTCGGAGCTCTTCAGCCTCTTGTTTCCTTTTTCTCTGTCCATCATTGCTCAAACTTGAGTTTTTCAACAGTTTCCTCAATCTAGTATTTTTCCCTAATTATTTGGTGTGAACTTGAAATATCTGAAATTGCTATGCTAGATGATTTCCACCTCAAATATTTGTCAGGCCCAGGATTCCACATTATATAAAATTCATGGGAGCAAATGTACTCAATACTGCCAATATGACTTATGTTCACCAAGTTGAGTACACACTGACAACCAAGGTAGTACAAGAAGATTATATTTATATCAAGGTTTAAAAAAAAAAAAAAGTTTTAAAGAGGATACAAAGAAATGTGTGTTTAAATGCAAGTCATGACTTAGTAATTGATTTCTCTACTTGGTTATGCATGGATATATCATTAGGAGAGGTGAGACCAGAACATCAGTGAAAGTTTCATTCTTTGAACTAAGCTAATGGTCACAATGACTGTGAATATATAATGTGTGAGTTCATATATATATATATAAAAACATATGTACATATATATGTGTGTTTTTATATCTATATATAAACATATATATATA
>VZTR01033163.1:523704-537577 GCA_013400775.1 Chaetops frenatus
AATATGTTACCAAATGTAGGTACATGTATTTACAAATGCATACATGAAAAGCTAATGAAAGAGAAGCAAAGCAGCTGAAATTCTGCATCTCCATTCACAGGTCTACATGTGTCAGAAAGGGCCACCAGCACTGGCCTCATTGCAAAAGCTACTCCACGAGTGGCCAGAGCTCCAGGTTTCCATGTGTCACTGGAAACCAGAATTTTGGAGGAACTTGCTGAGACATACACGAATCTAGTTTCCATTAATCTGTGAGACATTCGAGCAGGTAATGACCATTGCTGTGTGTTAATGCAAATTGTGGATGTAGGGCCCTGTCAGCCTCCGTGGGGTGCTGTACCATAAAGGCAATGTATTTGCTGGTGTAACGATCACATCTTAATTTAATTAAGTAGTTAGATTAATAAAATGGGGCATCATAACTCTTCTGCATGGGAAAATTTTTGCTAGCATCCTAAAAATGGGGCAAAACTCAGCAAATGTCTAAAGACAGAAGGGAGAAATACTAGGGACAGGGAGTGGATTTTTGCAGTAGCGAAGTCACATTTGAGTTACTTTTTCACTGATTTTGTTCTCTGGCTTCTTCAAAACAAATGGTTGAGAGTTCCATCTATACCCCCTTTCTTCTACATCTCCTGTTTGCAAAGCATATTTCAGTAGAGAGCTTCTCCATCTGAACAATTTGCACCTTCCCTTCCGTGTGGGACACCAGGCAGAGCTGTACAAGCAGTTATGATTTATCCATTTTGAAGCTGTTCAGCACCAGCTGAACAGCTGTTCAGCTGTTTGCATTGTACCTGGCTGAGATGGAGTTCCTTTTCCCCCAGCAGCCCTCACAGTGCTGTGCTTTGCATTGGTAGCTGGAAAGGTGCTGGTAACACATCAGTGTTTTGGCTACTGCTGAGCAGCTGGCAGAGCATCAGTGCGGTTTGCTCAACCTTCTGCACCCCACCTGCAGGATGGGGTTGGACAAGATCCTGTGTGGGGACTCAACTAGGCCAGCTGACCCAAATTATCCAAAGGGATTGTCCATGCTGTATGACATCAGCTCAAACATAACAGCTAAGGAAAGGAGGAGAAAGGGGGTAGGCATTTGTTATTTGCAATGTTTGCCTTCTGGAGGAACCATCACCAGGCACGCTGAAGCCCTGCCTCCTGGGAAGTGGTCAGACATCACTTGCTGATGAGAAGTAGAGGATAAAATTATTAGTTTCTCTCTGTGCTTGTGTGCATGCAAACTTTGGCTTTTGCTTTATTAAACTGCCCTATCTCAACTTACAAATAATTTTTCATCATTTTCTCTCCTCTGTTCAGCTGGGAAGGGGGAGAACTAGAGTGGCTTGGTGGGCACCTGTTGTCTAGCCAGGGTCAACCCACCACACATAAGTAGCACACAGACCTAGTCACAGACCTCTCTTGAATGCTGCCAGAGTTTGCCAGAGAGGAGCATCTTTTTGCAGAGTGAACGAAAAATATCATGGCTTGTGCTTTCTCAGGATTTTTTCCTAGACATTCTGCTCCTCTTGGGTGACTGGATCTGTGTGATGGTCTGAGAAAAGAGGAGCACAGCTCAGAAAATAAGAGCAAGGGATAATGAGTATAATTTGTAACTTTAGATTTATTAAAAGATGTAAGGAAAAAGAAGTGTCAATATCTGCTTTGTCCCCACCTACAATTCTTTGGCCCTAAGACAATTCAGAGAAGAGTTTCTGGGAGTGGGGAGAACTCTCAGGCTATGTGCAGAAAATGGACGAGCCTCAGAATGTAACATGGATCCAAAATCAGGGTGATTTCTAGTTGCTGAGGAGCTACATTAGATGTCCCACTCTGCTTTCTAAAATTCTTTGCTCCTGCTGGCAAACGGAAACTTAGTTCATAAAAAGATGGGTTAACCCCAAGTCACATTTTGAGTCATAGAATAATTGCACTCATTTTTTTTTCAACTGTGTCATCTTAAGAGTTGAGTGCTTTATGCTGGCTGAAGAATGTTACTCTTGGACAACTTTAGAAATACACTACTAACTGTACCTTGCTGAAAAATGCAAAATACTTGCTGTGATATGGAAGTGGGCCTAAGAAACTAAATGATAAATTCTATAATGAGAGATGCAAGTGAGGCAGATGATTTGGTTAAACACAGAAATACTGCATTGTGCTGGATTTTCATTTTCCTTGTTTGGGAACTGCATGACTGTGCAAAAAATAATTTTTTTTTTTAAATCATTTAAAGAAAACTCCATTCAATTCTGCTTTCAAAATAAGAGTGTTTTACCAGTTGTATTTATATTCATTGAATTCCAGGGTTACATTTCAGAAACAGTAGGATACTCACTTTGATGCTGAGATTAGAAAAATGTCCACTCTTATTTTTTCCAGTGCTGAATTGAACATAAAATGCCTTCTGAAGATTCAGTTGGGCTTTTTCAGCCAAATTTACTTAAGCATTCCTGTTCATTGTGGAGCTGAAGAAATGAGGAGAGGATGAAGAGTGCTGAGGATTGTTTTCTTCTGTGTCTGCAAAGCATTTTTTATCATTTTCCTTTGAAGTCTCTGCAAGTTCTCTGGTGTTTGTGTTAACTTTTTATATGGAAAGAGAAACTGATTTGTCTTTCTAGGAACCATTTTAAACATCAGAGAACGTGAAGAGCAGGAATAAAATCCACCTGACTGAACAAAGCCCAGCACAACAAATGCAGCCATTGGAAGGGCTTGTTTAAAATCTGACTTCTTTTTTGCTGTAGTGCTATCCAAATTCACCTCCTAAATAAATGAACACTGCACCTTCCACTCCAATGAGAGAAATTTCTCTATGTGTGCCTTGAGGTTCCTTCTGACTTAAAACCACTGGATTTCAGAGCAGCATCCCTGGAGTGAAATAAAAAACAAATGCAGAAGATACAGGTATAGCATCTTTCATGATGACTAGTTAGGAACAGAAGGAATTTCACTACCTGTTAGTGGGTTTTATGAAACTGCAGCAAGTTCTGCATCTGTTTCTCTGATTGGTCCTGTAAGGGAACACAATGCTCATGTTAGCTTTGCTTTCAGTGAAAGTTAATTCCTCTCTTATTTCAGTCTTAACACAGGGCACCCCAACAAGGTTTTTTTAGAATGTCTTAGATTTGTTTGGCTCTAAAAAACAGGGGCAAGATAATTGAGTGTACAGGCAAATGTCACAGAAAGTCATAAAAGTCCCGACCTTCTGTGCTTGATTTCCTGATGATATATGACACATATGTCTGCCTAATTTAGTGCTTATTAAATGAATAATGTTAATGGTTAAGGAGTATGAAGCCTTAATTAGATTTTGCAAGCAGCTAACTACTGTAGCAAAAGAAGCTCTTTATTCTGTATTTACTGCAAACATTCCAGAATGTCACCAACAAAATCTGAGAAGACTAAAGCCAATACAGAAGCTGCAACCTTTGTTAAAAGCTAATGGGTTATGTGTCATTTAAAAAAAAAATTATTTTGATGTTACTCACAGCTGGAGATTTATTTCTTATTGAGTCTTGAAAATGAATAATTATGGGAAACTTTAGATGTGGGAGAACCAACTAAGAAGGACGCTCAGCAGTTTATCTAGAAACACTTCCAATATGAGCTCCTCTACATCTTTTAAAGAGGTTGCATTAGTTTATGTATCTACTTAAGAATTGTTGGAAATTATGCAAGAAATACACTTGCAATTCAGTCACAAATGACTGACCATTAATTTCCAGCTACTCTTACCAGCATAACAGAAGATATTTCCAAATATTTGTTGCCCAATAGTCACAATATTCAAAACAGTCTGTGATTCCGTAATATTATCCAAATTTGTACCTGGAATGCATTGTTCATTACTCTCTGTTCATTATTTGTTAGTCATAACTCATTATCTTTCGTTAAAGTTTCAGTCAGCTAATCAAGAAGCAGAAAATATACTGTATGACCAACAACATTCCACAAATAATGATTAATCAAAATGAGCAGTTCCTGAACAGCAGTGTGACTAAAAATCATTCAGCTACACCAGTTATCAAAGACATAAAATACTCATGTATTGACACCAATCAAGAGGGGTTTGTGAATGAGTCATGAAGCAAAAGCCAATTTAATTTGGCTGTCCTAATAGCAGTAGTAAATGACTGTTTTGTTATAAAATACTTAATTTAAGTGTCACAATTCCTTTTCTTTAAATACATGCTGTATCAGAATGAACTGGGCAATCCACAGTTGGCTGTAGAATTGCCACTGTCTTTAGAGGGATACGGATTAGCACCTCCATGTGTTTTTATTAAAACCACTGGCTCGTTACTGCTTCCTTGACTTGTTTTCTCTGTAAGAAGCTGTACCTTCTTGTTTCCATGGTCTCGTCTTGGGTCTCACTCACCTTTTGGCATTTTCTTATACTATTTTAGCAGAAAACTGTATTTTGTTGATTGAATGATGCAAACAGACATTTATGGGACTGTGACCCTGTATCATAGTTCTAGTCACACATTTAAATTTATCATTTTTGTATGAATTCAAATGAAAGAATAACTTTACTATCCTTTAACTATATTTTAGCACTCTGTGCATGAGCATTTGAAGAATATGCAGAATTTCCTGCATTAAGGTAGTTCCATTACACAGTGCATTAATATGGATTATCTACTCCAAATCAGGCTTCAATAAGTCATGGACAAATTATATACTGCACCTGAAAAGAAAGTGTTTAAATTTAAAGATATTCTGAAAAGATTGAGCAAAATATAAAGATACAGGATTTACTTTGGACCTCTCCAAGACCTTACTATCATCGCCGAATTATGTGATTTTTGGAGCCCCAGTTTGAATAAGATGCAATTCCATTAATTAAAAATGACAGTGGAAGATATGGTTTCAGTTATATTTATTTATTTTCCTGAGAAAGCTAATCATGATGTGTTGTGCAGTTCCTTTCCTAGAACAGCTACATTGAGATGTTCTGAGATTCTTCTTCCAGCTGATAAATCCAGAGATGACATTTTGCATGAGTCAGGAGGTCTAGTTAACTCAGGATTGCTGGAATAAGAAAAGCCAAGAGCTTTTTGCATTGCCTAAACAGATAATGCCATTATTTATCCAGAAAGAGAATTCTTATTTATCAGTCACATCTGGAGAACTGTAGGTATGAGAGGCCATAAACACAACCAAATTTAGGGCCAGAGGAGGAGAACACCTGCTGTTATCACTGAATGATGTCTACTAATACTCTGATGAAAAGTCTTTTGCTTTACATGTGAATATACAGCATTATTGTCAAACATTATGTGAACACCCAATAATTTATTAAACATATTTTTCAGAAAAATACTGATATTTTAAGTAGTTTTTTGAACATCAAAGAACAAACTAAGAGCAGAATTTTTTTTCAGGTATAAGCCACGTTTACTGCTTGCTACACTACATTTACAATGTAGTAAGTGTCTTTAAAGAAAAAACAAGGACATTAATACTGATTAAAGGCTTGCAAATCATAAACAATTCACCTGTTACCTAAATCTGAAGGAAAAAGAATCCTTGGCATAGATATTCATTTGTCAGGCCCAGTGAGAATAACTGCCTAATGAACAGCTCTTTTCCATAGGGCTGGAGAAGATGTTGGTTCTGCAGTGTAATTCCCCTCAATTTTCCCCCCTCTGAGCTCTACTGCCATCATACAGAGCTATTTGTCAGAGAAATTGCCAATTTTTCCCATTAAAGGAAACTGCTTATCCTTCTAGCTTTCCTAATTTCATGTAGCAGATGATACCATGCATTTAAGGGAGCTCAGAGTGACCTTTCATGCATGATTTTGATGCTTTTTATTGTGAAATGCTTCATAAACATACATCCTTTAAAGCAGAAAAAAATGTTCATATATATACATGAAAAAGCTCTTAGAAGCTACAACGTGTTGGTGGTTTTAATTCTTTAATTCACATGGCAGTTGGTTTTGAAGATTATCTACAAATGTCCTACTTCTGACATTTGCCTGTCTTTTGTTTTGCTAAGTGTTTTCATCCATGTTTTCACATGAAAATAGTGTAACAAGACTGGAAAAAACCCGTGAAATAGGATGAATTTTTTTACATAATGTTAACAGCTTCTGCTACTTAATTGTTTAACAATGGAGAGGTGAATAGAAAGAGCAAGAGGGGAAATGAAAGTACACAGTTTATGATGAGAAAATCCAAGACTGTTGGCTTGCAGAAGAAATAACTATCTAATCGTCATACATGGGAACACTTGCTCATTATATGCTAAAACATAAATTTTAAGGATGTATAAAAACTCTCTTTCAATTGTCTAGCCTCATATTTATGCTCCAAGCAAAATTTGAAATGCTTTGACTACATATGGGCTAACTATGCCTGAAGGGATAAACTCAGTTGTTTAGAATAAAAATTTTCCTGATAAATAGTGGTACAATCTGGTGATTTCAGAGCTTTTGCTGGGCAACTCCAGATAAAAGAGAAATTCCTTTTTTATCCAGGGAAATTATATCATTTACACACCAGATCACTGCAATCAGGCCACAGAAGTCTACAAAGTCCTATTAGATATAAATAGGTCTATCTTGTCCTTAATTCCATTCTTATGATATTTATTTCTCTGTGCTTTCTACTCACAAGTGAAGAGACCTTGACTATGGAAGAGATTTTTGTTGCTGTTGCAATGGGTTTGTTCTTTCTCTGTCTTGTATGTTAGTGGCAATACTGGACTGTACAGTACTGAAGCATGGGTAGCTGTACATTCAGAGCAGCAGAAGGAGGCCATAGGTGATTGTCTCCTTTGCTGCATAAACTAAATATTTGTTTATGCCAGCTATGCCACATAGCATAAGCCAGTGCCTTCAGTAGCTGGGCGTGTTTCAAAAGGCAAAGGAAGTCTCCTGCTTGACCTGTTCTGCATTTTCCCATGTTTCCTTGAAATGAAAAGTAAAGAAAATCACTCTGATCACATCTGAGTTTTAAGGGTCTTAGCAAGAAAACAGATGCAAATGAACTGTAAAAGCATGCCTGGAGTATGACAGTCTTTTCTCCATAAAGACATGAACAGCTTCCATTCACAAGTAAAGAAATCTCTCATTTGTGCAGTAAAGAAAGACTGGCTTGAGGTCTGCTGTCAGTTCTAAAGCATACATTAAAGATCTGTCACTGTGGGATCTGTGATCTCTGCAGAGATTTGCAGAAACTTACATTGGTGTGACTGCAGAAGCCCCTGTGCATCTGAAGACGTGTTAATAAAACAGAATGTAGCAAGGAATATGTTTTGGTGTTAAGATTTCCAAACATTGGTAATAAGCAATAAGCCATCATTTATGGCTCAGAATTTGAGCCAGAATCTTTTCCATTTGAATGTGACTCGTGACTTCCCTGCCAGTACATACACACCTATATATAAAAGACTTACNGGGATTAATTAAGTTATTAGAAAAAAATTTCATGTTTCTTAGCACTGATCCGAATTTTTTAATTTTCTAGGAAAGCACATTGATACTATGCAGGCAGTTTGATTTTTCAGAATGATAAATGAGAGCCCATTTGAAAATCTTGGAATATATGAGCAATTTGAATATCAGTGGGAACTGATTGCAGGGAATTCTGCCATCACTGTATAAGAATAATCTAAGGATTTACTGTATTATACAGGACATCTTGAAAAAGCAGTATTCATAATTGCTGTTGTACATTGAGCTCACAGGATAGTTGCATCTAAATGCAGGTAAACAAGGTTATTTATTTCTGCTTTAGATAATTTGGAGTTCACTTATCAATCACTATTAGGCCTGTGAAACTAAACCTGTGGATTTATCCACTTATGTGCCATGCAAGTGAATTTACCAGTATAATGATGTTA
This sequence comes from Chaetops frenatus, assembly GCA_013400775.1. Taxonomy (NCBI): domain Eukaryota; kingdom Metazoa; phylum Chordata; class Aves; order Passeriformes; family Picathartidae; genus Chaetops; species Chaetops frenatus. The sequence goes on from VZTR01033163.1 coordinate 531,556, forward strand.
AGGATTGTGGCTTTCACAATATGTGACATTTGCACATCTAAAATACTAGGTGGTATATGGATCATTAAAAGTCAAGGTCAAGAATGGAGTGTCTAACACAAAGCAAAACAAAACAAGGTATCTGTATCCACTCTCATTAACTGGGCTCTGATATTTATTTTTCCTGGTCCTTTTTATAATGAAACAGTTCATATATAGGGTTGTGTGTTTTTAGTAATATAATCCCAAATCATTGTTCTAATTAAAGTCTCTGGAGGCATTTTACCCTTCTTTTGACACTTCGGGGTTAAAATACGTATCTCTAATTGTATACAGAACTTTCTGGCATGGTTGTCAATGACAGACAAGACCTCAATATACAGAGGTTTTAGAACTTAATTCAAATATATGTTCCTTTTTGAAGTTGTGATGGCTAAGTACACCTGCTTACTTAAAAATTATCTGTTAGCTGGTAGTTTTCAATAGCTTAATCATGATTTGATTTTCTCAGTTTGTATTGCAGGCAGTTCACCCGCTCTTCATCTAAGCCTGAATGTTTCCTGTTTACACATCAGAAAATATAGAAAGATGATAATATTTAGAAAACAAAGGAAAAATGAAAGCTGTGTTCAAACACATTATTTATATAATTATCCTATAATTAAAGTAATTACAGTTTGTGATGAAAAATAGTCTTTATTTTTTGAAACATTTGCAGGTTTCTTGAAGGGTGTTTACTGATCATCTCAGCAAAGTGACATGAAAAATACTTGGAGATGTTCTGATTTCTGCAAAACATTTAAGCTGCATAAGACGTGTTCTTCATGAAACAACTATGCATCTTTACAGTCCATTAATTGACAGGCCTGTATGAAAGGGAGTTAGACTGATATTCAAAGACGTTTGTAAGCTTTTATAATCTTGACTACAGCCACAGCTACTCTGCATATGAATTTTCTGAATAAGAGTGGATTTCTAACATGTAACACAGCAAGCAGTAAAAAATGGTGTAAATGAAGGATTTCTTACTTTTTGGTATTTTTGAACTTCTAGATTCAATTTACTCTTCTTTATAACACCTGGAAAGCTGGAAACTTAGAAAGTAAAAGCTTTGTGTCCATGAACTACCTGAACCTAGGATCAGTAGTTTTGATAAATACTCACTAACTGTTCAAAAATACTGATCTGAGACTCAGAACATGAGGCTGTTACTTAGGAAGCCAACCCAAATAGTATTTCTCCCTTTCATTGATAGAAGTCTACCACAGGCATTAGAATGAAGGAGAACAGGACCATCTCAGAGTATTTCCACCACTGAGGAGTGCCTGCTCTGCAGCAGTGTAACCCCCTTGGCAGCACGTAGAACCTTCCCCACAAAGCACCCTCTACACAGACATTTTGGACTGCTGGGGGACGAGTGAGGGCCCTGCTGCTGTGTGGATGAGGATGAGGTTTTCCTACAGAGCTCTCCTGGGTTTTTATTCCTGAATTCATTTTTTTTCACCTCACAGGCCACGTTTCACTCTTCACAGAACTGCGCGACAAAAAATCATTATGGTCAGATTAATCATAGAAGCAATTCACGTACTTCAAATAACATATACACGGGACATATTCGGTAAGAAACACTAGTCAGCTACTACATTTTTTTGATTACATTCATGTAAATATCGATATGTGCATGATCAATATCTGCCAGGACTGTGGAAAATTAGGAAAACTATAACTCTCATAGCATGATGGGTTTTTTTTATTGTACTGCTAAAGGAAAATGTATATTGACTTTATCTCCAGAGAAAAACATCTATTTATTATTTGAAATGAGCCATATCAAAGACAAGATGGATTTTTCCACAATTGTAATAGGCAAAGTAGAACTTGTTTGAGAATTTTGTCCTTTCTTCTTTAAATATGATCTTCAGCAAAAGACAGTCTCTTTTTTTTCCTCTCCGGCCTCACGAGCAAGGGATAAAAACTGTGAGCACATACAGGTTTAAAATAAAGCTTATAAAAAATTTCATCCTTCACAATCTCCAACAACTCAGTCTAATTTTGAGAATATAATGTGCTTGCACAAGTTCCTGCCTGCTATCATCATAATCATACGCGAGCACTTTCCCTGCAGGATGGAGAATCTCAGCTAAGCACAATTTTAGGGTGCACAAAAAAATATCTGTTTCTTAGAGGAACATCTTGAACGTTAAAAAAATAAAATAAAATAAAAAGAGCAAGTCTTCTATCTTGTAAACTCTATAACCCTTATCTGAATAAATTTGTCATTTGGAGACCTGTATGTTCTAGATCTTATTTTGGCCCTTTGGTCATGGCCCACAAGCAACTCCTGCTGTATCTTCCAGTTTGCAAAAGGAGACCACTGTCTGTAAGCAACCAGTGGCTCCCTACCCATCAGTTTGTAAGGCATAGATAAACAGTTTGCTTTTAAGTTACGACACCAGACTTGTTAGATTTAATATCCCAGAACAAATTACTTCCTGCTCATGTTTGCACAGGTAACCAGATCCAGGTTAATTGAGTGTAGTTGTTTTTATGCAAACTATCAGGTACCAAGACCTCTGCAATTTTTGGACTAGCTTTCTGAGACTACCTGCTTAGGAATAAATGAAATAAAATAGGATGTCTGGCTCAGCTGATTTCTGTCAAAAAGTATTGAGAGAAGTTAAGAGACTTGGACATACGGTTCTGAAAACATCCTGGAGCTTATATAGGGCTGGGTTCTTGAAAGTCTCAGTGTACCTGCCCTACTAGTCAACTGTTCATAACACTTAAAAAAAAATTCCATTGCCAAACAACTTTCAAATATTTCTCAATAGTTTAAATAATGTAGCAATATTTAGAAGGATTCATAGCAAGAGAGATTTCAGGGATTTTTGTACTGAATACTTCTGCATATGAGAAGACTAACTTTTCTAAGCCTGTCTCTTCGTAAAAGTGCAGCCACCTTGCGCAGTCAGTTCAATTTATAACTAACTCCTCTCTTAAAATATTTCCCTAGAATTTAAAATATATCTTCCTGTCAAGACAGGCTTAACAAAAAAATCCATAAAATAAGTCAAAAAGTACTCTTCCAGCATTTCCCAAGTACATTTTTACCACCCTATTGGTACTTAGTAACACTTAAAAAAATATTTCTTACATTCTTAAGGGTCACAGAATATTTTTGGGGCAGTAAAATTTGAGAATATATATAGTCCATCTTTCTTATTCCTTTGAAGAGTTATTTTTATGATTAAAATAGCTGTTAAACAGAGGAGCTGAGGCTGGCAGTTGTGTCAAACTAGCAATTTACACCTTAAGCAGAGGATTTGGGAAAACTACACTGTTTTGACATGTTTCTTTCACTTTGCCTTTTTTATTTGACTTTATGGACCCTCTTCTTTGTTTTGATTTTGGGGTCCTGGAAGAGGTTTAAGACACACTTTCTTAAAATACTGATTTTGTTATTGACACCAGACAATACCAGAAAACACAAGAAGTCTGATTACAGTCAAGGATCACTCTTGCACTTTTCCTGAGTTCACCACATAGCAGGGATCTGATATCTGTGTGCCTTTCAGAAAGAGAGGACCTACCACAGCTGCAAGTAAACGATTAACCAGTCAAAACCCTTTCAAAAATTGCTTTCTGTAGATATGAGGTACCAATACACAAAGAAGCATTGCCATTTGTTTTGCTCTAATTATCACTCAAATGGTAAAATGTTTTTAATTTCAACACTCTGTTAAACTAATCATACAGCACGTTAACATCGTAAGTGCATTTGGAATATGGTTAAAGAGAGAGATGCTCTGAGGGACATTAAAAGCTAGCTGAAACTTCTAGAGAAGCTAAGCCCTTTGGATAGGCACAGAGAATTTTCAGACTAAAGAAGGTTTAGGAAGCAGTTACAGCCAGAGTATCTGCTGGTTTGGGACTTGTCCTGCTTAATAGAGTGGCAGTCACTTTCTGTTATTATGGTTCCTTATTAAGCTAATCCGCCATCTGCATAATAAAATCATCTGTCAAAAATAATTGAGTCTGCTTTTTATTCAGCTTGCAGTGGCGTCTCCATGTTATTCCATACTCCCAAACTTCCCAACTCACACTGCTGTGGTGTGTCCTAAATCACAGCAGGCACTGCACAGCCCCCGCATGCAGTGCTTGCCCGGGTCATTGTAGAACAGCAGAGGTGTCCAGTGAACGAGAAATATTCTCTCATAATAGTGAAAGTCTTCCCAGTAATTTATTACTATGCACTGAAGACCAGAGTATTATAATATAAGTTTTAAAAAGTAATTTTTAGGTCACTCCAAAGTCTTTTGAATGGTACATGAAAGAAACCACATTTTAAACAGTGGTTGAAATTATATCTTCTCTTGGTATTATGCTGTGGAATTTGGGTGGATGATTCGTTTCTACTTTTTGCAGTAGAATAATTATTCAAAGACCTTGGTTCTTCTTCAGAAAAACACTCTTTTTAAACTATTACAGTCCTTTAACTGAAGTTGAGAGGATTTACTTCTGATCATCATAAATTTGTGCCCAACGAGGCAGAGTTCAGCCTGAAACTTTGAGGTACTGATATCAAGGGGAACTCTGACAAGATATACAATAATTGTAGGATGTCTAACCATGAAACAGCCTCTGGTTATTTGGCTGAGACCTCAGAACTGAACATAACTGATCAGGAACCTTCTATAGTGTTTGAACCCATTTTCCCCAATTATTTTTCTTTTCTTCAGCTAAGCCTTTGTAAAAGTTAAAATGAACTCATTTTAATGTTGAGATTATTAAGAAAATATCTAATAATTTTTATCTTCCCCAAAATCTCTGCAGGGTTTTTTTCCTTCCTTTTAGGTAGTCATCAGCAACATCTGCAATCATGTGTAATTCCAGAGCACGTAGTTGCCAGAAAAATTTCTCAAAAGTATTGAATATTTTCTTTGTTCATTGTAATTAGAGGCACAAGTTCAAGGAATTACTCTAAGCTGCTTGCAACCTGCTTCCTCTTTTCTCATGTTTTCACCACCACCTCAAACCTTGGACAAAAAAGAAGTCACAAGAAGTTAAGCTACTAGCAAATATTCTCAAAGAATTGAGTGAAAATATGGAGAAAATTTTCACAGCAGTCATGTTACGTCATTACTTTTTTAAGAAGATAGTTAGAAAAAACACAACTGTTTTCCATTAACTGTTGGGGTTTTTTTGGGTGAGGGGTTGGTTTGGTTGGTTGGNAGGATGAGATAATGGTTTGAGGGTCAGGAGATCTCAAGTGGTATTACCACTGACTGGCTGAGTCATTTTGGAAATACTTTTGATGTGTCAGCACAATCATTTTGCTGATGGAAAGAATGACCTAATGTTTTCCAACTTGAAATATGGAGGGTTGTGACAACCTCAGTGATTTAATCAGAAGAAGTATTTCACTGCCAGAAGCACCATGGTTACAAGTTTTATGCATGATATTATCACTATACTCTCTTCTTACTGTTAGGGAATAGGTTTTACTTCACAGTTCCTAGTAAAAAGTATTTTCTAAAGCATGACCAAAACATTTCTTACAAGAGATACCTTTAAAGTATACACAGTGGTGCACATGAATTTTTTTTTTGTTCAGATATCTAATCTGAAAAAAATTCCCTATTCTATTAAAACCAAATTAAATTAGAACAAACAAATTGCATTTTCCTCAAATGAAGGAATTATGAGTAAGCATAATTATGCAAATACGTTAAAGAAAGATGCTTTGCTCTGCAGAAAAATAATAAGAGATTTCTGAATGTGTAAACTAAACTGATTTCAACTTTGAGAGCTGGAACCTTGGTCATGTTCAGGGAAGTTTTTAGGTCTCACTTGGAAGTTTAAGTCCTTCCTTGGGAGTTATGAAGGAAGCCTGCCTACGTATATTTCAAGGTATAACTGTCACTCATTTATTTTATTTTATGTTCCCAATATGTCTTTGCCATACATCATTTAAAAACAAATAGACTGGATTTTTTTCTCTAAAATTTGAATTATTCAATGGTAACTATTTCATAGAATCAAT
>VZTR01033163.1:542785-583974 GCA_013400775.1 Chaetops frenatus
AAAATTCTTTTATAAGGAAATCAGGAAAAAAAAAAAAAAAAAGGAAAATCTAAAAGACTTTCTATGGTTTACATAAGAAAAGAGCAAAAAGTTCCAGAAGTTAGCCTTTTTGCATGATAGGTATTTTTCAGAGATCTTTACACTTTAAGTAAAACCTAAGTGTTACTTCCAAGTTCTCTATTTTTCTTAAAGCACCAAATGCATCAGCTTAGCCAGTCAGTTTAGGTGTGCAGGACAGCACCATCCCTGGTGCTTGAAGTAACCTCATAAAGTCAGTCCTACGGAATTCACAGGAGTTGGGATTATGCTACTTCTTGGGGATGTGGCACAACAGTGGCTCTGGCTGCTAACTCAGATGATATATCTCTCTTTCTAGTATTTGATTCTTTCTGCCCAACAGGCATTGAAGGTCTCTGGGCAGTACACAGGGGGACATAGAGTATTAGAACAGAACCCAAACCACTCCATAAAGCTAAGAAGAGAAGATACAATATTGCCTACATGTGCAGACTGTGCGATGTGTGATGTTCAAAGTCTGACAAGCTCAAAATTCTAAGCAAAAGGATATGTTTTCCACATACTCAAGGCTGTGGAGAGGAACTTCCATCTACCCTCCTGAAGGTAGGGAGATACCTGTTTTCAGTCAAAAAATGACTTTTGAAATTGCAATGCAAGATTGGAGGAGGCAGGGCTGATTTTAGCTCTTCCTTCACAGTCCAGCCTTATGGTTCATGCCCAAGTGAATGGAAGGCAGTCAAGCTTGATCCTCTTCTCTGCCTGAAGAGTCATCAGCCAGCAGTGTTATCAGGCTAACTGCTGGGGTAATGCTGAAGGGAGGAGAAATGCTGCAGGGGAACACACTCTATCCTCTCTGTTCAGACAAATCTGCTCCGCAGAAAATAAGAGTCATAGAGTCAGGAAGAATAGGGCCTGGGAACAGGAGTCTAACCCAGGCTTCAAAGACAGTTCCTATCTATTATGTACCACACATGGTAAAAAATGCATTAGCAATCCTGAAAGAAGTTGTCAGACTCAAGTTTTGACCTGCTGTGTGCTCTTGCAACTGGGATGTAGAGTCATGCCCCATCTTTGCAGTGCATTTGAATATTCTTATCATAAGACTGAATATGGTTAGTCTTTTACATATCAAGGCCCTTTTACAGAGCCCTGGGTAGTGCAGTCTTGTTTAAATGAAAACTGCCCTCAGCTGTTAGCCTTTCCAAAAAGTTTTGCAGACCACCTGAGGTATTTTAAGTGGGAATTATGTGGTCTGAATATTTCATATTACTAATTATCTCACACAAATCCTTACTGCGTCCTCAGATAGCTAGGTCTGTTGTAATTGCTATGCTGCAATTTACAGAAGGTGAGAGAGTGAGTTCACCTTGTCTCAAAATCCTTTCCTATCACAAATTACTCTTTTATTCTGATAGCAATTTAGACCACTGATGGATAAGTTTTGTTCCTTAACAGTTTGAAATAACACAGTCATTACAGGTCAGGAGCTTATACTGAATAGAACTATGCATGTATTATTATACAACGGGTGGACTCTAACAAATAAATGTGCTTGTCATACCAAAACAAAATATATGGAGTTGGAAGGGACCCACAAGGGCTGGGTCTACTTCATGCAGAGTACTGCAGTTCCTTACCTTCCTTGTAGACACAGAATTGGTTCCCCTGATATGAAAACAGTTTTAGAGTTTTGCTATAGGGACTTATACAGCTTAAATGCATTTTTGCCTCTGTTTGGGATTTACAGAACATGGAATTCATGGTAAATGACCATGTTTCTACTGTCTCATCAGTGACTTCAATAATTCAATAAAGAGGTTTGGGCTGTTTTAAGGAGTATGCAGAAAACATGGCACTTGTATTTGGATTCTAATTTGTGCACTGCTTGGCAGTCTTCTTTTCCCATAATGTATTCATCACAAGATATATCGGTTATGCAACAAAGTATTTTTTAATTGCTAGCTTTAGAAAAATTTAAGTACCCAATTATTTTTATCTAAAAGACTATTATGGGGAAAAAAGGGAAAGTTAAAAATGGATATGGCCATGGCTAGACAAGGATTATGAGTTGCACAGCAAGAGCACTGAGCCTTTGATGAAGTGTATAAATAATTAGTAACACACTTTAAGACATCTTTCTCTTGGTTCATAGTACCTGTGCTCATTTAATTCCAGCTGAAAATGTGCCCATTCATTCACAGTGAAGGACAGATAAATTGGTGACCAAGTCAATAGGAAGAGTGATTCATGTTGAACCACCTAAGGCCAAATACTTCCTACACATACACAGATCAGACACTCACTGAGACATTAGTCACCAACATAAATTTGTCCTGCCTTGGCAAAAGATCACAGGGGACAAGAGATAGACATGTATGTAGCAGAGTAGTACCCATAGATGAAGGCATGTGAATATGTGTAATAATTTTAACATCTAGTTTTATTAACCAGAACAAAAGATTTTTAGTAACCTGAACAAGGTGTTAATAACAAGAAATACCACTCTATAAAAAGGCTGTCCCATTTTTGCTTTTCTTTTCAAAGTTACACGAATACCCAAATACCCTTTTTTGGTTATTTTTCCACAAACTTTGATGTGATGAATTTGGTCAGCACAAATGGATATGAGCTTCAAAATCAATTCATATATTCACTGAACTTCACCTTCACTTAAACTGCACCTCGAAAACCTTCACAAAAGTATTTTCACATTTGAAGAAGCCCTTTGACCCTAAAGATGCAAGCAGAGTGCCTAACATAAGTACAGTACCTAATGACTAAAGATAAATGTCTAAGTTCCATTAGATTCTCAAATCACTTAGAAATTCTGGTCTTAGTATACATACATTTCTTACGTATGAGGAAGACAGAAAGATCTCAGGAGACAGATAAACCCAGACAGCTGTTTACTTATCTCCAACAGGACTTTGGAGAACTGTTCTGCACCAGTCCATTGGTTTCTAGAATTCTCTAATATATTAAACAAATAACAAATAAATATGAAGCCAAGGAAGACTTGCTAACTTTGCTTCTTTTTCTAGTGATTTACAGACCACCTCTGCAAAGCTTGTCCTCTCAAAGTTCTTCACATAACTAATACAAAATCAATTCCTCTTATCAGTGTATCCCCAGTTCAGACTGTCACACACAGTTTTTTATACTGTGTTATGTAAATCAGCATTGCTGTCAGCTCCATCTGTGGTACTTGCCTCTTAAGTCAATTACTCCGGTTGGGATGAAAAGGCTCCACTAAGAGAAGTCTAAAAGATGTCATAGAATTACTTCAATCCCAACAGCATTTTGTTTTATTGTAACAATTTTTCTGCATCAACACATATAATTAAAGGCACTGTACCGTGCATACCATTAAACAGGGTTACACTTTGGACACTCCTCATATTTCTGAGTTTATACCATACTCCTAGGTTTCATGTGAATGTCATTACAAGACCTTTTCTATTACTTTAGATAGATATTTTATTTATTTTAAGGTGTAAATACACCAGAGAAGGGCTGACTTCTTGATAAAAGGGCTGTGGCAGAAATTTTTGAAGATATGTATCAAATTGACTGTCATCAGCTATGTAGTAGAGTTGTGCTTGTCAGTTGTGTTGTCACTTTTCCACACCAAGGGAAAAAATATCCCTGACATAACTTTACTTTCCCTTTTAAATGTATGTAAAGAGGAAAAGCACTGTACCATATTAATGCATCTAGAATGGAGATAGATACCGTGTTTTTCATAAGTGCCTGTTTATGTGAGAGCGACTGTGCTATTTCCTTTCCTTTTCTTTTGTTGTCCAAAACCTAGTGAAGGAAACACAATGGGGCTTGAATAAAGAAACTTAGAAAGTAAGCTGATTTTTAGGAAAAATATCCTCATATCTAACAACAGCTATAAACCTATAAGTGCTATTTCATTATCTATTCCGTGTTTCAGATTTCAGAATTTTTTATTATTCACTAAAAAAAAAAAAATAGAAGATTAAAAGTACAGAGAGTTTTTCTTACTTTATTTTCCCTCCATGTTATTATATATTTTTATTTCATCCTGCAGAAAAAAAAAATAGAAAGAATTGGGAAAAAATACCCCAAAAACTTTTTAGGCTCCCAAATCCTGCATAATTGTTACTTTAATTGTCAAAAATAATGAATCCTCACAATTTTAATTTTTATGACAGAAAACATAGATATAATTTCAAAAGGTTATTTAATATTTATATTTAAATGTTTATTTATTATAAATTTATATTTATATGGTTATTTGAATTAAGGCTGTCAGCTGTCTTTAGTTTGCTTTGCTTTTACAGATAAGGAAGACAAATAAGTGTTTGAGGTAAACTATATTGGGGTTCAAGTTTTAGGAGGTAACATCTCACCATTGGCTGATGCTCAGAGCAATGTCCAAAGTGGTATATGCTTGATCCTTGAAGGTGGTGAGCTGTGTGATGTGACTTCATCTTTTTTGGGGGGCTCAGAAACCCTTTGGTGAAGCTGTCAAAGCTTTTTGGGTAGTGCTAAGCCTGGCATTGCTGGCTTTTCCATCCCACTGCTCCATACAACCAGGGTGGTCCTGCTGGGTATCTGTGGCCAGGTGCCCGCAGCCTCCCCTGCCCAGTGACCTTGCACACCTGAGCCTGACAGCAGGATAACAGGATAGCCTGCTACAGTTTCCTGCACCATAAGGCATGTTGTAATATTGATTTACAGTGAGATTTCTGTTTGTTTTGATTTATTTTGTTTTGATTTTTTTCTGGATTTCTCTGGGCAGAAAAAAGTCGCAATTGACTTTCCTTTATGGAAGCTACATACTCTACGTTTGTTTTCATTTGCACATTCACATCAGTGCTTTCTATCTGAGATTGCCAGGGATTTTGGCCATACCTAATTGATAAGTTTTCAGGAGACCTTTGTAAGAGACCTAAGTGCAGCCAGCCAAAGTATTGTAAGATTTTTCTGTGGCCCAAAGCTGAGTGATAACTTCTGAGAAGTATCCCTGAAACTCTGTAATGGCTCCAAATTTCCCCCGTGATTTGCAAATCACTAGAATGCACTCTGAGAAACTGAGTATAAATGTAAAATAGATACAGTGTGCAGAGAAGCTATGGATTCTAGGTGTTGGTCTGAAATTCCTGCCTCAATGGATATTACAGTGTATCAGGTATCTATTTAAGGACCTGAAGCATACTTCATCTGGATCAGGGGCAGCAAAGACCAACTTCAATGGTTTTTATCCAGTATGAAGACAAGATAAACAATGAAAGATGGGAAACCATTATGCCCTTGGGATGGGAGGCAGATTAAGAAGGAGACTGATGCATGCTGCTGTCCCAAAGTCTGAGACATCTGGGAAGAGAAGAGCTACCAGAATATAGATTATTTAAATATAAGATTTATTGAGAAAAGAGGTTTACTGGAAGTTTTAAAAAAGACATAATGGCCAGCAGAAAGGTCTTGGAAATACAGGAGGACACCATCCACTTACCAAAAATATTATAATATTATAAATTATGGTCTCTCAGATTATGTTTCAAGTTTCTGAGTTTATCAGAAGCATGTCAGTAGATACTGGTCAGAGAAAGCTGCAGAGCACAGAAAGCTCTCTAGAAAGAAGCAGGACACTAAACCAAATGTAGGGAGTGGAGCATTGTTTCTGATCATTATTTCAAGGGACTTTCTGGCTGTGCAATGGTAGTTTAAAATGGAGCTGGCTTTTGACTCCTCCAGCCTGCCACTCTGAGAAATATACATCAAATAGCAACATCTGATTCAAAATCTTATTCCTATTCTTCTTGATCCAAGAAAATGTTCTGATCTGAATTGATCATTTAGGGTTGTTTTTTAACAATGAGTTTTAGGATATACTTTCGTCAAACAGATATTTTGTTCTTAACTAAAATAAGGATATATTTTTACACATTCACCTGAAGACAAATTCTAATATATTCTAGTGCCCTGAACACATTGTTATGTTGAACTCGTAGAAGATTTGAATTTTAAAGGGAAAAATGCCATGTATCCTCATTATTCATGAACCAATAAGGTCAGACATAGATTTACCACATGTAGAAAACTTAAAGTATATAAGGCTGTTGAGATTCAATAGATCCCAAGGGTAACAAATAAAGGCACGGCTGTTAAAGTATAGCACCTCTTTCAATTTCTTACATTTTTCAAAATTATCAGTTGTGGGAATTTAACACTAGGGAACAAAAAAGGTGAACTTTTCTTGCAGTAACCAAAAAGCCATTTGTTGTTTGTATAGTTCCAGATATAACTGGATTTGGGTTAAAGAAATTTAGGTCTTTTGCATTGTGTATTCATGCAAGATTTTTAAAAAGTATTTGGAGGCAAAAATCATCATGATGTATTCTACCATTTGTGTACACTAAGGCTATTTGCTGTCTTTGGCAAATTTAAAAAGATAACTTCTGAAAGGCAAGTTATGAAAAAATTCCTTTTAAAACTTACCTTTAAAAGTGGTTACTTCATGGGTTAAACAAGATAAAGGAAGACTTTTCATTGAATCCCATTTTTATTTTGCATTTTGCCTTTATAATAAGTAATCTGCTCATTTATATTTCAAGCGAAAGCAGTAGGCTTATGTAAGAAAAAAAAAGTGCATTTCAGTTTGTAACTTAATGCAACACCTTACTGATTTTTTTTCTTTGAAGATACATTTTTGTTGCATAAGGTAATATAAAAGTGGCATAAAATTTCCTCTTCATTTTTATTTAAAATATTTACAGCATTCCATAAATATATCAGCTACTATATAAGAGTTTAGTACTGAATGGATTGATTAAATAGCTAGCTGGATACATAATTAATATCTCAAGGTCCCTTTTTAAACTTGAGTGTAACAGCCAATGAGAAGTGCTGTGGCTGCTTTGGGACGAGCAAAGCTTTTAAATGTTACCCTTCAACCCACACAGCAGTCTCCCTTTCTTCTCAGAACTGTGTTCTCGTCCATAATTTTAAGGGCCTTTGTAAATGGTGTAAGCAGCAGGACCTTTGGTTCAGCAGCAGTGGTTTTTTACAGTTAAATGTGTAATTCTCCCAACGGAAGGACAGGCGCTTTGGAGACATCATTATTCTTCACCTATCTGTCAGAAACTACAGAGGATCTAGCTGGTTTAGTTGCAGTCCTTTTATCCTCAGTCTGATTTCTACAATTTTTCAAATAGATCCACAATGCATTCATCACACCATGAGCAGGAATTTCAGCCTGAGCATCACCAGTTATATAAGTTCTGGGCTGAGTAAACTAATTTCCCCTGATTTCAGTCATGTGAAGCAGTGGGTGGAAAGGTCACCCTCATTAGTGGGGAGAGAAGCTGCTGCCCTGGTGGCCAACTGGCTTTGCACCCTTTTAGTTATTGATCTGGGAGCACACAGGAGCAGGCAATGGCTGCAGGGCACAGCTCAGCTCTCTCTTCTTAAGGCTCTCCCAGGAAAGCTACCAAAGGTTTCCTTCTACATCCTGGATCTCTGCTATGGGTAATTAAGGTTAGGCAAGTGAAATAGCTAAAAATCAAATAATCAGATTACTAATTCCTGCTGAAAAAAAGCTTTCAGGACAACAAATTCGGGGAAAATTTTCTGGGCATATCAGAATCCCACCAGGTAAAGTGACTCAACATTTAGTTTTCAGAAAGCAAAATCCCTCTGCATCCAAAGCCAAGGAAAGTGTTTAATATCCACCGTTTTCTTGTGTACTCTCTGTTCCTGACCTTGAATGGCCGATCCAGAGTCAATGTGGAATTTGGACCATAATGCCAATGAAACTGCAGAGACAGCCAACACCATTTCTTCTGGAGGGGTCATCCTATTCCCTGGGATCTTGCCAGAGAAAATGATAGGGATAAATTTAAAAAATGAAATTGAGGAACATCTTCAGCATCCAAAGAAAAATCAGTTCATGACAGAAGCAGTTTTAAACAGAGGTGCACACAAAACTTGTAAAGTTTTTTGAAACACCATAAATGTCCGAAATGGGTCTGAGTTATCAGGCTGTTAAAAACACAACTGTTAGTGAGAGAAGGACAGCAAGAGAGAGAGGGAGAGAGAGAAAGTAAGAAAGTAAGTGATGCTGCTTTTTGGGGAACATTTAGGAAATTATTGATTTAATTTTCTCAGATCAGCTGGTCAGACATCTTGAATACTACATTCTACTATGGACACTCAGATTCAACTGCTTTCTCCTGTTAGGTTGAAGAAAGATGACTGATTCTTCCCAAAAGGAAGGAAAGCTATAAAGACAACTGCTTGGGAAACTCTACCCTTCCTGAGTAGGTTTCTCAAAGCCTGCCTGTGCCCTAGTCCTGCTGACTGTCAGAGGTCACAGTACTAATGCAGGGAGGAGAAGCCAGCAGGAGAAAAGAGAAGAGTCCCTCCAAAATAGCACATTGGTCTGTGCAACAAGCAGCCATGGGTAGTCACCCTCCATGGCCAGTTTGGGGCAGGCACCCTTGTTTTAAGGCAGTCTTTTTTTAGGGAAAAAATGATCCTTCTCTCAACCCAGACTGACAGGTTAGGCTCCCACATGACAAAGCATGGTGTTAAATGGTCTGTGCCCATTGTGGCAGCAAGAACCACTTAAAATTAAAGTAAAATAATATTGAAAGTGTTCCAAACTTCATAATATTCAGTTGGATTAAAGTCTACTCTAATTTGAGTAAAATAACCATCAGTAGGAATCTGGATACACACACAAGAAGTAGAAGCAACAGCAGTGTGGAAAGTAACCTATGTCTCCTTGATCCCATAGGGTACTGGGCCATACTCACCATGTTATAAGGTCAAATCAGTTCATTCCTCTTTCTTTGCTGGTGGAGGAATAAGTGCAACTTATCATGGGATGTATACAGGAGAAAACTGAAGGCCAAACAGAAGGAAGCCATTGAAAGCAAAGTCTTAAAAATACTTTGGTTACTCTCTGAAAGAAATTACCTTCATTTTTTCTTATAAGAATATTTTAATGCTTTCTTTTTTTAAAATAATTCTTCATTATTTCTTTACCCTTTTCTTCTGTCACTCTTTCCTTGCTTCTCTTTTATTTTGCACATTTTTTATAATTGTAATAGGCCAACTTGTGGAGGGTCAGTACAAAATGGATAAGTCAGTTTTTTTGTTTAAAGCTTTCCTTTCATTTATTAGTAAACCAAAGAGTGATTTACACGGAAGCTTTCCAACGTAGGTGCCTTGAGCACTTTATTCTGTTTTCACACATTGGCAAGGTTGTGTGTTATAAAGCACAAAGTCCACTTGTTGTTTTCCTGTCTGGGTTTCACAAAGAATTTTTTTTTTCTACACAGAAATGTTAAGATGTATATAATTTTGTTTCAGTGAGAACTGATGATTTCTTTTAAAAGTATTCCTTAAAGGGGCTATTCTTTTTAAAGAGAAACCAATGTCAGAGTTCTGTAAATGAAAGAATGAGCTCTCCAAAATGACTGATGGTGCTGTCTTGCTTCTCTTAATTGATTAGTACTTTGGTTCTGAAACCTTGGCCCACAGACCATCTGTGTCCTGCAGAGAACTTGCTAGTAGAGCCTTTAGAGAGGAGACAGATACCATGATGATAGTTTCTCTCCTTGATTACTGCTGTTAAATCATCTTAAAAGCAGTTAAATATTCATGAAACCTTTTACTAATCAGACTCCTTCTAGGAAAGCAATTCTAAGTGGGAAAATTCTTTTTGCTTCTGAAGATGTTCTCCTTTTTAATATACACAAAAAATAATTAATAACTTATTTATGAAGCCCTATTGGCATGGCTGAGGTGCTTGGGGTACTATACAACATCATCAAAACAGAATCAAAACAAAATGAACAAAAGTTCACCCTCATTAGACTCAAGCCAAACAAGAAAAATCGCAGACAAGAAAACAAGATCTGCTTCTCTAATCATGCAATCTCAACATTTGTATTTTTGAAACAATGCTGGGGTTTGAAATATGTCAGGATAAGCCTCAAAGAATGCACAAATAAGGCTGAAGCCCCTTTGTTCTTCCATAGACTTATTTTCATTTCAGATAGCTTCATAAGTTATCCTAGCTCACCTATTTCAACCGTTATGCATAAAGTGCAACCTGTAAGATATTCTGCATTGCCAGGGCTCTGCATGCTGCCCCATACAACTTTCCCCAAATAAACTGGCAGAAAAAAAAAGTGTTCCAGGACCTGTGCAGTAAATGTTTCAAAATGTGACCCACTATGTACGGGGGGAAGTTACAAAGCAAGGAATTTGGCCTTTTCCACCCTTGCAAATGAGAACTGTGGGGCAAAGTTCCCTACTTGCCAGCTCTGTGGACAGGGCAAAATCAAATTAGTATAAAGATCACTTTTACAGAGAGCTACAAAATATGAATTTCAGTATCATCTCTCATAAACCCTGGAAAAAAGACCTATAAATTAAAACATGGACATATATATATTTAATCATTCAAATGCACTTACAGAAGAAGTAAGATTTAAAGTTCCATCTGATTCATAGTGCAGGGAAATATCAGTTATTTTTTTCTGCCATATCACCAGGTACCATTTCCACAATATCAGATTTTCAGATACATAAGCTGGCTGTACAAAACAAACGAATTTGTACTTCTTCTCTGTTAGACACCAACCAAACTGTCACTGTATAAAAGTAGGTTAAATAGGTTATGGGGAATAAGTACAGGAGGAAAAAACAAGAGAAAATACATAGTGAAAGTTAGGCTGTCATTAGCAGCAACTCTTTCTGGTAAGACTCAACTCTTAAACTGTAGAAATGAGGAAAACAGATTAAAGCTGTTGCTTTGATGCCTTAATATGGTATCTATTTAATTTGAGATTACATAGTTTATAAGGAATAAATCCCCAAATATATTTGTAAAATCCTTCAACAGCCTTCAAAAATATCACAGTATAATTTGCAGAATTCACTCTCTGGAGAGTGATTTTAGAAATATACCATTGCACAGATGATTTAAGAGAGAAAAAGCTGATTCTGGGTTTGTATCTCAAGGTGCAACATTTGCTCTAAGCAATAAGTTTCAAGGAAGCTCAGCTGGAGCTGAGGACAAGTATTAATGGTGGAAGTTCAAAGGCAGGGGTGGGAGCAGTAAGGATGGATAGGCACAGGATTCAGTAATGTGCAGTGAGACTGATGAGGGATGCACGCTCCTGTCCATCTGTACTTTGAGAACATCTATCCTAATATATCATCTGACTAATTAAACAGTGTTTCACTCAGAGGAGTCCACATTGGATCAGACTTCAGTATAGAGGCCAGATCCAGTGTCCATTAAAATCTCATGAGAAAGCACCACAGGAGAGTTTTGGCTCTTACACTACGGCCATCGCTGTCCCAGTGCACATATCACACTCAGTCCCAGCTATATACATGCCAGGAGATACAGACCTGTGGCAGGAGAGTGCTGCTTTCCTGTTCCACCTTCCTGAATTTCATTTTCTTTTCCAAGAAAAGCAATACTGAGCATTTCACAGCATTTATCTTTTTGGAAAAAAAAAAAAAAGAAAGCCTTGTAAAAATGAGTTTTTTTCACTATGCTTTTTGGCTGGCATTTTTGTTGTAAAGCCTGACCTCTGATGCTTGGGAATTCTGCAGTTTTGAAAATATTTAATTGTATGGGAGGAAAATACAAACTCTTGAATTGTCTATTAGATTGTATAACTGTTTCTCAAAAACAGTAGAGGCAAATGTAATGTTATCAGATAATAATATCATCTTACATGTAAGTAAGGAAACAGTAGGTAGGAAAAACTATTCAACAACTGGCTAAAACATATGGTCAAATATTTCTTTCTCCTAAAGTCAACTTTTATCATC
Organism: Chaetops frenatus; assembly: GCA_013400775.1. Classification (NCBI taxonomy): domain Eukaryota; kingdom Metazoa; phylum Chordata; class Aves; order Passeriformes; family Picathartidae; genus Chaetops; species Chaetops frenatus. The sequence goes on from VZTR01033163.1 coordinate 554,636, forward strand.
ATTTATTGCATAGAATGTTCTCCATGAAAAAAGAAAAAGTAATAAAAAAGCAGTTGTTTACTTTTTCAGTTGTTTTTAACTTTTCAGAACTTCTTGCCTTAGTAAAATTTGTCATTAACTGCTGACAGCTTCAAAAATTGTCTTTGGACTAACAAAAAAACAAAGCAATTTTCTTTGCCCAATCAGCTAGCATGGGTTCAAATTTAGGAAGTCAAATCAAAGTCTGATTTACATAGAGTATATTTAAACAAAGATCTAGGGGATCCACACGTACTGTACAATCTTCAACTCCTTCTTGTGTGAAATTAGTTTGTGCAAGTCTGGTTCATTGCACAAGGCTATTCAGTTTTGTTAGTCCCCTGAATTAGTTTCTAGGTCAGCAAAGCACTAAGAGCATTAGAAAAACAAAACAAAACAATGACAAAAAAGAATCTCCACAAACAAACCCCCCCCCGGAAACCCCTAGACCCTAAAAGACTATATCCTTGTTATGCAAGTCTTCCTGCTCACACATTTCAAGTTAAAACACCTCCTTTGAAGAACAGAAATGGGATTGCTCAAAGTTAAGTACATTAAAAAAGAGGAATCAAGGCTAATGACTGTTTTGCCCAGTGGAAAACTCTCCAAGTTGTATTATTTCAGCTCCTATAAATATCCTAATAGGATTTTCATGCTGCATTGGAAAATTCCACAGCAGCAACTCAGTCTGTTTTATATGTAATTCATTCCCCCCTTTCTTTTATGCTTAGTCATTTTTTATGTCTAAACATGTTACACAGTTTACCAAAACATTTGGTGATTGTCTGAGTGGATCAAACAATTGTAAAACCTGTCTCATCCAAAAGCTCAAGGTGATACTGAATTTTGCCCTGCTCATGGCCATTTTTAACATTGCCTGTATGTGTGTAAGTCACAGCCAGCCAGCACCATATAGCAGACAAATGTAAAGCCATTTTTTCTTTTCACTGTATTATTGAAATCACTGAAGCATAATGAAAAGCAAAAATAGAGAGAAAAGACAAGTCCTTTCCATGTCTATAGCAGCATCAGGCTACAGTGGTATGTTTATTTTTGAAAAATGAAATGTCTGTCCAGCTGCTTTGTTTATAAGTGCATTTCTTTTTTTCTTAAGTTTAATGCAATTTAGCAAAATCCAGAGAAACTATTTAGGTGCCTTCCACTTGAAGCACCCTGGCCCTAACAAGGTATCATAAAAACACAAAACCTGGGGGATGATCTCCTTGTAGCCTGCCTTGGCAATGTCACTTGCATCTTCATCTTCATCCATACCTTCCCATTCAACCAGACACTTCCCATCAATGAGCAGACAACAAGCAATCACAGGGGTATGTGTGAAAATCCTGCCTCCCATTCAAAGTTAAACCATTTGCTCCCTGTTGGGACACAGACCTTTCAATTCTCTGAGGCCAGACATCAAAATATTCAGAATAGATCTTTTTAAAAAATGTCTTCCTGGGGCATAATGATACCTGTCTTTTAGAGCTTTGGACAAGGCTAGGGTGTTTTCTAAGGAAGAGGAGTTTCAAAGTGTGCAGCTCCCACTGTAGGATGAATCCATCCCAGTCAATACTTGAGTATTGAATATCTCAGTTACCTTGCAGTTAAAAAGTTTGCAAGTTGTTTCTAACTGATACTGAACTGAAAGGTGTTACTGCTTCAAAGGGTTGCCAGGCACCAGCCTGGATTCAGTTGCTTTCAGATATAATGTCTTTGTCTCCTAAGGCAGGGTCTCACATAAAGGATTTATGAGATGGTGAGGATTAAAACTATGGAGGATTCAAAGAGATCAGTGCTAAAATTGAACCCATTTTAGGAGTCCTTACCTGTCCTACTTCCAGCATGTAGGAAATTATAAAACTGGGATGTGTCCTTTAGCATGTCTGTGCCTTTGTTTCCCTGCAGAGGATGGCAGCCAAAATCTTCAGCCACTGTGGTACAGCACAGATTGTGCAGTCTCTCCTTGCCAGACTTCAGGGATACTTCTCAAGGTGACTGCCCTCATGCATACATCTGGGCTTTTCACAATCAGGATCCTGGAATGAAAGCCAACATATTACTGTCAGTGCAATATATTAAAATGCTGATGCTGCAGAAAGAAATAAGGGTAGAAGGTTCTGGATTCACAGACCCATTCAAAAGCAATATAAAATAAGTAGGGAAAATGACTATGTGGTACTGAAGCACATAGGTGCCCATACTGAGAAAAGAGAGCAACTGTTTCTTTCTGCTGATATAGAGGGAGGCTGCCAAGGCACATCCAGTAAATAACTATTGTTCAGAGTTGTCTGAACAAGCTTCTCTAAAAGCTGAGTTTGATATACAGGAGAAACACTCAACTGATTGTTATGTAATAAGAATTGACTGCAGAGGAATGGACTTTATACAGAACCTAGGACTGTATTTTGAGTTAGGGAAAGCTTTTTATTCTGTGCATTGAAGCCCTGGGCTTTATTCTATTGGAATTTACTTTTCCAGATGGCTCAGAGTGCTGCCTGTCCTTCCAGCCTGTTCAGGAGCCAGGCAATGGGCAGTGGTGCTGCAGAAACACAAAACAACTCCAAAGTTTCCTGAGAAGCATGAGAGGGGGAGGAGGACGAGAAGCAGAGTCTATTCAACAGCCAAGTCTGCAAGTAGCTAAAAATGAATCTGAAGAGGGATGCTGTGCCTGTGAAAGTAAGGAGGGAGCATGTGCAAAGCAGTTGAAACAGTTATGGTTTTGTTCTTTGTAGTTAACTTGGTGTTAAAAAACACACAGCATTATTTTTAGCTCTTAGAAAACCCGAGCAAAATGTTCCAGGCAGCTGCTATCTCTTCTGTCTTGAGTAAACATTTGATTTTTGTCAGTTTGATGCTCAGTCATCAAAATGTGGAATTTCCTACTTTTCCTTTCTTTTCCTTTTCCCTTTTCTCTTTCCTTGTCCTTGTCCCTGTCCTTGTCCTTTTTCTTTCACAACTTTCTGGAGCCTGCAGTTTTAAGAGGAGGAGATGCCCCAGAACCATTTCCCAATTCATAGGTGTCTGAGATGGTCAAATGTCTGATGCACCTAATTATCTGTCTGAAAGCTGAGTTGGATTTGCCTTCTCCAGACAAATATTTCTCACAGAAGGAAGGGGGGGAAAAAAAGAGACAGGGAGAAAATATGGGAGGTCGTGCGTGGAGTTTTAATTTTATTTGCATCCTCCCCACACAGAACTTCTCAGTCCTAATAGCTGCAGGATGCTGCAGCTGATTCGTATGTTGTTCACATTCATTCCCTGCTCCTTACTGGCCTATTTTAAATAATATAAAATGAGTCAGTCAATTTGGAGTAGAGCACAGATCAAAAGAGGTTGTTGAGACGGTGTCACATGTCCAGATTTCTGGGAAATAGTGTCGTCCAAGTTCCATTCTGGATTGTTACCACAATCAAACACTGCCACGAGTTGACACTGAGGAAATTAAAGAAAGAATTTTCTTCGTTGGAACTAATGAGGGCTGCTTAGAAAAATTTCTGCAAGTAGTGGTGGTCAGAATTCAGGTGTTACATCCCATGCCTTCCTGGATGTCAGAAATGTGGACTGTATTTTCTGATGGACTTTAGGATAATTGACATTCTAGCATGTCACCAGCTCAATAATTGATGTACAGCTAGATTTTTCATCCGCTTATTTGCACTAAGGTTGAGTCCAGGACATGCCACGTTTCTGATACCTCTCACATCTGAGATTTGGAAGCCTTGCTACCTCTCAGAGTGTCATATCCCGGGGGCAATCAGCACATGGCTCCAAATAAAGGGGGCTTTACAACTACTACTTGTCTTCCTGGGGTTAGGGGTGGGAGGAATTGGAGAGCATTCAAATGGTTGTGGTCTGGGTAAAGTTTGCAGTCTTTCCTCCATTTTTCAGTCTGCTAGAGCCAGCCAGCAGTATGTGTCCAGAACAACATGTCCAGAACGGATTTTGACCTCAGCAGCAGGGAGCAAGTTCATCAAGACACGCAAACCTTCTTTTTCTGGGATGGTACAATGAGCTTTCGACTCACGTGGGCTGCACAGTCCAATCCTAAATTATTAAGAATGACCCAGATTCTGGCACTCTGGCTTCTGCTGATTAACATCTTATTCTGCAAGGAGTTTAGTCTAGATTAAGTGGGGCTGCATCTGCAAATTGATTTTCAGTATAAGGATGAAGGAATCATCCTTTATAACTCTAACCATGGTTTCAACAGATCCAGATAGGAGTTATAACATGCACCAGAAGGAATGAAAATAAATTTGCTCTGGGTTCAGAGCAGTCTGGTAAAAAAAAGAAAAAAGAGAATGAATTCACAATCCTTGCTTATATAAATAGCACCTGTTTTGACAAATTTTGTATGCTTATGTTTTCTGAATTAGCATGCTTCCAAAGTACCACTTCTTTTCAGAACATAAATGACAGCATTGACAAAAAAACAAAACANCATTTAAAAAAAAAAAAAAAAAAAAAAAAAAAAAAAACAAAACACCACCCCACAGGCTGGTACTATATATATGTTTATAATCTTTAGGCTTTGCAAGCAAGAAATTGTTGAATTCATGCAGTAATTCTTAACCTGTGCACACTTGCTTGGTCTTCAGTCGTAGTACAACACATAAATATCTGCTTATTGGGTCTCAAAGGGCTGTGATCCACAGCACTAGTTGTGTAATCCAGAGGTGGATAATGGGGCTAATGCTGCAAGATCTTCATTGATGACCTAGTCACTGACACAGAGTGAACCTTCAGCAAGTTTTCTGACAATACAAAGCTAGGAGGAGTGGCTGATACACCAGATGTCATGCTGCCATCCAGAGGAACCCCAACAGCTGGAGAAGTGAGATGATGAGACTCTCACACTGTTCAGAGAGGGGAAGTGCAAAGCCCTGCTCCTGGGGAAAAACAACCCCAGCACCAGCACAAGCTGGGGGGTCAGCCCTCTGGAAAGCATCTTGGCAGAGAAGACTTTGAGGGTCCTGATGGACACCAGGCAGGATGTGAATCAGCACTGTGCCCCTGCCACTAAGAAGGTGAGAGGTATCCTGGGCTGCATTAGGCAGAGGAATGCCAGCTGGTGGAGGCATGTGGTTCTCCCTCTTTATTCACTGCTGACTACTGTGCAAAACGACACTGGAAATACTGGAGAAGAGCCCAGGCAAATGCACAAAACTTATTAAGGAGCTGCTGTATCTTACACACAATGAGAGAATGAGAGAACTGTGGCTGGCCAGCCTGGAGAAGAGATGTCAGAGGGGGTCTTATCAGCATACATAAATATTGTCTGATGGGAGGAAATGAAGAAGAGTCAGATTGATTCTTCTTGTGAGAGCTCAGTGACGGGACAAAAGGCAACAAACACAAATTGGAATACAAGGAAATCCCCCCGAAATATATAAAAAAACTATTTTATTGTGGGGATGGTCAAACACTGGCATAGGTTGCCCAGAGATGATGTAAAGCCTTCATATCCAAAACATAACTGGATGCAGACCTGGGCAACCCACTGTAGCTGACCTTGCATGTGAAGAGGGGTTCCACTAAAGAATTTTCAGATGTTCTTTCCAACCACAACTCTTCTGTGACGGCACTATTCTTTTCACACTGCACCAGAAATATTGCAGCAGTATTCTTTCAGCTGATTTGTATTTGCATCTCTGACATGTCAGCAAATAAGAGATATATTTTTTGCTCTTAGTGTTCAAGCTAATAATTCACTAGTGCTCTTTAGGATTTGGGTAGCTTTAACCATATTTAGGCTTTGAATGACCAAGAATCAAGATGCCACCCTCTGTGCAGGACAGCACTGAAAGACTCACTCTTGGAAATGGCCCAGCAGGGTGGATTTAAACTACTCTTTCCCTAGTAAGACCATCACAACCACTCACAAAATTAAATTATTTAACTGGTGGGTGTCTGACCAGGATTTTCACAGAAGTTTACAAAACACACATCACACTTTGTCTGCAATTATTTACAAGACCCTAAGCAAACTCTGTAAAACCCACAGCAAGTAGTAGGTATTTTGCCTGCACACTCCTGAAAATGAACAGGGCTGAGAACCACACCTCTATAATGTTGAAGCATGAGGCACAGGAGATGGGGAACACAAGCCCATTTGTGACACCCAGCTTGTTTCCCAAACATCTACAAACATTTGAAAATGGCCGTGACCTACTTAGAAAAGTGAATAGGCTCAGAAAAACAAGGATAAGCAAAATATTTATAAAATTAGGAAAAAACATTCATAAGTAAAACTTTTAAAAATTCTTTGTAAAGCTCCTTACAACTCATTTAAAATTTTGCTCATTCACTGAAGTCAACACAAGAACATTAGATTACTATTCTATTCAACCAAACCAGATGGGATTCACTCATTGCTACAATTCCAACTACATAAAGTATATTTGTCTCTTCTCTCTAATCCCTCTTTTTCTGACATTAATGCAAGAGTCATTGTAATGGGTAGGCTTGTTATGAAGAACTAAATAGTAATAAAAAAATACAGAAATTGCTGTTCTTGTATTCCTCTTGTTGTTGAAGAATAAAATTATACTGTAAATTAAATCTGATTTTATGACATTTTGCATGCATATAGATCTTCATGTGAACTCAGGGGAGCATACTTTATTTGAGCTCTGTATTCCTTATACTTTTTAATTAATTTTTCTTTGTAATTCAGAATAAGTTTCTAATGGATTCATGGAACAATATGGGGTCACTTGGGGGTGATTTTAATACCTGCAATTCCCATGGTTATTAATCAAAGACTTTTTAGCCTTTTAGATAAATTATCTGCCTTCTGTTTAGAAGATTGAGATTAAGCATGTGAGAGAAATTGTCCCTACTGACAGAAAGAAAAAAAGTCAGGGAAATACAAAATACAACATTTTGGATACCTCACAAAACTGCAGAATATGCTTTAGATTTTCAATTCTCTTTCATCTAGCTTCATGAAAATAACTTGCTATGAAAACAGAAATTATTCTGGAAAGGGATGATTTTCATTTACTGCCTATAAATCTCAGAAGGTGTCATAACCAGTAAAACATTTTTTAGTTGAGGATTTACCTTTTTCAAGTGACAGGATTTTTTTAAAAATTGCTAGGCTTTTAAGCACCTAAGAAAGAAAAAAAAGGTGTTCATTTAGCAAGTTTAGTTGGGAATCTAAATTTGCATACCCTTGAACAGTGGTTGTTACATTTTCATCCACTGAATGCTGAATCATACAAACAGACACAATTTCTGTGCAATTAATTTGGTTCTTCTTGATTTCATGGTGTCCAATAATTAGGAAAATTCTGGTTGATTTTCTGTTCACTAAAGGAACAAAACAGTTTGTTTTCTATACTTTTTCACTTCATCTAGAACAGCACAACTGTAGAGAAATTTCCTCAAGAGATAGCAAAGACGGAAGAACGTACGTCTGAATTGATACATTTACTGTGTATTTATATATACAAAATATATATAACCTAATATCCAATCTCACAATTCTACTCATCATTCAACAGTGGTTAATCTGATAACAAGAACTCTCAAAAACCAAATAATTTATATTAGCTGTGGACTTGACTTCAACATTTCATATACAAGCATCCTCAAGGTGTGTGAAAATTCAGTGCTTGTCTCTAGCTCACTTTTGTCTCTCTGTCAAAATGAAATTGATCACATTTCACAAAAGCATTTTATTAACAACAGCTCTGTTATCATAATGTCTAAGTATTTCACAAATTTTCTTCACCTGAAGAAGAACCTGATTTATGAGTTGCTAACCTGAGCCACAGCTGCTCCCGGAGGAGAGTGGTTTTAGCTGTTCAGGTTACGTGGGGGATGTGAAGCAGTTTAGCTGCATCTGTGCTTTGATCCAGCTGGGGGGATTCACCTGGACCTATGGCACACCCAGGTGACTCATCAGGTCCATTCAATCACCTGCTTCCATTCTGCTGCTTACAAACTCCAACTGGCTCCTTCAGTCCATGTTGTGCAGAAGACATTACATTCCTTCAGCTTCATGAAGTAAAGGGTACATTGGTTTTTTGAAGCCATGCAGAAGTTGGTCAGAGGACCTGGGCACTGCTTTTGTAAATCTGATGCTGTTTCTCATTCTACATCCTGTCTTCTTTCTTAGCTACCAACCACACATAACTTGGAAAGTAGCAAGGCAAGGGGAAGACAAAGCAGAAAGCAAAAATTATCAGCAAGAAATAAAAAGTGGGTAAAATATCCCCCTCCAATATGGGGCCAAAACAGACCTGAGAAACACTTTTCACTTTCATCCCCCAGAAGAAATTTTCTGGAAAGAGAAGACATCTTGATGAAAGCCACATAGAGAAGTCAGAGAATAGACACGAGATGAACAAAACAGGCCTTGGAGACAACCCTACACAGTGATGTGCAATGTTCTCCATAGCAAGCATTTCTTTCCTATGGAGAGCTTTGCACATCACTGCAAGGCTGCATTTCAAAAATTGGAAACCATCTTCAAAAAATTACATTTATACAAGTCATAGGGTATACAATGTATACTTTGCTTCATCACTGTGATATTATGAATGCTACGTGTCTCTTCTTCCTAGAGGAATACTTCAGAGATCTCAATATGATTAAATAAACAAATAAATAAATAAAATTTATTCTGCCAAAAAAGTCAAAAGATTAGAGTAAGTACAAGTTATCTCCATGTAGTATAGAATATGTAGCACATATTTTGCATGTTCATGGAAAGAGACTCTCAAAATACATACTATATATACATGTATTTATCTATACCCTAAAAATGGAAGAAGAGAAGACACACAGGCTTCAAGAACATGCATATATCAGCAGGTCTTATTAAGGTGCATGTGTTAGTTGTATCCAAAACCCAGGCTTAGCATTTTGCAGAGCTGTCTCATTCTGGAAGTGAAGCAATTCTTCATTTGCCATGATCTTTTCATGAACTTGTGGGTAATTTTGTGTCACTAAACATGGCAGGAGCATATTTGTTTATTAATTAGAATACTAAAATAGTTATTAGGAACATCATCCAAATTTTCTACAATTCAACTCCCAGCTTTATTCAGGAGAACAAGTGGCCAAATGGCTCAGCCTCAAATGTGAAAGTGAGGGAAGCAGTGTGAGTCAGACCAGATGGCTGTTGACCTTAAGGCAAGATAGGAATGGATGGGAAAAGCTTTTTTCAGCTGTGCTTCTTCTAGGCACTGTTTCAGAAACTCACCCAGTCCTGGTAATGGAAAAAGTTTTACTTTTCAATATCGAAGATGATCTAGTTGAAAAATAGTGTATTTGTTTCTAATAACACAAATACTACTTTTTATGTCTTTAAAGATACATAAATTGGATGACAATAGGAAAAAAGCAATAAAATTTACTTTCTTGAATCACAGCATTCCAGAGTTTGAAGGCTATGAGAGTATCATCTCTTCTAAAATCACACACTGCTAACAATTATTACCATTCTTCCAAGGTGACCATTGGAACAACACTCTAAAGAAAAAAGAATGTATTTTTAAGCTAAAATGCATGCTTGCATTTTAAAACAACTTTTACAATTTGAAGGTTCTAATCTTGTACTATATGAAATGTGTTATGATATAAAGTTTTCAACAGTTGAAACAAGACTCTGAAACAACTTGTAATTATCATTACTATTTTCATTTTTCTTTGAGAGAATTTGATATCTTCTGGATTTATCCTAGTTAAAAGAACTCAAATTTTTAAATTTTAAAATCCTCCATAAAATGTCAATCACTACCTAAATAAATGCAATGTCTGATTCAAGGTTTGAGTCAAAGACTTTTGAAAACAGGGGAAGATGTTTAAGTCTGTGTGCTCTGGATTTGATCCTCAAAGGCTAAATAGGCTACGAGATAAACTTACATAAAGATTACTCCTCTCTGTATATCTCGACAAGCTCTAGTGCTTTGCTCTTACAATGGTTTATCCATAGCCTAACAGATAAACAGAATGCAACATAATCAGAAAATCAGCTGAGTTACAGAAATATAAAAGTAAACACCTCCCCATTTTTTTTTCACTCACAAAAACAAAAAGAAAGAAAAGGAAAGTGAAATTATTTCTATTTTCTCCCTGAGAATCCACTTGAAGCATTAATTAAGCATGCTAACTTTAATGTGGTAAGAAGGTCTGCCAAGTCTTTGTTGCTATTTTGTAGTTTTCTGTGGTTTATCTTATTTTTCAGCAGTCCCTCTAATATTACCAAGATATTATTATTCCTGAGAGTGTAGTCATGTTGTATTGTATTCTTTTGAGTGGGTCAAATAACCTTTATAGTACATTTTTAAAGTATCAGTGATGTCTAAGGAGTCTACAATATATGCTGCTGACTGGGAAATTATATTTGTATTTAATTATGCAATGCTCTGTGGAATTGAGAACATATTGCACAAAATGGCTTTGACTGACTGTTACATACTTTCTGCAGGTGTTATTATACACCAGGCTAACATAGTTATCTCTGTGTTATATGGAAATGAAGGAGTTCAGCACTGGGGGTGTATTATATTTATAGGTTCACAACTGTGTAGTTAGCTTTACTGGTCATGCAACACCTCTCATTCAGACAGACTATACAAGCTTGCAAAAAATGATATACACCCTGCAGAATTTGATATTTGGTAATGAAAGCCAGGTCTGTTAGCAGAGCTGAGAATGCTAGTGTTTTGTATTCCCCAAAACACACTTGACTTCATGGGAACCCTACTAAGTGGCACCAAATGAGAATCTGGCTTTGTGTGCACTGTCCCCCGGGAATGTCATGGATTTGTTACATGAAACCCATAAATCACTTTGATGTTATCTGGACCTGTATTATCATAGGAACTCTACAGGCTGGTAAAATATGCTTCTGTATCATGTAGAATGCACTTAGTGCCTCTGGGCATTGAGTCTGATATTGAGATGCACCCCACTGTGCCCTGAAACACAGATTTTGTGCAGCATGGGTGCATGTGTGGCCAGAAGGAGGCCATTATCTGTACCTTGATTACTCTTTCATTACATCTTTGCACAGCTACACCAACAACTCTTCCTCTTTCTGTTTAAAAACACAAACAAATGCTAGCAAGCACTTTACTGTGTTTTCCCCCCTTCGATATTGATTTGAGAAAATGAGCAAATAATGAGAAGTAGTGCACTCCAGTACAGGAAGACTGAGAAGTTTTAAGTGCCAGGACTAATAGATGGCAAACACAATTTGTTGATGGTAAGAGCATAATTGTGAGTTTTAAACAAACAACAAAAGGAAAGAGTTATCTTCTAATTGGTAAGAAACTTAAGCATCCTGAACTCAAGAAAGACTTGTAAATTGCTGAAAAATAATACTTTTTTAGCCCTGAATTCAGTGTTCAGGCACAGAACAGAGTTCAACCAAGATGTAGAGATGCATCCCCAGATAAATATGTTACAAGTCAAAGCTAAAATCACAACTGTGTAAGACAGTGGTCCTGATGCTGAGTATGGCACCATACCAGGTGCAGTCTTTCAGGAAAAAGGGCAGAGAATCTAAATTCTGGGTATCCCAAAATATATACAAATACTCGAGTGCAAAACTGGACTGCAACAAGACAGAAAATAAAATTATCAGTGAAAAGAGTATGAACTACACCAAGAAAGAACAAAATTAGCAATTCTTAATCACACCATTAGGTACCAAGAAGGGTGGAAACAAAAGCCTTAGTAAGAAAATTCCCTTCAGGAATTATTTTTCTTTTTGAAACTCATTGAAGCATGAAGCACTGCTGAACTTAAGTGGCTACTTGATTTTCTAAACAAAGGAGACATAGGGAGCTATATGGCAAGACAAAAAGGCAGGAGCAAGAAACAAAAGGATGGAAAGAAGAAATAACTATAATAATGTTTTAACACCTAAAGGCAGCAGCAGAAACTGGGCAGAGAGGAACCAGACAGTGAGCATATGCAGAGCAAGAGACAGACGTTTTAGCCAAAGGCATACAATTTCAATCCTGCTTCAAATTTCTAAACAAATGACTTTATGCACAAAGTGCAGTTTTTTCTTATCAGGCTCAAAAGGGTCTGCTGAATGCTCACTGCTTTGAAAAATTTAGCAAAGAGACTCAGATTAAAAAGTTATACAGAGCAGCAGATCTACAGATGTTTCCATGCATCCAGCTTTTGGTGTCTGGCTGGAAATACCTCATCTGTTTCTGCGGGTCTGCCTGCTACTGAAAATATAATTTGCAGTGGTGATGCCTCATGGTGTGTCTCTAGTTCTGATCGCTGGTTTTGAAAACTGTTGTTCCTGGCTTTATTTATAAAATGAGTACAATGTTTTTTCACAGAACTCTGACCCCTCATGCATGCTTAATAAAATTTACTACCATAAAAAAGTCTTATTTGACCCAGTGGTAAGTGATTAATACTATCTTTAAATCCAGTTTCAAAAAACAGGAGAAAGATCTTAAATCTTAGGAAAGCTCAGACGAAAATCTTTTGCTTAACTCTTTTTTTTCAGTTAAGAACAACTCAAAACTTGAAGCAGTTGTGGAAGCCAAATGCTTCAGATTCTCAATTCCAGATCAAAAAAATGTGGCTTTGAACTTGTCTTGACACAGGTCTCATTCAAAATCATAAAAGCCAATAGCAGACCTTCAAAGTGCTTTGTAAACAGGCAGGGCTGCTACCCTTTGGGTCCAGCAGTTAAGTTTTTCTCAAGTAATTTTTGGCTTTCTGGCCAATTAGCAATTACACTGAAATCTCTTACATATTTCCATTTTTTTCTTTTTGAACTCTATGTTTTACAACACATTCTGAATTAATGAATGAGAGTGCCAACTAATTTGTACTACATAGAATCAGTTTCTTAATACTTCAAAATATTTTACGTCCTTTGGTNTTGCAGAATTGAGTTTTAGTGGAATCACAGAAGATGTTAGTCAGATAATAGAACTGGTTTCCAATTCATGCTGTAAAACATTTCTAATTCTGGTCTACAATAAAGACAATTATTTTTGTGCTCCAACTTTTGCTCCTCTGACCTCCTCCTTCTCCACTCAGGTATTTTTCACTTTGTTAGAATTTCCTTCTTTAGGCACAATTGTCATATATGAAAATTCTGTAAGACTTTAAAGTGCTGCACAACAAATATAAACAAATGTAACAGCTTCTGGAATAAGACTGATCTTATTAGCATTAACCCTTTGGTTTTTTTTGATTTCTTTAACATAAAAAATCAAGCCTGTAAGGACTCTTCTTTCAGTGTGTATCCCAAACCATTAATTCAAATATTTCTATTCAGAAAAAATGAATATATTAAGTAAGTTTTGTTAAAGTCATTACCAATTTTCTTCTGTAAATTCCATCTCTCGTTGTTTATTCAGTTTCATAAAGAAAAATAATAGAGCTTTAGTTTCCACAGAGTATAGAGATTTGATTTAGAAGTGGGTTCTTGAGAAATATTTAATTTACAGTAACTCTTCATTACTACTATTAAAATAACAGGTGTCAAAAAATGTCCTGTTCAATGTCAAAAAGACGATTTGTCTTTAATTATATTCTGCTTTTATTTTTGTTCTATATTCACAGAACCACAGAGTGGGTCAGGCTGGAAGTGACCACAGTGGGTCACCTGGTCCAACCTTCCTGCTCAGTCAGGGTCATCCCAGAGCACACGGCACAGGGCTGCATCCAGATGGTTCTTTAATATCTGCAATGAGGAAGACTCCACCACCTCTCTGGACAATCTGTTCCAGTGCACGGTCACTTGTGCAGTAAAGAAATTCTTCCTCATGTTTAGGTGGAACTTTCCATGCACTGGTTTCTGCCCATTGCCTCTTGTCCTATTGCCTGGCACCACCAAGGAGGGCCTGGATCCATCCTCTTGGCACTCTCCCTTGAGATATTTAAGCACATTAATGAGGTCTCTTCTCAGTTGTTTCATCTTGAGGCTGAACACATCCAGCTTCCTCAATATTTCCTCGTAAGAGAGATGCTCCAGACCCTTGATTATCTTTGTAGCCCTCTGCTAGGGTTGCTCCAGGAGCTCCAGGTCTGTTCTGTATTGTGGAGCCCAGGACTGGACACAGATGTAGACTCACTGGGCTGAGTAGAGGGACAAGATAACATCGACTCACTGACAATGGTCTTCCCAATGCACCTCAGGACACCCTTGATCCTCTCGGCCACAAGGACACTCTGCTGGCTCATGGACAGCTTGTTGTCCACCAGGACCCCCAGGTCCTTCTCTGCAGAGCTGCTTTCCAGCAGGTGGGTCCCCAGCCTGTGCTGCTGCATGCAGTTGTTCCTCCCCAGGTACAGGATCCTGCATTTGCTTTTGTTGATTTTCAGAAGATTCTTCTCTGCCCATCTCTCCAAGCTATTATTCTTAAAATGCTTAATTAGTCACTGTTTTGTGAGTATTATTATTTTTAATTATTTTTATTATTGTGCTTAATTAATTTGCTTTACACTAAAACTACCTGCTCACTTACCTTTAAATTTGTGCAGTGCCTACTCTTGGTTATCTCACAGTTAGAATTGTTCATGCAATTACACATGGTGCAGAGAGTGGCAGGACAGGCACCCCCACAGTCACCACGTACCTAAGCCCAGTAAGAGTCTATTTGAGCTAAGCAAGAGGTTGGGCAATGGGAATGACAGGAGAGTAGCTCTGCTTCTGCACACATTCAGGCTTGGCCCTCTCTCATGTAGGATGTCTTCTCATTAGTGTCAGTTACAAAGGGCAAAAAATTGTCTGTGTTAAAAAGTATGAACGAGTATGAAATGAAATGTATTAAATGCCTGTGTTAAAATGTGCAATGAAAGTATGAGTGTACTTTACATGGGTTACTAAATAGCCTTTGCTGGTGAGAAATTTCAGCTATTACTTACCTGAGCCAAACAAACATAAACTAGCGTTTAATATTTCGTCCTAAGTCCTCAGGGCATGCAAAATGCCTCTTCCCCCCAGAAAACTCACTTTCCAGAGCAGTCTTTAAATTCTCTAATGGTGTTCTGAAAAGAAGATAGAATTGGGAAAAAACCTATATTTCTCTGAAAACAAAGAAATCAAAATAAAAGAGGATACACACAGCATCTACAATGTATTGTGTCCTTTGCCTGGTACCTCCTTATCTTCTTATGAAGAGAATTCATGAGTGAAAACCACTTCTGCTGGAATGTCAGTACCAATGTCAGTTTCTGGGATGTGACTTCAGCAGAATTTCTTTGTGGTGTTGCTGTAAATAGCTTGTGTTGATTGGGCTTGTTGTGTTTTGAATTTTCTGTTGTCTGAGTTAATTACACGTTGGAAGCATAGGACAAAGCAATGCATGTGAACTACTGAATTAGCTGGAGATTCATTCCTCTTGAGCTACAAAGCCAGAATCCTGGTTTTCTTTTTCTATGGAAGGATCCAGCAGGGAATGCTTACTGCACAGTAAACTATGGCTCCAGCTTTGCAGGGAAAAGGAGGAGAGATGCCTTGACACTTCTAGACACAGAGCTCACCTCTGTTGGATCATGGCAGAGGGCTTAAACTGCAGATTTAAACTGTTAAGTGCAAAGTGAGCCAGCAGATTGCAGAACTTCACGACTGGGAGGTTGCAACACATCCTGAAAGATAACTGTATTTAGTATCCATGTCATACAGCAGCTTCCTTGTATGATGGTAACATTTGGTAAAGGTACTGATTTGCTCACATTTGGGAACAAGCTCTGTTACAGTGTAAGCACACAGGAATTTTTGCATCAATTTGGATGGTACAGGCTGATGATCTATAAGAGCTGCTTCAGCTTAAAGATGAAACTTCAGGCAATGGCAAAAATAAATTTATAAGCTCATGTCCTTGTTTATAAACCAATTCTAAGTATGAAAATACTGTTTCTAGCTAAGACCCACTGCAAACAGAAAGACTGACAAATGAGATATAGTTACATTTTACTGTCAGTTAATCTTCCATGAATAAATTAAATCATATTTATCCCTAGTGTAATATCTTTGTGGTTTCTCCCTTATCCTTTTTGTTTGTTTGTTGCTTTGTGTCAACTACCCCGAAAAACCTTATTTCAATGTGCTTCTGAGAAAAGTTCTTTGTTTCTGAAGCTCTGCTCATAACTCCTACACCTCTTTTGTGATTAAGCATTGGCCTCTATAGAAGCCCCTTATCTCCACGTTCCTCACAGTTCTGGGAAGCAGCTTTTCTAAGACCATGTCTCTGTGTTACCTCTGGAGCTGGGGCTTATAAATTGGGTGTTGGCTGTAAGTTCTCTCCTGTGAATGCATCTGTCTGTTTGCTCAAGCCAGTGCAGTGTGTGATCCCACCATTCACAGGCCCTACCATCTCTCTTCCTCTGTCTGTTACTACTCGATATAAAATATTCCAAACTTCGTCAGGAGTACACCTTCCTCATTTAAAAAGTTACCTTCCTTATTTAAAAATAAAAGTAATGAAAACTTCTTCTTTACAAACTTTCATAATTTTTCTCTACTTGTATAACTATTTGATACAAATTTATTTTACATCAGATTTTTAGATTCTGTCTTCTGCATTTATTACTGCCTTACTGCATTTTTTGGGGCAAGGGTTTGAGGAGGTGGGGTTTTTTTGGAGGGGGATGGGGGAAGGATATTAGTGTGTTACTTAAGAATTACTTAAATTTGTTTGAAAAATAACATTTTTTCCCTTACGTGGTTCTCCAGTGAAAGTTAATCGTTACCTCCAAACAACATAGTAAGGATGTGTAACAGCTCTGTATTTATTTCCTTTTTTCTGAATTCTGCTTCAGAACCTGTTTTAATTTCTTCTGACCATTTTTATTCCTGAGGGCATCCTAATTATTTCTTCCATCCTTACATGCCAGAGATATGATCTCACAGCTTTCATCCTTGGTTTTATTCTTTCTGATATAATCAGTTAGCTTCCATTCAAGAATTTGTAACTTTTTCATGATCAAAGAAGAAAATGTTTATGAATGCAGATATTTCCTTTTTTGAATCCTTCTTTTTTTTCAATGAGGAATACTTTTGCAGTTATTTGCCCCTGGATGCAGTAGGAAACAATAAAGAGGGTGCTTTTACTCTGCCAAATGTTTCCAAATTCTTCTCCTGGCACATTCTCTCTTTAGTTTTCACTCTTATGTCTTTCCCTTTGCCTTATACCACCTCTATGTTCTTAATGTTGCAATGCTAGCACAAATTTAGCAAGAAAATTCAATTAGTACGGGGTATATTTATTAGTGAATAAATGTTATTCAGCTGTAAAGAAAGAAATAATTCTTGAAAAATATATTAAAAGTTAAGATTGTATTAAAATCTGATTTATACAGAAAATATGAAAGCATTTTGTTGGTGCTACAAATTCTTCTTGAACCATATGTTGTTTTGTTTTTTTTTTTCTTTCCTTCATGTTGTCATGAATAAAAATGAACCTACAAGCCAAACTTGACTTTACAATTGCATGCATTATCTTTATGTAGAATGGTCACATTTAAACTAACTTAACAATTTTAACTAAGTATGTTGGCAAGTTGGATTTCAGCTTGATCATGGACTTGTATTGTTGTAGAAATAGATAATCGAAACAAAATCCATCTCACATTCCAAAATAGGCTGTCTCTTTAGAAAAGAGAAATTAAATTATTAAAGTCTATTTGTGCAACTGCAGAAGACTGAGAAAAAACTTCAATAATAATTTCTTTCTATTTAACAAGAGCACAATATTTCCATAAACTTAGTGTGAGCAAAAAAACTCAGTGTTAAATCCAGAATGAATAAACTAGCTGAACTTAAAAGGTTCTGAAGTAAGAGTTATTTCAATTTAATAGTTTTATGCCGGTCTCTGAGTACTCAGGGATTTAGTACTTTGAAACAGAATTGGCATAACAATCAGTGAAGTGAATGATGTCATTTCCTAAAAGGCCAATTCATGTTCTCCTTTTCCAGACAGATATTGTATGCTCAAACTTTGTTCTTTATTAAACAGATCTGTGTAAACCTCAAGAAGATATTAATTTCAAACTTTCAAATAGAGCTAATACTTGAATTTCATAATTCTAAGGTTAAATCTTCTCTATCAGTCTGATCTAGTTGAGCAGAGAAGGTAAAAATGACAATTTAAAAACCCCTATGATCTCCTGCCTTCTCCAACGTTTTTCTTTGGCTTTATTAATCTCTTCCTCTCCCCTTTCATTTAAATTTCTCTTTTGTTCTGTTTATGACCATTCTGGTTTTCAGACAGATTCCTGGACCTTGCAGCTGTTCTTTGGCTGAGGTGATATGGAAAGGTAACTTTGAAGAATTTTCTTGGTTAGTTTTATTATTTTTTCCTTCTCTGAAATGCTGTTGACAAAAATGAGATTTAAGGTTTAAAATTACTTGATGTCTCTTCTTAGCTGTGGTGCAAGAACTGTGAAGATACTTCAGATTGTGTTGTTCTATATGCTGAACTGAATATCAAATATGTAAGTATATAGTATATATGTCCCAATCAAGAATTCAAAGTAGTATTTAACTGTTTTAATTCTCTTTCAAAGGGTCTCAGAGCACTCCAGCCAAGATCTACAGATAGATGCTAGGTTCAACAGTGTCTTTGTATGATCTATATAAGATGCGAAAGATGTGGTGAAAAGAAATTAATAATTTAAAAAGTTTCATCACCACCATAGTGCTTGTATTGGTTTAATTTCTTGAATTTATTTGTTGCTAATTTGATTTCCTTTTTCTTATCCTCCTTGGCCTGGATCACATCCACTTCACATTAGTCTGTGCATCTTAAGATTTGCTTCCAAGAGCAGTAAGATGTATCATGCTTTGGATGTAACTGCTTTTTCCTTTAGCTATTCAGGTAGCCAAGACAAGTCACTTAACCTAGGTGAAACTCCATTTGTTGCATAAAAGGACCGTTGCCCAGCTGTGTGATGCTGTCACCTGCTGCTGAGGAAAACAAAAATTGTGTGCTGGGACCAGGTCGGTTCCTAAGCGAAGCATTCATTTCTAGGAAAATTCCTTTCTGGGGTGAATGCATTTATACATGAAAGCATGAGTACGATGTGTCCCCTGGACATGAGATAACCACTACAGAAACACACCTTCCCTGCCAAAAAAGTAAAGCCTTTACTGCAGTCTGGTGAGGTTCTCAAAAAGACAAGGGCCCTAGCATTTTTCCATATTTTACTTTGCATGTGAAGAAGCCACGGTGAGTGGGTCACACACAAATTCACACTTGCCCAAGCACCACTCACACAGAAGGAGTGTCAGCTTTGGGGATGTGTGCACTGAATGTACAGGTTGCCAACCACTACACTGGGCAAAATATTCTGCAGCTGAAATTGCTTTGGCAATTTGAGCTGTGTGCATTCAAATACAGAAATACAAGACTATGGCCATTGTTGATGCTTGTAATTATTACCTAGGCTTGGAAACATCATGTGGTCTTAAAATAACCAGTGGTTGCAGGCCTCTCCTCTCTGTCTTTTTGTTAATTGTCATGCTAATGAATTTCTGACGTGATTGTGAGGAAAGTGTCAGTGATTACACAGCAGAAAGGTGAAAATTGCAGCACTGAGCATGATAAGTGATGCCAAGCTCTAGGTAGATGTCTTGATAGCCTTTTGTTGCACTCTTTTAAATT
Organism: Chaetops frenatus; assembly: GCA_013400775.1. NCBI lineage: Eukaryota > Metazoa > Chordata > Aves > Passeriformes > Picathartidae > Chaetops > Chaetops frenatus. The sequence goes on from VZTR01033163.1 coordinate 574,258, forward strand.
TCAATTGTATATTTTTCATGCATAGCTAGGATCGGCATATTTAATTCATATAAACTTAATATAAAATTCTAGCCAGTCATTATGAGATTATTTATTTTATTACCAGAGTTTTCCTTTAATAACTTATAAAGGGACAAATAGCTACTTGTGAGGTTGACAGCTGGGTTGTTTTTACAGATAAGGCCAGAGAAGTAGAGCAAATCCAGAGGAAAAATGCTATGCTGCAACTTAGCACTATAGCAGGCTAGTTTTCAACTAGGCCATCTTAATTCTCTATTGAGCCCAGTGTAAACTCCCAAACTGTGTTGCTGATTCCCCAGGTAAATGTAGATTCTGGAACTCAGCAAACAGGGACCCACGTTTGGAATTCTGACAGCGTGTGTTCAAGCTGCAGAGGAGTTCCTCCTCTAGGTCTGATCCCATGTAACCTCTGACCTAAAGGTAAATATTCAAAGATATGATGGCCCCTTCTCACTCTTTTTGGGAAAATGTCTGTCTGTGGCACCAGCTGAGCATGAGGACAAAGGACCAAGCTCTGCAATCCATTGATGTATCCATTGATGCCACCATGTTTATGGAGCAACACGAGGAAAACCCCATGAGGCATTACTTGGTACCACCCTTGGAAAGAGCCTACAAGGCAAAGGCCCAATGGGAGGGTGAACACATCTGACATTTGGACAATAAGTTGCTCATAGGGAGCTACAAATATACACAGCATTTTGCAAATGAGTTGGAAAGCAAACTACTTTCCCAAGAAACTTCCTGAGCTAGTGAACTCTTTATGGAAAATAAGAAGAATAAGTTATGTACTATATCTGTTCTTTATAAAATATTGAGAATTTAGTGTCTGTAAGAGGATGGTAAGATGAACTCAATTAACTTTTAAACAAGAAAAAGATCTTTGCTCCTACATCTTCAAAAGAAAAAGAAAGCAAGAGATTTATTCTTTTTTTCTCATTTTTATTGGAAATAAAATTAATTTTTTTCATGCTTTATGTAACTGTACAATACAATAAAGAGTAAAAACATATTTTAGACCACACTTTAAGTTTTATTTTTAATGGTTGTTCTCTTTATATTTTCATCTCAAGAAATATTACTGAATAATAAAGCTTCAGATCTCAGCATAAAATTGCAACTGAACTGTAGTTATTATAGTGAAACTATTGTAATTATTCTTAGTTTATTAAAACTATAGTAAATCAGTCCTAATAATAGTAAGACTACAGTAATCATATTGAATAATAGCTGCAAATTATTATCTCTATATTTACAGTACTATTATAATGATTACAGTTCAAATATATGGTTTTATTTAATATAAAGTCTAAATTTACCATGGCAATTTTATTCAAGTTTCTTCCTATACATATTTCCTAGAATACAATAAATAAAACTTCTGTTGTGAACTAGGAAAACTTCATATCTGTTTTTAAAAACTGTCATAAAAATTATTGGTAATTAAAAAATATAGTTTAAAATTAATAATTTTGAGGCTTTCATGAATGAAAAATATTGTGGTACAAGAATTTTTTGCAACATGATGAAACTAATTTGGGAGACTAAAAGAGAAAATAAGTTACATTTTTAAAAATATTTGATATAATTATTTTCTTAAAAATTCTCCAAATATTTTTTAAAGTGGCAGACAGGCAAAACAATCTCTTTTACTATACTGTCTTGTCTTAGTAACACAAAAATTAGAAATATTGAAACTGGGCAGAAAATTGATAAGTTCTGCATGTGTCCATGTATACAAGAGGTAAAAGAATATTGCAATTCCTGTGCTTTAATGGGGTTATAAAGGGGCAATTTCACTTATTTGGAGAGCTGGATGGACCTCTGTGTTAGGCATTCCAGTTTCACACATTCAGAGTCTCATGACTCTCTGTAAGGCCCTTTGCTTTTCTCATATTTAGCTTGCGTGTTCTTGCAGTTCTTTCCAAAAGCCCACTGACACTCTTTTTCTACATCCCGCACTTCCTTCTGTAATATTTCCTGCATGTCACCCATTACAGGTCATTATTCAGAACGTTTTGAAAATGTAATGACCTGCTCTCTGATCAGACAAAAAAACCTATCTCCCAGTCTGTGGGTATCTCTTGAGATTTTCAAGGTGGTGATTTAGGAAATGGTTATTTCACTGCCACCTTGTTACATAGGCTTCATGAGAATGTCCACCCACAACCTGACTCCTGCAGGCTTGGTGGTTAAGCTATCAGGTTTGTACAGGTCTTCCCTACCTGAGCTCAGAGAGTTGAACTTATAAAAGCAAGAAAGCTTTTAAAATTCCTGGGCTAGAATCAGACTATTTATGAGCTCTCCCTTCTGAAGAAGGATGGGATTAAAACAGAAAATAAAGAAGGAAGAAGGGCACACAAATGCCTAAGCATGGGCCATTTTATATCCCATGGGATGAAGGCAAGAACCTCTCTTGAAGGACACACCAGATTTAAACCTATTTTACCTCAATGTTTTAGTTAAATCAGGAAGAATAGGGTATTTATTAATGTCTTCTATCTCTTCCCACATACAAAAATTACAGTGTCACTACATAGCCAGTGTGACAGTCTTTCTTAATGTAAAGAGGGAACTTCTGCTATAATGAAAGGAAAAACATTTTAAGATTGCCCAATACAAGAAAAGGAATCTTAAGGTTAGGCAGTCACCGTATTGATTAAAGATTTATTTTTCAGGCTAAGACAAGCAGTGAGGCAATATGGTCAATCATATGCAATCACAATCCCAAGCACTTCCAGAGAATCTGAATCTGGTAGAAATTAAAGTTCCTGAATTATCTCCAGTTTAACAAAATATAGTAAAAATAAATTTCAGAACATCTCCCACATAGCTCTAATGTGAAATCTATGTGAAAATAGCTTACTTTGGAAAAAGTCTTTTTTCTATAATTTTATGAGAAAGAAAGTGCATAATTTGCTATATAGGAAAATCTTTGCAGCTCTAAGATTTTTGGGTGTCTGAAGCTACTTTTCTATATAGGCAAATAACAAATAAAATAATATAAAGAGATAAATACAGTGAATAAAAAAAATTGAAATATAATGTATTCATATCCTGATTTGCCTGTCATTCAAGTACTCTTCATTTAAATAATGAGTTGAACTTTTTTTACTTAGCAGAGAAAAAACAGTTCTTTGTATTTATCAAATTATGAAAATTTTAGTCAGTAGCTATACATATGTGATAAACTGGTTAGAAATACATGCACATGCAAAGGTAATCAATGTCATTATAATGGGAAAGAAGAACAAAAAGTGGAGCTGTAGGGAGTTCTGACTCACAAAGAAGCAAGACTTAAAATATGGCTATGAACAGTCTGAGTGAGTCTATGAGAAAGAGTTCACTCTGCCATGACAAAAGAAATCACAGGGGAACATGATGCTTGCCAGCACAAAGAAATCTAGCAACAGGCAGGAGGTGAAAGTCAAGAACCAATGTGTACTAGGGGTCTAAAATAAATTTAATTCAGAAAGCGACAGAAAACTTGCCCCTAGAGGAGACCTTTGTTTTACGTTATCACAGAACAAGCAGAAACACAACTGAAGGGGTTATTGCTGTGTCTGCCAGCTGGAGGCCAGTCACTGGAGCAGACTTAATCATTAAACAGGATCCTCCACCCATTGGCAGGCTCTGATGGACGGAATTATAAAAAAAATTCCTTTTGATTGTGTGTTCAACCATGGCTGCAGCTCTGCAAGGTCTGCAAGCTGCATGGGATAATATCATGGGGAAGATGACATATTTATTATTTAAGCTTAAGTAGCAGATGTAACCCTCCACAAAGAAAAAAAAGCCCTTTCTGCACAGGTCTCCAGAAGCACACAGGGTCTCTGGGCAGGCCCTGAGGAGCACACAGCCTATAAGAAGTCAACACCTGAAAGGTGGCTGTGGTCAGGTGGGGGTTGGTCTCTTTCACCAGACAGCAACTGACAGAACGAGAGGACACAGTCTCAAGCTGCACCAAGGGAAATATAGACTGGATATTAGGAAAATTTTTTTTACAGACAGGAAGATAAAGTATTGGAATGGTTTGCCTGGGGCGGTGGTGGATTCAACATCTCTGGATGTGTTTAAGACAAGATTGGATGTGACACTCGGTGCCGTGGTTTAGTTGAGGTGCTAGGGTTGGGTTGGACTCGAGGATCTTGGAGGTCTCTTCCAACATAGTGATTCTGTGATTCTGTGCTTCTGTGATTCTGTGAAAAGTCATCATCAGCGTGGGCTAGTGTGAGGGACAGATACAAAGTACAGACACGATAAGAGAGATGCAGCTTTGAAGAACAGGTTTGTTAAAGGATGGCAAGATAGCAGCTGCCCTCAACTGTGCTAAACGTGTAGGACTTTGTCGCTTCCCGTGTGCCTAATCTAATGTGTCAACTCCTGTGCTTCCACATCTGCAGTGGCACATGTGATCAGGGTTTGACACCTGGTACTCTTGGAGCATTGGCAGAGTCTGTTGTTCTTCCAGGGGAGTCAAAAGTACCCAGCCCCTGCCCAAGCCAGCAGCATTAACTTGCTGGAGTTCCTTATTAAAATAGCAACACATGAGGAATGTTAAAGGCTGCAATCTAGATCCTTGAAGTAGCAGGGAGTTGAGTGGCTCTGTCCTGGCACTGTCCTTCCAGCAGAGGAAGAACAGGGCTACAATAGTGTTCCTACCTACCTGGGCTGCTCTGCCAAGGCACTTGTGCTCCATCCTGAATTTGGGAGGGTCTTGGACATGGGTAGATTAGTGAGCAGTAAGGCACTATCCAGTATATATAAAATATTTGAGACTCTACATCACCTCTCTGAAAAACATGTTGAACTAAATGTGAAAGGCCTTAATTTACCTCTTATTTTACTGAACATGTTAAAAAAACAGCAACACTTACCATGGCATGAACAAAGTAAAGGAAATAGACTGGGATAACTGGAAATACCCCTGTTACTTCAACACTTCAGTTTCCAGAACATTTTCCCCAGACAGTGGCCATTGACACAGGCTGCAAGAGGAAGGAAAAAACTGATTTTTCAGCTTCAAAATGACAGGATGTCTGCAATAAATGATATTACTATCCCGAGAAGAAAAGAAAAGAAAAGAAAAGAAAAGAAAAGAAAAGAAAAGAAAAGAAAAGAAAAGAAAAGAAAAGAACCCCAAAAAATTTTTACAGAGCATCTTGGGTATCATATTTTCTAGAAAGCTTTTGAAAATATTTTATCGCATCAGTGTTAGCAGTCAAGTCTTTTTACATGAGAATGTAACCACGGCTGTTCTGGGTTAGATGAAGGATTTATCTAACCCAGGGATCTTGTGTTTAACGGTGGCCAATAGCAAATGCCTAGGGAGGAATATAAGAGCAAGACACGCAGTGATGCTCCCTGGGTATATGCTTTCAGCCACCAGAAATCCACAGCTCAGGGACATCCCGACCCAGAGGTGTTATCTCTATGTTTGGTAGCCTTTGATAGATTTTATTCCATTAATTTGTCTAATAGCTTCCTGAGCCTCTGTCAGCTACCGGCATTTTTGTATCAGCAAGCAGTGAAGTAAAGGGGAAACCAGATGTGGAAACGATTTTGACAAAAGGCTCTTCTTTTTAGCAGAGACAAGAACCTGAAGACTAACTAAGAGAGGCAGCCTCATGTTCAAAACAAGAGTTTTGAACTTAGTAGTTTGTGAGCTGCCCCAGAATCCTAGGCCACCATTTGGCATTCCTGGGAACTGAAGTCTTCAGGACTGAATCAACAGGGAGCATATAACCACTATTGTAACTGAGTCACGAGCAAGATTAACAGTGAAAAAACCAAAAACACAAGGAGACCAAACTGATTTATTTTGAAAGCAGAGGGATTTTTTGAGAAAAGCAATTTTCACTGAAATTTCATAGGGAACAGATAAATACACATTTATATGGGCACCAAGTTCAATCCTAAAGTTATTACGTCTGCTAATTGAGTATCTGGCTTCTTAATATTCAACAGCTGTATCACAAAAGGTTTTCTTGCATTCTGAAATGAATGTTTTTTAAAAAAGTACTCATTAGGCCAAAGCTTGTATCCTACAAAGGGACTACACCAAGCTAAATGCATCCTTCAAATAAAATTTGAGCCTTCAAAGAAAGAATTAGGAAACATTTAAATACAGTTAAATGCTTCTGCACAGTTTCTCTGGCATACACATGAATGCTCAAATGAGTCTCCTAACCCACAGCGCATGTTCCAACATCACCATCTCTCTCAAAGATGATGTACCTGTAATTCTCTATAAATACCTTTTCCTTGGAATGCTGGCATCCAAATATTTTTATAACAAATGCATGGCTACAAGCCATTCTAAATGGCCCTGAATGGCTAACACAGATTTGTAATTCCCTTTCTACTCATAAATCAAATAGCAAAAAAAACCAAAACCAACCAACCAACCACACACACAAAAAAAAAATTCTATAGGAAACTAAGAATACAATTATTGTAATGTTCAGTTATATATAACTTATATATGTATTGTAATGATCAGTTATATATAAAGTCACTAGAAATTTGTTTGCTTTGGAAAAGATAGCTGGAAAAGATAGATGGAAAAGATAGATGGGAAAAATAGCTCTAGAATTAGACCAGGATCACCAGCAAACATATTTCTGAAATGTGAGTCAAGCAAAGAAAGAAGAAAGCCAGCAAGCCAAGGGGAGCACAGGAAATGGGAATATCCCCATATCATATCCAAAAAATAAATAATTCAGTTGAGCCCCACCATGTCATTTTCTCAGTGGATTTATTGATCTCCCATGCAATAACGTGCCACAGTACATTTTGATCTGCATCAAAATTATCAGTCAGCCACTTTATGAAATATTATCTTTGTTAGCTTTACCACTAACAAAAATACACTTTCGATTCTTCACATCCACATAGCACATCTATTAAAGCAATCTGGGAAATTAGTTTGAGATAAACTGTACAGCAATTTTATTCATAGCCTCCCTGTATCTCACACTGTTAATCTGCATCACAGCTCACTAAATAGTGCCTAATGTTTATTGCATTTAACTGAATGTATACGATTCTGAGGGTACGCCAGGGACCGATTATCATAATTATACATGTTTCTATGGAAACCCACAAGTCTATCAGTTTTGATTCATTATATTGTTATACCTTCTAGCACTTTCTAATTATTAGGTGCCCATAAAAAAGTCTCAGTCTTGCTGTTACTATAGAAATGAGCTATAGACAGGCCTCAATTGTTAACCCTTACAGGGCAGGAATGTATAAAAGGGAGAAACACAGCACTGGATAGAAGGTAGCTGTTTTAATAGGATAAATATAAACTATTTTAATCTACAATCTTAACTTTCTGTAATGACTTCACTGAACTTTCTCATTTGTTTGAAAAAAAAAGGTCCAGCTAGGAAAAGAGAGAAAACAACTTGGCTGTTTGCCACACAGTCCTGGATATGGGATATTATAGCTGCACTCTGCAAATGCCCCTCAGTGAGAATATAAGATTCCCTTGAAAGACACAAGTGTCATTAGCAGACTATGGAAAACACTGTAATATTTGGCCATTAGAAGTTTATAAAAAGTCCATTAAACTAAACTGGAATATTTGTACTCTTCTTAGTGGCCTTCAGTCTAAAACTGGCCTAATGTGCCACTGGGTGATTGAATGGAGGCTTGGTTTCAATGATGTGTTTATCATAAAGCTGTGTTCAGTGGGAAATCACAGGAAGGCAAGATTTCCTCAGGTGACTCCTGTAAAGGAAGAATAATCCAGGAGAAAATTAGTTATAATGAAAGTAATAAAAACACTCTAATTTGATATGGTTATTTTAGGCTAAGTTAATGCTATTGCTTACTTTGACATATAATATACCCATTTTCCTTCTCATCCTGTATCTTCTATCATAGCCCCATGAAACCTGAAATGGACTGAGTGGTTTCACTGTTCCCCTAACTCTCCTTCTATTACAGTTTTCAATTAGAAGTGTCTTTAGTTTAGATCAGCAAATCTCTCCCAAAGTGACAGCTCACCCTTCACACTGCATATCTATTTATTTTGGAAATCAACACACCATTCAGTAACCTGAGAATAGGTCTGATTTCTATGCTAATAGTATTCAAAAATATGTCTACGCCAATTGAAACAAGTAAACTAGGATTAATTCATAAATTCAATAATAAAAGAAAAGGGGAAACATTCATACTTTTGCTTCTTTAGCTGAAATTTTACCTTGCAAATTTCTGTCTTCTCAGGGAAATGGCCACAACATAGCTCATATGAGATTTCAGCTAATACTTCAGTTTTCCTATCTGGAGCTGGCTTCCTGGGGTACAGATGAAAAAGAAAAAAGAAAAAAGAAAGAAAGCAAAGAAAAAATATCACTGCATATTCATGTCATTGTGCAATGGTCATGGCATAGAAATTTTAAGCTCAAAGTTATGTACTTTTAATTCTGGTTTGGCAGAAAAAACTGATAATTTAAAATATATTTCCATGTTTTAAATGACTCACATTGTGTAATTAGCTGTAATCTACATATTCAGTTCTAAATCAGACTTCCACAACTTCCAGTCAATTAGAGCTAAATCACATTACCTACAACAATGAATGAGATGTACATTTGCATTTATATGTAAGAACTAGCATCAAAGAAAGTGAACAGAGTGTCATTCTATATAAAGGTCTCAGATTTATACTATATTTTCAAGAACCCTTCTGTTGGACTCTTATTTTACTATTGCCATATATGGAGAAACTAGATTTGCTGCAAAACAATCTAAGCAGCTAAAAAGAAAATTTAATCAGATAATTTAAAAAATCCACTAATTGGTATATTAATATGTAATTTATAAGGTATAATATGTTCAGCTAGATTAAAATAAAAATCAGACAGCAGAGAATATGAATATTTACCATTTCCAAACAATATGACAATGCACAGGGCCAGATCCTCCGCTAAGTTCAGTGGAGCTTTGCCAATTTACACAAGCTGAAGACCTTGCATAATATCTACTTTTTCAACTCAGTTGCTCATGGCTATGCTGTATAATTGTCCCACACTCTGGGTGACAGCAGCATGAGAGTGTGTCCAGCAGTGTCCAGCAGCGTGCTAACGTGGGCAGTGAACTTGGCTGACAGCTTGAGCCACTCACACCCCAGCAGTCCCATATTTCTAAGCTGACTTGATCAGTCCTTTCCCATCTGCTTTAAGGTGAATACCAGTCCTTCAAAGAAATATACAGAGTTTGAGGATCACTTCCACCCTGCAGGTGAAATTGGACCTCCTATGGTGTTCTTAGTTACATTGCCTTTGTGACAATGGGGCACCACATTATTGCTGTGGACACACAGTCAAGTCCTACTGGACTTCGTTTTCTGACATTAAGTGAGTTGGAAATGAGCCTATTAAAATTAACTCAAATAAATTAATTAATCAATCAATCAATTAATGAATTATTGGATTAATTATTAGCTATAAGGTAATTCATTACTCAAGAAAATGTCATTCAGCATTTATCATACACACAGTCTAGTGCTACAGGATCATATTTGCTACCTGATATATACCTTTTTGAACATATGTCTAAATATTATTTCATAAGCCATGGAAAAAGAAAATCTGTACCTAGCTATTTCTGTTCCATCTAAATATCAGATTCTTCTAAGAAATAAAAAGGCTGGTCTCACATTTAAATGAATGAAGACTACCT
>VZTR01033165.1:22767-37859 GCA_013400775.1 Chaetops frenatus
GCCTTTGGCAGTAATGTTAACTTTGCAGAAAATTCAAATCTGTAGCAGCCAGTAAGCTCCAGGGTTTGTGGTCTTTTCTGTGGCATAGGGAATGGTGCTGGCTTCTGCTTCTGAAGGATGTCATGAGCTGTGAGGAGACCTCATATATGGGAGGAGAAGAACCCTGAGGTGGCTGCTGTTCCATAGGTGTACTGGTTTTGGCTGGGGTAGAGTGAATGTTCTCCACAGTGGCTAGTGTGGGGCTGCGTTTTGGATTTGTGCTGAAGAGTGTTGATAATATAGTGAAGTCTTTGTTAGTGCTGAACATGGCTTGCAAAGAACCAAGGCCTTTTCCACCATGCTGGCAGGGGGGCTGGGAATTTGGAAGACACAGATGATCTTCCCCAAGGGATGTTCCAGACCATATNCTGTCCCAGTGCATCTCCTTTGCTGGTACCCTGGGTCTGGTGTGGTTAGTCATGGGTATGCTCTGACAAACCCCACTAATGTAATGGCCTTCTGGTAAGACAGTGCAGGCTACCACTTCTCAGACTGTGCCTCGGGCAGAACTTCTGTGGCTGCTTCTCAGCTGAAATGCTAAGAGAAAAACACATTTATAACTCAGCCCCATTCATACCACACTGAGCTATTGGTGCTGTTCTTGTGCCAATTACCCTGAATATAGTTTCCCATCACCTTAATGAAACCAAATTCTGTTTGGAATGTAATGCATTCATAAGGCAAATAAATCATAAACGTTAGCTATGCATGAGGGTTTTGCAGTTAGTGCATTTTTTGACAACATTATATTTGTGATATCCTTCTTTTAATCTATATGAGTTAGTAGCCAATAACAATCTATAGTTAAGGAGCATAAACCAAATGACCCATAGTTAAAAAGCATTATCTAAGCCATTCCTTATGAAAACAATAGCAATAAATATCTCTGTGAGTAAATTATAAAATCTCTTGTGTATGCAATGGGTTCTTGGTTTGATTAGCAGCAAATGAATCTAATTAAACATAAAGGAAATTCATGTCTTACCCCTGGAACTCTGTCGATCAAAAGGTAAGAAATTTGTGCGGACAATAAGCACAGTAGCTAAGGGAGAAGATAGAAACAAAATGGAGTTTATAAAATCCAATAGCTGTGCATAACCCAGCCTAAAGGTTTATTGAGTTGATGTGTTTTCTTTGCCTTCCTTTCCTCCTACCTTCCTTCTTTGCTAAATGTTGCATGTTATTTAAAAAAAAATGTCATAGTGAATGAGTAAGTCATGCTGAAGGACTTAAAATCTAATTTTAGGTGTAAAGCTGAAACATAAGAAATTCAGATAAAGTCACATGGATCAAGGTTCATTTCATAGAATCAAAAAATCACGGAATTTTTAGGGTTGGAAGATCTGGAGATCATCTAGCCCACCCTTCTGCCAAGCCCGCCCTTCTGCCAAGACAGGGTCACCTGGAGCAGGTGACACAGGAATGAGTGGATTTTGAATGTCCCCAGAGAGGGAAACTCCCACTCCCTGGCAGCCTATTCTAGTGATATGCCTCCCTCAATGTACAGAAATTCTTCCTCATGCTGAGGTGGACCTTCTTGTGTTTTAGTTTATGGCCATTACTCCTTTCTTCTTCACCATGTAACAAAATACTTAAGATATAGAGGAAGAGTTTATAGGCACAGAACCCAGAACAGCTAACATTAGCTAAACTGAGTGGGGAAAGGAGGTTATTTGCACAGAGTGATCCAGAACTTAGTTTAGGTGGGTGACTATCTGATCTATCCAGCTCTTTCCATAGAGGACTGAAGTCCTAGTGCTCATGCTTCCCTTAAATGTTTGAAGTTAGGTAAGCCAAGGATTCTGGTCCAACTGCTACGGTCTGCGTGTGTCTCTCTGTTCTCTCAGTAGTCATACCCTGATCCTCCTTCAATAGTATTTCTTCATAGAGTACCATGTATGTAGAATCATTCTCTGCATACACAGCAGTGGCCTGATTATTTAAAAAATTCAAAATTAAGGAAATAAAGAAAAGACATTGAGGGGAAAAAGTAATTGGAGGGAAGATGGTATTGATGCCACAATGTTCTACTTTACATCTTTCTCACATTAGTAGCAAGTAAAATCTATGGTGTATTTGTGCAAGGAATGTTTATGACGTTAAATGTTTATGACACTGTTTTATGACTTCATCTTCTTGAAAGTTTCTTCACTTCTTTCATTGGGAAGACAACTGTCACTGTTGATTTCAGTCACAGCTTTTTGGGTGACTTCAGTATATATCAGTCCACAACAATGCTATACATCAAATGTAGCTTGCATTTTTAATTTATTTATTTAATTATTTGTATTTTCAGTGCAAATACACATGCCCTCCAATCTTTGCCTGTGTGTTTATAGATTACTCTTGCCTTTAATCCCAACATTTTGGAAAAAATACTTCTTTTATTTGACGGTATGAGGTAGTATGCATGCATACAAGTGGTATTAAAAAAGTGGTGTGTATTTATCAATTTTGTCCATTTCAGGCACTTTTTTTTTTTTTACATAAATCATTGTCATTATAGGCTTCATTGTTGATGAAGTTATTTACCTCACTTGGGTCTGTTTCTTATGCGGTTTTGGTTTTTTTTTCGTTTGGGTTTTTTTTTTCAATGAGCTATAGGGTACAGCTAAGAGTATCCATTGTGATTTCATTTGGTGTATATATCTGTACATAGATAGTAAGAAAAATGTCACCAGTCATCCTGAATCAGAGTTGGAGCATTCAACCTGAAATCTACTGTATTAAAAAAATTGTTACAGTCCTGGACTGTGATATTCATTTTCAATACTTCTTGTTTTTCATTCTGGGAAGCAGAAGGTTCTGTCTTCATTGACATCACAAAAGAAGAACAAATATCTGTGAGAAGCTAGGCACAGAAAAGAAAAATTTACTGAGCAGAATCAAGTAGCTATTTTTGGTGGAAAAAATTCCCCACAAAACATCAGTTCACCATTCCTGTTAAAACTCTGAACATGGGATTTAAACTTTATTGCTCTGTTTTGAATCACCTTGAATTTTTTTTTTTTTTTAATGTTGAGTTTCAGTGGCAACTAAAAGCCATAGCCCATAATGGAGAAACTGAGAAATATTATTGCAACATGACTGATTTTCATTAATTCTACCAGTAGCAGAATAAAACATATAAAAATATCTCTGTTTGCAAAATTGTAACTGGATTGTAAACTTTTTATTCTGGTAGTTCAGAGCAAAGGGCTACGGCACATTTCTTGTCAAATGACACCAGAATACTCTGCTCCAACCTCATTGACAACCTGAACAAACCTTGGTAGCATACTGAAGAGGACAATCTGATAACAAAATAGAGGCGCTGAAAATATTAACTGGAAAATTCACAAGTACCCCTTCACTATGCCATGGTAAACACCTTCCCCACTACCTGTAGAAAACTTCAAAGAGTAAATAAAAAATTCTTCATTATGGTGGAGATGAAGCAGATATCAGCTTATACATTAGAAATATTAAAGGTTCTGATTAAATCATTATTTTCAATTCAGTGGATGTTTTTGGCATTATTGATCTGAAATAAGCTTCAATAAAATTTTTTTTGCATTAAAAAGAGATTGGATTCTGAAAAATTATGCTTAGTGTAATACTTGTATTGGTAAGATAATACAATATCCCTTTGGGACACTGAGAGGATACATCATAGCCGATATGTTTAAGCCTGTGCATGAGATGTAAGCTGGAACAGTCTAAATTGTGGATTAACATCAAGTCTAAAGATCATCCACTGAGAAATGAGTAAATTGTAGCTGTAGCAGGGATTATTAATACCTCCCTTGGCTAAAATCTGAATCACACAAATCACAGGAAAAAAAATTTCTACATTCACAAGTTTTTGGCAGATGAATGAGACAAATGCGGATCAAAAACCCTACAGTACTCAGATGGGTGGTGAAGACCTTCTGATTATTTCTGTAGAATTAGAAAAGGATCAGAATAACCTGTGCCTTTTGGTGTCTTCTGCAACAGCAGACCATAAAAATGGTTCTTTTACAGTTTTCATGTTTGGCTTTGATCTGAAAACTAAGATAACTTCTTCTGTGTAGTCCCTGGAGAGCTATAGTTATCTTTGCATTGAATTTATTTGAAAGTAAACCTGAAAAGTGTCAATACTGTCTTACATAAAATTTTTGTGTTAGCTCAGATAAAGTGAAACAGCTCTAAGGTGTACAGTCATGTGGAAAAACTCTGAAGTGAAGATGTTTAGCCTGATAGTGCAGCTTTAAAGACAGAAAAAATTCTAAAGCTGCATAAACCTTGGGATGGACTCTATACAACAGTGATAAATTAAGTGCTATATGGATTACAAATCAGTCATTTTTTTTTTAATAGGGGCCTCTGCAGAAACTCTCAAGTGGAGAAGAGTTCACTGTGCTTCTGTCATCAGAACCAGGACTCAACTTTGGTAGTTGGTACTGTAGGGGAAAAAAAGTCACCGGATGGATATACAATAAAGGAAAAACATACAGACATTTTCTCCTCAAATTGGTCAAAGAACAGTTGTTTGTGCGATTTGAAATAAAATCATGAAAGTACAGCAACAGCAAAAGCTCTGAAAAAATCTAGATGGAAGAATAAAAAATTGTGATGATGTGCAACTAGATGAACTCTGTGGGCATGTAAATAGTTCAAAAAATCAGACTGAGACATTTCTCATTAACCTTAGACTTTAAGGTTAACTTAAAGTTGATTTAGCATTAACTTAGCTTTTCTTACAGTAGCCTTTCTTCATGGTTGATTTCCATATCACTAAAGCCTGCTTTAGTTCCAACACATAATAAAGACTTCCTTGTTCATATTGGATCATATTTCTGGTAATTTCATAAGTTGCATAATACTTATTACAAATAATAGAAATAATTTGTCATGGAAAACATTAGACCAAGAAGTACAGATTGTTGGAGTTGGATTTATCTCTAAAATCTTTCCTCCCTCCTTGCTAACTAAGAACTTTTTGGCTTACTACAAAAATTCTGAAATCTACTATCCTGCAAAGAAAGAGATTGGTCAAGAAGACAGCTATAAACCATAGACAATGCTGAAAAGGTCTTTCCAAACAGGAGGATTTTTATGTTCTGAGTCTGTTACAAGTTCTTTCAATCTCTAGGAAATGAGATCCAGCATTAGCAGGGCTGCTGCAGCACAGAATAAAGAAAGTCCCAAGGAAATCAGAGCTCCAGGCTGTCACACAGAATGACACTCATGGAACACAATCAACTGCTTCAAACAGGCAGCATCAGTAGGGAAGAATCTGCAGCACAAACATACATGACTTTTAACTCCATTAGCTTCCAAGGGAAAAAAAATCAAATACGCTATTTAGGAAAGCTCTCATTTCCAGCCTAGCAAATCAGTAACTGAGTATTGCAATTAAAGAAGAACATTTCCTTGACAAGGATTGACTATGAATTTTAAATGAGGTTTTAAAAAATTAAAATAAGGAAACAGCAGCTGTGGCTAGCAACAGTTGTCTCCTTTTAGCTGCAGCCATTTGCTCTCTACTTGGCATTCATACTCAGCTCACCATTTTGCTGTGCTGTAGTTCTTTCCCCACTAGCTGAAGAAATCTATGCAATAAGAAGACTTCTGAGTGATTTGACTTTCCCCAAAGAGTTCACAAATCCTTTAAAAGTATATGAATCTTCTTTCACATTTTTCAAAAGATAAGATAAAATTACTGACTGGAACAAAGTTTGATGGGAAATGATCTTGCAATACCTACTCCAGTTGCTGAAGAGTATCCAAAGAGCAGAGTAACAGAAGTATTTTCACAGTAATACTCATTTTTGCTCCGGCAGTAATACTCATTTTTGCTCTACTTCATTGCCAAAGGAGTCTTCTCCACTGTCTGTTGAGGTCACAGAACTTCAGATCCTCATTTCCGAGTAACTTCATGTAAATTAATTGATTTCACTGGAGATTTTCAGTGAAAAAAGGAAGAGCAATATGTGTCCCTATAGATTTGGTGAATGCCAGATATAACAAGGAATTGTAAATAAAAAACTGATATCCACATAACAAAATGGCAAACTAAATATTTTGTCTCTCAGCCACAGTTATTATATTCTGTTTTGGTTTTGTTTTGGGGTTTATTTGAGTATTTTCTTTGTTTGCCAGACACTAAACAAATACTGAATCCATTAGCCTTGAGTTCAGAATTTGTGATGTTACACCTGTTTCCCTCTCATTCTCTAGCTGTTGAGTTTACTGGTGGTAATGTTGCTGAGCAAGGAAGAAACTTGTAATGCACCTCACAGAAATGTATAGCTTGATGGAGGGCTGGAAAATTAAAGACCACTGAGACTAGGATATTTTTTTTATTATTATTCCATAGGTAGAATCAGGTAAAAAACCATTTCGACTTAACAAATTTTTATTCTATTATCCTTTGCCCTGTGTGATATACTTTGAATGAAAACTATTTCGGAAGATGATATTACAATGTTACCAGCTGCATCTGTAGCTCATATAAAGCAGTTATTTAAAAATCCAGCCTGGATATTGATTATCACCTTTGTTTTAGAAGCTATGTGGTTGCTTAGCCATGGAAATAAATGTTTCAGGTATATACATTTAAAGGTGCTGTGGTTAACAATGAGAAAGACAGGTCTGGCTATTTAAAAAAGCTCCTTACTACAGGGAAGACTTTTGAAGTGTTTTCACAGAATGCACCAGAACCTACCTAGAATTTTAGCTTGCAAGCATGAGGGCCATATGACAAGGCTTCTATATGTATATGCATATACAGACACAATGTATATATGTATAAAGATAGGTTTATATAATACATAAAAATAGATATATACCCATAAGTTCATATATGGATATACACTGTATATCGATACATCCATAGACAAGATTCTCTCAAAAATTATTTCCAACAATAAAAAAGACTTGTAGAAAAGCAGCATCTGCCATGCCCCAGCAGTAATTGGTGCACCACCTGTTTATTGGGGGTTTATTCCTCACTTGAATAGTATTTTGTACACAGGCTCAGGCTGTACTTCCTTTTTGGCATGCATTTTCCTGCCAAGTAATTAACATGGTCTAGCAAGACATAAGTCAGATTCATAGTCTAAAGGACAGATTCTGCTTATCCCTTCCACAGCTCATCAGAAAGTTTCCTTCTCCCTCTTTTGGATTATGTTCACTCAAAACTAAGCAGTGCTCGGGAAGGAAGGCGAGATGCTTTTGCCATCACTCTATAGGTAGGACAAGAAGAGGATTTGTCAAGGGCAGAAGGCAGGACCCCTCCCGGTGGACCCAAGGGCAGCAGCAGCAGATGCAGCTGGGTGTGAGCACACTGGGTGGGGGCTGCTGAATGGCAGGACTTGGCCGTGTGGGATGGGAGAGAGCAGGCAACAGACATCAACCTTGTCAGGGGACAAGGAGGAAGGTTATCCTTCCAAATCCAGTGGGAGAATTAAATTAAAGTGTGCTTGGGGTGCTCACACGCAGGGAAGCAGAGGGATGCAGGCAGAGTCCCTGCCAGTGCTAACCACTCTATTCTGGCATCTGTGTCTTGTGTGATGTATACGATGTTATCAGATATGACCCATCACTGGGTAAAGAAGAGCTGAACTAAGCAGACACAGTGCTTCCCTACTGAAAAAATACTCCTTTGTAGGTGTGTGTTATTTTTCTTAGAAGCTCTTTTAGCTTTCTCACACTGTTTCTATACTTTCAGATACTTTTACTTAAGTAACTGAAACTTAGATTTGGCATTTTTCATGAAATATATCCTCATGCTCCAAAACATTTTATCTAGCAAGACAAAATAAATTTTAGTGAGTTTCCTAGGATTCATTTCTTTACATAGACTGGAAATGTTTTTGCTTACAAAGGCAATTTCATTTTGCCAGTAACTCTGGAAGGCTGCTACAGAGACAGCATAAAGTGAATATTAAACATACACCAAGAAAAGATCTAAAGGCCCACGTTTAAAACAAGAATTTATAATCTGATAATTAAAATTTGCAGGGAGTGTGTGTCTGGGGGATTGACCCTCTTCCTGTTAGTTTTCAACTCCTTGCCAGCCCTAATTGCACAAATGCATTGTCTTTTTTGATATTTTAGTGTAACAAAATAGCTCAACATTTTTATAAGTACAGTGCTTCCCCAAGGTAATTATCCAGAAAATAAAAGGACAGAGGAAGCTTCTTAATATGTGATCTGGCCTCAGACCATCCTGTCGACCGTGGCAGAACACTATTGAAAATACTAATTGGTAAGATACTTTTTCAACAATGAAAGACTTCAGATGACAACAAACCAGCATCAGATCAAAGGTGTACAACAGCAGTGACACAATATGCATTTTAAAAAGGGAGATAATATTCTCACTCCTTTCTTTCATTTCCTTTGTGTTGAATTATTATGGAGATCAGAAATAAAAATAACATTTCTAGCCTTTAAAGAGCTGAAAACTTTTCATAATAAACTTATGCTTCTTTTGTAGCCTTTTGAAGTGTCCACTTGTGCACAGGAACTATTTGTTTTTAGATTACGTTAACATTAACTTTCTGAGGTAGGATTTTGGACTTCAATAGGACAGAATCATCAGGTTTCTGCCAGTAACAATTTTTAAAGCCATATTCAAAGTAAGATATAAATATGTTCAAATATGTTCAAATTCATTTTTTTTAACTCCTATAATATATATTTTTAGATTCTAAAAGATTTCTACATCAAATAATGATAATTATTGAGCTCTAGAAAGCTCTTCTACAGAGTATTTAGAAAGCTCTTCCAAAGAGTATTTCAGTGTATCTTTAAAAAGAACTTTGCACAGGTGATGAAAGACATTAAGGAGGAGTTAGGAAAATCAAATCTTATTAAACTCCATAATTTCTAAGACACATTAGTATTCCCTTATAGAAGGCTTTGGTTCTTCAGGAGTCTATTCTAAGCCTATTATGGTATAGTTTGGTGGGATGCTATTATGACCATAGAGCAATAAAATGCTATTACATAAGAGCTTTTTAAATTAAAACTGATTTAGGAGATTTTATTTATTAATTTTATGATTAACATAAGGATAAGGTTTACATATATCTCAAGGTTACTTTTAATTGTAGATTTGCTCTTTTGCATATGTAATCATTTGTGTCTGTACAAAACCAGGAACAAGTATTTCCTTAGTGATGTTCTTATTTTGTCAATTCTTCATGGCAAACATATTGTCCAGCCCCAACATAACTTTTGTCAGGAGTCAGCAGTCTCAGAAGCTAATAGCCACATAACATTTAATTCACTTAGAATATNGGAGATTTTATTTATTAATTTTATGATTAACATAAGGATAAGGTTTACATATATCTCAAGGTTACTTTTAATTGTAGATTTGCTTTTTTGCATATGTAATCATTTGTGTCTGTACAAAACCAGGAACAAGTATTTCCTTAGTTATGTTCTTATTTTGTCAATCCTTCATGGCACACATATTGTCCAGCACTGACATAACCTTTGCCAGGAGTCAGCAGTCTCAACAGCTAATAGCCGCATAACATTTAATTCACTTAGAATATAAAAGAACATAAAACCCAGATGGTTGTACATTGTGGATGCCCTGGAAGGGCACTCCCTAGGCTTTGGCTTCTCTCATGGAAGTCCAAGGAGCAGTTGTCAGTTGTCCCAGTTCCACTCCCTGTTTGCCTTGTATGGCCATGTTCTGTATCCCGCAACCCCATTGGCAGTCAGCCCGTTGGCCGGCTCACCCCACAGTTTACCATGCAAGGTTGGTTTCTAGTGAGTTCTCCGTTCTGTGTTTCCCCATGGGTTCACCCCTCTGTCTGTTCTCCCCAGTCTGCTTCCCCACTGGTATGTACTTGTTGTCCCACCTGCCCTTCCCATTGATTGCTCCCTGCTGCTTGACTCCTCCCCCATTTTCACCTATACTTAAACCTGGACCCTCCACCTCTCCTGGTCTTTGTCCCTGCAACCTTCCAGCATGTGTGGATGGACGTTGAGGTCTGCATTGTGTACGCATTGACCTCCGCCCTGAATAAACACCGCTGGAATGCCACACGGGGACCCCTCCTGCCTCCATAGCCTCATTCCCAGCGGCTGCGCGTGCGAGAGTGCTGAGCCCCCTATGCCCCACCGGAGCGCCTTCCTTCCCCT
The DNA here is from genome assembly GCA_013400775.1 of Chaetops frenatus. Lineage (NCBI taxonomy): Eukaryota > Metazoa > Chordata > Aves > Passeriformes > Picathartidae > Chaetops > Chaetops frenatus. The sequence continues at coordinate 32,938 of VZTR01033165.1, forward strand.
GGGAGACGCTGGCAGGGAGCTCGCGGGGCCCAAGCAGCCTGCACCCATGCCGCAACCGTACATCACCCCATTCAGGAAGTGCTTTTTTAAAGATCTTTTATGACAGGTAATAGCTGACTTAAGCAGACAGATATGAGGAGAGAAGGATTTGGTTTCAGAGGACCAAGGATTAAATCAGCATTTAAAAAAACAATTTTGCAGCATGGTTGCTTTAAAACCTGCATTTCACATGTTAGAATTATTGGATGTTCCAAAACTCTGAACTACTGTTGGACTACTTTCCACCCTTTTCCCCATGCAATTCCTTAATTTTCCATGCTCATAGTAAGTGGGTGCCTCTTAACAACATGAAATTGTAACATCATTCTTAGGTGATTTAGGCAGCAATGTGACATCTGCAGAGTGGCTCAGCAAGCCTCTCAAAAAGCAAGATGAGGAAATTAAATTTCTTTTCCATAAAACTGTATGGTAGCTTTTATTAAATTCAAACATTTGCACAACTTACTGTCCTTCAGCACAAATCCTTAGCATCCAACACTGATGGGTTGGTTTCTATAAAAAAAGGCAACACTTTCAGAGTGTAAAATCTCAGTATGCAGTACTGAATTTAAATGAGCATGCAGCAATTGGAAAGAAGTTAATATTTCAAGATTTGCTGAGTGATGAGACTGGATAGGATTCATTCAGAATGTGCAGCTACTCCATAGTATCAAACTTAAAAATTCATACCCAGAAGATGCTAAAAGGCTATGGTCATATTTCTACAACTGGAACACTGTATGTTAGGTGCATTTCAGTGCGATTCAATTCCAGCTTCAGGCTTCTTACATTCAGGAGTGAAAAAGCACATATCAATTTCAAAAGATATATAATCCATCTACTGTCTTTTCTCCTGAAGAATTATGTTGGAATAGCAGGCATCTCATGCGAGTGCACCAGGGCTGAAACTGCAGTAAAAAGCACAGATACAACCACCTACACCTTGTTGACATAAGATACTCGTCGTAAGTATTGGTAAAAGGTTTAAAATGTATATGTTTTATTACTTATTAAAGGGTTAACTAAAAAAAATAATTTAAAAAAATCCTTTTCAAGGGTAGTAAGGTGGAACAATGAAAAGTATTTTTTCAGAAACCTTTAATTTATGAGGAATTGTAGAGGTGATGCAGAAAATAAGAGGGAGGAGCTCTCTAAAGAGCAACCATGGTCTTTTAGTTAGGCCATCAAAACAGTGTCCTGAAGATCTAGGCCCTCTTTGTGTCTGTCCCTCAGAACACACCGAAAACCACTGGACTCCTTTGAAAAGTGATTACTTAATTAAGAGGCAGCATCATAAATCAATGTCACAGGAGGGTGGGATTAAGACTGTAGAGGGAATCATCATTCCTATATGCCTACGTTGCTGGTTATCTACTGGGCACAGCTATAAAGAAAATTCTCTAAGGTAGACATAGTATTTCTTCTCAAATACTGTTTTTTCTGTTGACATGAGTACATATTGTTTCGTTGCACATCAAGTAGGTGTAAGTCAATGAGGCATCTGTAGGAGGTAACTGGGTCTAGAGTGGGTGAATTGCCGAAGAAAATGCTAATTTATTGGCAACAGTGGTAGCCTAGACAGACACTTTGGGCTGAGGATAGAATTCAGTTTGGAGATTAAGTTTTTTAAATGTAGATGTCTCCTTGTCCATTAGGTATCCAGTCTCTTCTCAATGTACGCTAACACAGTGTCACAGAATCACAGAATGGGTCAGGTTGGAAGGGACCCCAGTGGGTCATCTGGTCCACCCTCCCTGCTCAAGCAGGGTCATCCCAGAGCACAAGGCACAGGATTGTGTCCAGATGGTTCTGGAATATCTCCAGTGACGGAGACTCCACAGCCTCTCTGGGCAGCTTGTTCCAGTGCTAGGTCGTTGAACAGTAAAGAAGTTATTCCTCACATTCAGGTAGAACCTCCTGTGCATCAAGTTCTGCCCTTTGTGTCTTCTCCTATTCCTTGGCACCACCAAGCAGAGCCTGGCTCCATCCCCTTGACACCCTCCCTCAAATACTCATAGGCAGTGATGACGTTCCCTCTGAACAGTCTGTTCCCAAGGCTGAACAGGCCCGGCTCCCTCAGCCTTTCCTCCTAGCAGACATATTCCAGTCCCTTAATTATCTTTGTAGCCCTCTGCTCGACCCATCAGGGCCAGGTAAAAAGTCTTGAGTTATCCCTGTCAGATTTGGGTATGTTATACTCTGTCATGCCATCAGATACATCAATCATTCAAACAGTGTTTCAAAATCCTCGCTTCATGACTATTACTTACAATGCTTTCCACAAAATATCTACAAAGCGTAGCAAATTCTGGACCTTCAGCTATAAATTTATTTCAGCTTGGGATAATTTGGATAAGAGTCAGTCTTTCATTTCCTTTACCAAGACATGTTGTACCAAAACTTGGAAAATACTAATTTTTCTTTCTTAAATAGAATAATATACTGGTCTAACAAAAGTGAATAATTTAGAGTATACCATGAGATATTATGTAGACAAAGAAAGAAAAATTATTATTGTAAAACACCACTTAATCCATGTCTTAGGGTGAAAGCGCAGTTGAATAGTATATTAGACTAAAGCAAATAATCTGATTGTTTCCTCCCATATCTATTATGTATTTAATACAATAAAAATCCCCCAAAATAATTTATTTTAAAATAAATTAAATGAAAGAATATAAATTATTATCCATAGCTGAAATTATTAAAATATTTTTAATATTTTTAAGATGTCTCTATTATTAAATATTACATAATATAGCCCTTTTTTCATGGAACAAAGTAATAATTCTCTTTTGCTATGCAAGCCAAACAGGGTTTAATTATGATGGAAACAAGCTGCCTCTATGGCAAAATGAGTGTGACTTTTACAAACTTTTACCCTTTTGATGCCAGCTCAGATCCTGTCCAAGGCCTTCTTATTCCTCTATATATGGACAAGTCCTGCTAAAACCAGGAGGAATTCTTTACACAGGAGTTACTCATTCTCTGATCTCAGCTCCTGTTTTTTTGACAAATAAGAGCATTATGACTGTAAAGGGAGTTCTTAGTCAACAACGAACACTATTTGCCTATTGATTCACCCCAATAAATACAAAGGTCCCAGAGGAAAGTCCCGATGCTTCAGGCACTTGTGTATTGAGAAATAGACTTTCCCAGGTTTTACAGTGAGAGACAAAAGGTCAGAAGATAAATAAGCGATGAAGTGGTTTATTCAGAGACTTCCATGGGAAAATGAAGTAGCTGAGAAGTTTAGTAGTTTATTGGTTGAATGGCCACGTCCAAAGAGTAACAGTCGGTGGCTCGGTGTCCGAGTGGAAACCAGTAACAAGTGCTGTCCCTCAAGGGTGTGTACTGGAACCAATACTATTTATTGCTTTGATCAGTGGCATAGATAGTGGGATCAACTGCACCTGCAGCAGATATACAGATTATATCAAGCTGGCTGCTGTAGCCACCACACAGGAGAGCAGAGATGTCATCCAGAGGGACCTTGACAGGCTTGAGAGGTGGACCCATACAAACATCATGAAGAGAACAAAACCAAGTGCAAGGTACTGGACACGTGTGGAGATCATCTCCAGTATCAATGCAGAATTAGGATTGAATGGATTGAGAGCGGTCCTGAGGAGAAGGATTTGGGAATAGTGGCAGTGGATGAAAAATTTTACGTGACCCAGGAATGTGCACTTGCAGCCCAGAACACCAGCTGTAACCTGGGCTTCATGAAAAGCACCATGGCCAGCAAGCGTGGTGGTGGTGATTCTGTCCCTCTACTCTGCTCTGGTGAGACCCCACCTGGAGTACTGCACCCAGCTCTGGTGTTCCCAGCACAGGAAATTCATGGACCTGTTGGAACAGGCACAGAGGAGGGTCAAACAAATTATTGGAGGCATGTAACAGCTCTCTTATGAGGAAAGGCTGAGAGAGTTGGGGCTCTTCATCTTAGAGGAGACCTTATTGTGACCTCTCAGTTCTTAAAAGGAGCTCACAGACTTTTTACTGAGGCCTCTAGTGACAGGACAAGGGGTAATGGTTTTAACCTAAAAGAGAGAATATTTAAAATAGATATAAGGAAGAAGTTTTTGTGTTGAGAGTGATGAGAACAGATGAGATGAGAAATGGAACAGATTGCTCAAAGTATAGTTGTGTAGCACAGTACAGTGTGGATACCTCTCCCTGGAATTGTTCAGGGCCAGGCTGGATGGGGTTTTGAGCAACATGGTCTAGTGGAAGGTGTCCCTGTCTGTGGATGGGGAGTGGAACTATGTGATATTTAAAGGTCCCTTCTAACCCAAAAATTTCTATGACTCTATGGAAGAAAGTCCTGACTTTCCATATAGCCTGAATGGTTATTGACCACCTTATCAGATAGTCCAAAATTAGAGAGGACAAAACCCCTTCTTAAGACAAGTCTTTTAATTCTTATGAGTCAGGGAAATCAGTCTCTTTTATGTGCAGCAAATATGCTACGTCCACATTTAGGAGGCAAAATACTGTGCCAGAGGGAGGCAGCAGCAAAAATAAGACAAAGTAATTAATGTGTCCATTAACCATTCAGGTGCAACTCATAGGTGTCCTCACAATTTTCAATGATACCTAAACTTATTTCCCTCCCTTTGTTTTTCTTTTTTTGGTGAGACTTGAATTCAAAATGCAATTCCATTCTAATTTCAGCATTTAACCTCTGTTTAGCCTGAATGACTCTATGTACAGTCAGGGTTGGAAGCAGAGAAATAAAACAAAAAAAAAAAAACTTGAAATCAATTGTGGAAACTCTCCTGGGTGGATTGAGTCATCATTTCCCTCTTGGAATATGTTTCCCATTTATACAAAGGCAAGAAAAACTGTTGTGAATATAATAATAATAATAATTTTAAAAA
>VZTR01033165.1:46737-66765 GCA_013400775.1 Chaetops frenatus
CTCCTTGAAGTTTTAGTTCATGCATCCTCAAATTTTATTCTCCAAATCATCTATCAAAAAGGAAGCTTTAGATCTTGTTCTGTTTACAAAGGTGCTGGTTTTACCACTGTGTCTCTCAGTGGTACAGGAATTCAGTGGTGCTCACTTTACACTGGGGTGAACACAGAGAGACTCAGGCCTAGAGGCCACAAAATGTCTGGCAAAGTATCTGCTCATGAAAGCAATTTGTTATAATATCATACAGAATAAATCATGGCTGAAATATCTGCTGGAGCTATTTTTAAAGGAAATAATTCATAAAGCTGAGAGCTGTGAAGCAGTGAACATAATCTACATTGACTGGGGGAAAAAAATGCTGTACCTCAGAGGAGACAGAAACAAGGCATTTGCAACAAGCTAAGAGAGCATTGTTCTGGTGAGGATAAAGATCTGTCTGAAAGGCTTTGGGCTGGTGGTATCACTGCTGTGGGAGGAAACAGATGATAAATGGAGAATTATACAGATTTATTTTTCTCCCCACTTACGAATGACTTAATCATGCTGGCAGGATCTCCACTAATTTCCACTGCATATAGAGTACCTTCTATGGGACCCAAGCAAGGGTAGTTCTAATAACTCACTTTTTCCCATCTATTATATTCTTCTGTGTCATTGGTNGGTATAGATTGCTGTGTGAAGCATTTGGCAATTTGGGATTGCTGTATCTAGAAAAATAAAACAAGAACACACACATAAAGAAAAAGGCTGATTTTGAAATTGAGATAGGTTTTGGGCCTAAAGGCCAAATGCAGCATGTAGGGCTTGATCTTCTCTGTAAGTACAGCAGGGAGATGTGGTGGGTTGGAGGAGCAATTAAAATTCAGATGGCAAAAGAGTAGCTTCAGCCATCATTTAAATCAGCATGAGCAGTACCTTGATAGGTGAGAGTGGAAATGGATCATTGGGCCAGAATCTCTTCTCAGTCCCACTGCTGGTAATCAAGAAAAATCTGTTTTTATTTTTTATAAATTTGGTAAAGGAAGAAATATACTTGGTGAGGAGCTGTCTGGGTGTTACTTGAGTGTCACAGAGATCAAAGACAAATTGGAGCAGAATACTGCTCATACAAGAAGAGGAAGAACAGAAATGAAAAGAAATTACTTCTCATCAAAGGATGAAAGTCAACGTTCTGGATTATATGTCCCTCTAGGGAAAAAAGCCCAGACTCAGACACACTGTTGTGCCTGGGTAGGGCCAACTGAGTGTCACAGGGTCTCTGCAAAGGCAGAAGAGGGCACAAAGAAACATGCAGAAGTTATGACAGGGATCAAAGGGATTAATCTCAAACAGAAGCTGGAACAACTGTCACTACAATATATTCATGCATTGTGTCATGACTTAATGTCAGAAAGTAATAAAGACAAAATTATAAAATACCAATTAAGCACTGCAAATGAGCTAAACAATTCAGAAAAGGGTTTTAAAAGCTCTCACACTACTAGTAAAAATGTCTTAACAGATGCACAAATGCACCTTGGGATGAATGCATTATGCCTTAAAGATTCAGGGCTGCCATTATAACCCTCATGATCACTTTTTCACTTGGTCATGTGTTGTACATCTGTGACTTCTTGGCAAGATATTTCGGTGAGAGTAACTTGCAATTTTAGCTAACCTTTTCTTTTTGGAAAGCTTGGCTGCTGGCTTTGCTCTTTCCATGCTTCAGAACCTGTGCAATGCAACATTTTTAATGGCATATGCTGTAAAGTGCTATTTAAAAAAATGTTTCAGTACCTGAAATACAAAAATGAGACCATAACTGACAAAAAAAGTCAGCCCTATGATCTCATTGCAGATAGCATAAAACCCAGCACTACTAATGGCATAAGTTTCACAATCTGATGAACCGCAGAACATGAAAAAGCTTCCAGCACTTCTGAGAAGTTTCTTCTGCTTTTAAAATATGCCTGATTGTCCAGGGTAGAAACTGGCAACGCCCTCTGGGAAGATCGCTAATCCTGTTCAGTGAGGCAACACAACACAAGTGATAACTAAAATACACAGGACGAGCCTCCACATCCCGCTTGAAATTGAGCTTTGAGATGTCAGCAGAAGTGAGTAAAGGCACACAGACATTAGTGACAAACATATGTTTGCACGTATGTGACCATGAGCCCTGCACTGCAGCCAAAAGCATTGCTAACAAAACACAGGCATCTGTTGTGACAGCACAGAGAGAAAAGACTGCAGAGAATAAGGTGGCTTACCTGTCCATGATCTCACGGGGAGTTCTGATAGTTTTGAAAGCACCTTCTCACAAGCAGCATTCTCAACATCATAGTAATATGTTCTAGCGTTTCAAACACTGCAGTGCAGGGACCTCCTGGTATGTGGCTTGGATATTGTGATGCAGCACTTTTTATTGACCCAGTTTAACAGTGTTCAGTCAAGCTGAAGAAGAAATGAAACATACTTTTTTTTAATGGTAATATTTCCCATATTACTTCTGATGTCTGATTAATTCATCATCACCTAGGTTTAAGGATAAGTAAAACACATAGAAATCAATCACAGTGGACAACCAAATATGTTTGCATGAGAGTAACAAAGAAGAGGTTGATCAAATAATTAAATAAATTTCAAAAGACAAGCACTGCTAAAAAAACAAATACTGTTCAATTTTAAAACAGGATGAACAACAACCCATCTTGCCCAGTTTTGGGAGAAAATTAGGAGCTAATAGTGGGAGGAGCAAAATTTTCCAGAAAAATACATTAATTCTGGTACTATGTGAACTAGCAATATCTTGACATGCTTGGTAAATTTAATTTAGAAGGTGGGATTCATTTCACCTTATGGGCAATATCAGCTGTAGCTGGCCATTTAAGGTGTTCTTTATAGTAAATGGGGAAAAAAAGCAATTTTAGGACATGACTGATGTGATAGCTTTAGGGCATCTGCTTTCTGAGGAGATGAACTGAACCATAGAAGTCTTCGTTGTCTATAAAAGGGACCCAAACACTAAACCAGAAGTAAACATCTTTACAAAAAGGTTTACTGTCCTTCCTGCCTCATATGAGAAAAGAACATCTTATAAAGTTCCAAGGCCCTGAATAAGTTCCACTTCTGAATAGAGTAGCCATAAAATAACAAGTCTATAATAATATTAGATATATCTCAAACCGTTTTCAGAGTAGGCAAATACACTTATTCCATTTTTATGAGAGAAGCGTGACAAAATCCAGCTAGGGTGGTGGTGCAGAAGGTCACTGCCAGGGGCAGAAATAGAAACCGAGTCTCCTGCCTTCCTATGTGCTTTTTCAGCTCAACAAACCTGCCCTTAATTTCAGTCCTCTACTTATGAGATTTAACTTTATGGCTCTAGTTAATCTTTCTGAACTTTCTTGATTGTCTCCACAGGCAATCTCTGAGGGAACATTATCTGTCTTTCCTACTGATGCTTAGAGCTGTGAATACAATTGCGTCACCTCTTCGTTGTGCCTTGGAAAGCATCACCATCTCCCACATATCTGCTTTTGGGGCTGTTTTGAGAGTTGTCCCATCTACTCCTTTCTGCAGCAGAACCTCAGCTAGAGTCTGCCAAGAACATTAGCATCTACAGGCTGGGTTACATCATCAGCCTGTGGTCTGCTTTTGAAACAAAAAAAAAATGGACACTAGAGACCATCTGAAATAGGGAAGGTATTAGGTGGGGAAAAAAAATAAAAAGTAAGTAAAAATGGCTGAATGATGAAGTTTTTTTCGGCCAAGATGTAGAATGACAAGTTTCAGAAAAATTTCAAAGGCTTAACAAGGTTGCTGACTTGTAAAGCTGTATTCACAAACATGAGATTTAGGTAAAAAACCCTCCAGAAACAGAATGCATCATTTTATCTGAAATTTATACAGTTTTGTGATCATATGAGGCTTTCTTAGTTAGAAGCCTTGACATAGATCTGAAGTAGTTCTCTGAGATGTACAGCTTCATGAGCTGAGCCAAAGAGATTCTGGGGGTTTACACTATATACCAATTTTAACAAATTCTGTTCTGCTGCATAGCTATGTAAACCCCACTAAATTCAGCAGTGTTCCAACAAAGGTGTGCAGGAGACATGCACATACAGGTAAGAGATTTTAATTCTGCCCCCCAAAGCCATTTACTGATCAGAAGGGTGGGGTCAGCAGTGTCGAGACAGGCAGCTAGTGTAAACCTCAGTGCTCAAAGATGGGGTGATTGCAGTAGGAAAATCACAGAATGACAGAAGGTTCTGAGTTGGAAGGGACCCACAAGGATCATCAATGTCCAGCTCGTAAGTGACTGACCCATACAGGGATCAAACCCACAACCTTGGTGTGGTTAACACCATGCTCTGAGCAACTGATCCAACCTCAGTTAAAATGAATCTACTGGAAACTCCTGCCCTCCTGGGACGTGGCCATAGGCTCACAGGGCGCTCTACAGCATCTCACCTGGCACAAGGGCTCTGTGCTTGGCTGACTGCATCCCCTTTGAGAGGCACTTCACTGGTTTCAGTGGGTATTGCTTGACACCTGTCACACCCATACCGCCCACATGCAAAGTAAGAAGAGAGGCTGGGAGCATCAGATGAAGAAAGAATGGATTTTTTAAAAATGTGCAATGAAGGTCAGGGGTAGGCCCTGTACTTCTCAAGAAAAGGGTTTTTTCACAGATTTCTAATGACAGGGAAAGGTTTTTGCCATTATCATTCCAAATTCACAAGACAGAGGCAAACCAAAACATGCTCCCAGTCTTTACTGTTGCATTTATAAACAGAACTTAATTTCATCTATGGGTTTGTGAATTTTTCCCTTCAGATTGGTCAAGAATGTTATTACATCCAGACCTGGATAGTCAGCTTGAGTGGTTTTGTAAAACAAATAAAAAGGAAACTCAAGCTCAGCGTGGTCTCAGTTTGACAGACATAAATACCAGTTCCAGCAGGGCTTATTTACAGGCAGGTGGTATGATGCTGAATCTAACTGCTCCTTTCTGAAAGCAGTTAATCGATCCTGTCCATTGTTTATGTCTTTAAAATTGTGCTTGATTGCTGTGGTAGGAGCACAAACATCAGTTACTCTCTTTCTATAAATGAACATTATACCTAATATGGTAGGAAGTAAACCTGTTTTTCCTGCACAGTGCAGATCTTTCAGAGAAGCTTTGCATGTTAAAGATCTAGGACACTGCTGTTAGCTCTTACATCCTGCATAAACAATCCAATGAGTTTGAACAATTGATTTGAGCAAGCTGAGCAACAACATTCTGTTGAACTAGTTTTGCTTAATTCTTAGGTTTGTTTCCCTTCCTTCCTCTTCAAAATATATGAAAAACAAAAAATCCAATAGCAAGACCTGTGAAATAATACTACTTTCATGGAAAATAAGAAAAGGAAAGCAACGTTTCCAGAATCACTTTCTTGAGACCACACATATAATAGTGCAACTGTTTGAGTATGTATTTTTTATATCAATCCTCCTAGATAGAATTGTTGAAAAACTGTGGATTACAGTATAGAACGGCACTTAATTTAAAGAGTGAAAGATGGCAAAGTTGCAGCTTTACTTTTTAGTTTCTTACAAATATTTATTAAACCACTGTTTCAAAACATCACATATGATGGTATATGAAAATATGTCTCTTCTGTGGAACTTCATGTACAAAACCAATCTAAAAAAAACTTGCAGTGAGGATTTTGAAGTCCCTATTCTACAAAATGCCAGGCTTGTTTTCCAAGATGGAAAATATATTTTGCTACTTTAAATGTTCCTGGGGAATCACACCAATTGCTAATTGATCACAACAGACTCTTAAGCATGTCTGATGTTATTCTTCCCTTAAAAGGCTATGATGATGACTTAACAAAATGCAGAAGCTTTTGCAAACCACACCATTCTAAAACTTGGGGTGATATCCTAGGTCCTGAGGTTGGATTAGGTAGGTCACTGACTTTCATACACATCTGCTACAACAGTGTTAAAAAGAATAAATCACAGTCTGGCTTCTCTAACAATCATAGTAAGAAATCAAAATATAGATTTTACCCATTTACAAATATTTCACAAACTGTTTAGAGTGCAAGTCAAATGTTCCCATGGATATTCTGATTCTCTTTGCAGTTCAGCTCGGAAAATAAATTTTTCCCTTAAAAATTGATCCTGTGAACTAATACTTACTCACTTATTACTCATTCTTGTAACAAACAAAAGAATAAATTATTCGGGAGCCATTCAGAGTTGTTTGAATAAGAATTTTTTTTGTTGCTGTGTAGCATAAGTCACGTAAGAGTCACATAGGTGCAGGAGGAACCCTGGTTGAAATTAAATGTTCTAGCACACAGCTAGACAAGAGCATAAAACACTCAGGTAATTCACATGCCAGATAGCATGTGGCTCTGAATCATCTTTATTTTGTTCTGGAATTTTTCATTTAATTGTTTTCTAAGATTAAAAAAAAATAAAAATCTATCCTTAAAAATTCTTCTCCAGAACTGTAACCTTACACACCCATACTTACAGTTATTTCAGTTTAGCTCTTTATAACAGCACTTTTATATGATACAATTTAAATGAACTTACAGTAGAAGTTTTCATACCAACTTCCATATCAGGGATGCCATGATAAAATTTCTAAAGAGAATTAATCAGATTTAGTATTACAAATCAATCGAAGCATTACTAGTGTGAGAGCTGAACCGTGGTCAAGGATGCTGCCAGGTGGAGTACTACCCCTAACGAAGTTTATCTGAAATTTCTGAACACTTTATTGGATAATCTGGATTCCTAAATATGAATGATCAAACATAGAAGCAAAAACCAATTCAGTATATAATGTGTTTTTGCAGAACAGCAAACTATGTCAGGAGAAAAGCAGCCAAAATAGAAAGAGCTAAAGATGACTGTTTATGTATTACACATACCCACATTTGACGTTTTGAAAAGTAAAGGAATGTGGGAAAATTAGATCAGAAATAAAACTGAAGTCCAGAAAAAGTAATGAACCTGTGTCTGTCATAATAAACTGGTGACAGCCAAATATGAAGAGTGTGAAAGACAGGGAGTTTCTAAACCCTGCTCAGAAGAGTGCCCTAGCCACCTGCTGAAATCTGAAGTATGTTAAGGGATCACCCTACTTTTTCTTGGAGCTAAATTACAGCACAGAAGTTATGTGGCCACAGAGATAAGCAGTGAGCAGTAGCAGTTAATAGCAGCTCTGGGATATCTGTAGGCCCTTAGAGAAGGGAATTCCAGAATCTGCTTTCAAAAATATTCAGGCAAGTTATATTCAATAGTTGCCCAAGAACAGAAACAGTCCTGGAAGCAGAATCCAGACTCCTGATGAGGGTTTCTGCTTGCTGTCTGGTTCCTTGAGTCTTGCATTTATAACAGAACCTGTGAGTTGCTTCTTCATGTACCATAATTTAGTGATTACAGGTCATAGGCCCGCACTATGAGGAAATGTCTGAAGCATGGTTTTCCTTTTTTCAGTAAAGTGTTGTCTCTGCTTGCACAGTATTACATGAAAAGCAAAAAGCTGAGCCACTCACTCCAATTTGTTTGGGGGGGGAGGGTTGTGTGTTTGTTTGTTGTTGTTTTTGTTGTTGGGGTTTGTTTGTTGGGTTTTTTTCATAAACATCAATGCACCAAGAGGAAAAAAATTTAAAAAGGGATATAAAGTTTCCAAATGGAAATATGACTGTTTACAACTCTGATTTGTGTATACAGGTCCTGGAGAGCAGCTTGAAGTCAGATAGAGACTTTGAGGTTTTCTCCATTGGCTTCTGAATGCTGCTCCACAACTGCTGCTTAACCCACAGATATATAAATCCTTTGTTTTCTCAACCCAGGTGCATTAAAATAACCATAATTACAATGCAGAACTAAGGGCCGGTTCTACACTGTTCTGATTCTTATTATGATCATGACATGTTATGTAAGAGAAAGGGTAGGAGTGAAGGAGGGATAGGAAATTCTGCATCAAGTGCATTTTAGAGTTAATATGGTTTAAGAGTGTTTTATATTCTCAGACACAAAAGATGATCTAAGGGTCACACAGTGTACAGTCAGTCTGGGATGTCTGGAGAAAGGAACCCTAGAGGGCAGACGAACAAATGCAACAGTGACCTAAGGAAGCACGAGGACTTGGCAAAGCAGATGCCTCAGGCCAGATCTCATTTGTGAGGGCCATGGCTTGGACACTGCCTCATTAGCAAGGCAATAGGAAACAGACAGAGAAGACCAACACACACACACAATGATTGCAGCCAGGGAAACCCAAATTCCATTTGCTGCTTAATGACCTTATATCTTCTGCTCAGCTTCAATGAGTGACTTTGGCAGTCATGGAAGTGGCAAAGGGAAGGGATATGACAATAACAAGAATATTACAAGAGAAGAAGAAGATGCCACTCCCTCCTTTGCAGTTTATGACCAATTACAGGATTTCCATAGACTCCATGAGACAATTAAAGAGTTATGCTTCAGTGCCTAATTAATATTCCCTTGACATCATCAGTTTACCAACATCTCAGAGAAACAGCCGTTGTCCCAAGTCTGAAGTAATTGCATTACAACATGGCAGTTAAAAAAAAAAAAAAAAAACCCCGGCAACAACAAAAATCCCCAAAAAAACCAACCCAAAAACCCAAACCAAACCAAAAACAAACAGAACTGAAAATCAGAGCTTTCTTGATTTAGAGGGATATTTTCCCTCAGTATCTTTAAAAAACCTGAAACACTGGAAAGCATAAAGGCTCTGCTAAGTAGTGTACACTAGGAATATTTCTATAATGTATTTTGAAAACAAAACAAAAACATTTTAAGCAGAGGAAATCTTCAACTGACTCACTGTAGCCTGACTAGTCAAAGCTTTCACGTATATTCTGGAGGGGAGAAAATCTGGGAGGGCAAATCCTACATAGATCACACTATATATAATTCTTTTAAGAATTTGTTGATTTACACTTGATTAAGAGAAGTTCATGAGACCAAATTTATTAGTCCATCCTCAACAAGCTTCTTCGTAAGTTACATGTAACTTTTTCTCCTCATATTGGGAAATGAGACAAAAGCAGCAATGGCTATGGATCAATTAGACTAACTATAAATTGTTTCTCATTTGGAAACATCCCCTGGTCCACAGGGATGTCTAATATCCATAGATAGTGTCTATATGTGTGCTGAGTCTGGAGGGGCTAAGCTTAAATAAAACTGTTGTAGGCACCTCCACCAGGCATTGAGTGGTGGCCAGAACCAATCCAGGACACAGAACTAAGAGAGAATTTGCAAGGTATTTTAGTGTGGGCAAGACAGAACAGCATCTATTTCCATCCTGTCTCGCTGTGGATGAGTCTTCTAACAGAGAAGCCCTCAGTCCCACACTCACTAAAACCTGAAGTTTAGTACCCATCATATGAAGTTTTTCATTTATTCAAGCCATGATTAACCACTCTGGGATTCCTGAAAGGGCTAGAGCTGCTTATTATTTAATAATTAGTGGGCTACCAATGTTCTCAGGTTGCCTGGGTTACGGTTAGTTTATTGTTAGTGCAAGGTACTGCCAGGTTGCTGTTTTTGCTAAAAACAGTCCTCTGACAAAAAACAGACCCTCTCAGTGCCTAGCTCCCATTTAGCCCAGTGTGGTTGTATGAACATCACCCACACATCAGTTCAAGAGGGAAAAAACACTAAGAAGTCTAACTCAATGCAAAACTCAGACAAATTCGAGTTCTCTCTTTAGCATTTCATTAGTATGGTTGACTTAGGGTATCTTTCATCTGATGTTCACAGCTGAGTGCTGCAATCATTGGTGTAGAGGCAGGGCTGGGTTGTGGCCCTTATCAATGTCTATTAATGTCTAGGGCATCAGAAAATGTAGAAAAGTCAGAGGGTCAAAGTGAGGGAACATGAGAGTGGTGCAACTGAGAGAACAAAACCTGAAGAGCAAGGCAGTGTGTGGCAGAGTGACTACAGCCCATTCCTTTGAATGGTTTACATTTCATCCAATTAATGTCTAATAAAAAATTCATAAGGCATCCAGGAAAAGTGAGATTCTGTGAATCAATGGGTTTTGAGGGGGAGTTTGTGATTAAGCCATGGATATATGCCTTCCTTGCTCCTGAGATATTTTTTTTACCCCAAAAATTTTTCATTATCTCCTGTGAAGTGTCAGGGGTTTCATATGAGCTGTGGAAATCAGCTCCTCACTCCCCCTTTCTCTCCTCTCTCTCTCCCCCAGTTCTATGTGTTTAAAAGTCTGTTGCTGTAGGGCACTATTCTGGGAAAGGAGGGACACGGGTGACAGTGTGGGCATTTAATAAAAACTGAGTACTACTTTAGTTGAGAACTTTATAAAGAGAGGATGAAGCAATTATCTCTACTTAAAGGCTGAAGGAGGAATCTTTATAAAAGCTCTCAGTAACATCATGTTGCAAGGCCATTACTAAATCCATGAGAGAGGTAAGATTTCAGTTCAGTATCTCTTGCACCCAATGTATTTGGATAGTTTTTGAGAAGTCTGAACATGGTAGAGAAAATGAAGTCTTAAGAGAAGAAAGTTCTCCATAACATATTTCCAGAAGGAAAAAAAGGACTATATTCTCGGCTCTCTACTTGTGAATTTTTTTTTAAAGCACAGGAGTTATGGAGGAAAAGATAAAAAACACATTTACCTGGCAACCTTGCTTCCTTTCTTAGTAAGGCATTATGCTGGATGCCGTGTTGTACAAAAAAAAATGTTACACAGCAGCAGATATTTTTGTTATGTGGTTTAAAGAAGATAAAAACCAAACAACTCCAGGAACTATAGAAAACAGCACAGAAAATGTAGATGCAGAGGACTGACCTGATAAGGAACCAAGCACCTAAATCCTTGCATGTCATTTGTTACACACACAAGATCATCACCCTCTCCTCAGTGCTTACAGGTTTCCAGACTAAGTCACCAATTTAGCTTCTGAAGGAGCAGGTGAAACATGTAAACTTCTCCTTTCATAAAGATGGGAAGGTAAGGAGATTTCAGAGAGAACATTTAAGACATATTTTCTTTCCAGTTTTTGGAATTCTAAGAAAAGGAGAAGTAGGGGAGGGTTGTGTGTAGTGGGGGAAAGGAAATCACAAAACTTTTCAAGTAGCATATCTTCTCTGGAAATAAGAAAGGGAAGAAATTTCTTGGGAGTTTTAGCTTAAAAATTATTAATTTAGCTTTAAAATTATGTACCGGTTTTGACTGGTTAATTTTCTTCATAGCAGCTAGGATGGGGCTGTGGTTTGGATTTGTGCTGAAAACAGGCATGACAACACAAGGATACTTTTCTTAGTATAGAAAAGTATGTAAGAATAGAAAAATGTGTAAACGCTACTCAGATACTGAGCAATGCTTACACAGAGTCGAGGCCTTTTTTGCCTCACCCTTCAGCATCACCCATCAGCAGTGAGGTTGTGGGTGCACAAGGAGTTGGGAGGGGACACAGGCAGGAGATCTGACAACAACTGACCACAGGCATACCCCAGACCATATTCTATCATGCTTAACATATGAAACTGGGGGAATAAGAAGGGAGGGGAATACATTTGAGGTGGTGGCGTTTATCTTCCCAAGCCACTTTGATGGATGATGGAGCCCTGCTTTCCTGGGGATGGCTGAACACCTTTCTGCCCATGGGAAGTGAGGTTTAGTTTTGCTTGTGTGCATGGCTTTTGCTTTACCTGTTAAAGTGTCTTTATCTCAACCCATAAGTTTTCTCACTCTTACTCCTGTGATTCCCTACCCCATTCTGCTGGCAGGGGATGAGCAAGCAGCTGCATGGGGCTTAGTTGCTGGCTGAGGTTAAACCACAACAATTGTCATTGTTTTCAGAGGAATTACATTGCTCAACATGAGGCTCAGAATTTGCCTCTCTCATATGTATTTGAAGAGATTTATATTCAAATAAGCATTCAGATAACATGTTTTTTTTGGTTTTGTTTTTTTTCCCCCATAACATTGGGTTTCCAGTTTGTTCCATTGTTTTCTTTTTCACAAAGGAAGAATTCTCAGCTAAGTTATTCCTCCTTGATGAATAGCTGAATATCAAGAGGAGGAACAAATTGGCAGCATTTGTCAGTGCTCATCTTCCATTGTTACCTCCTGTGGCCCTGTTTTCTGTGTTATCTTCCATTTTGCTTTTTGGGGAACACTTTGAGTTTTCAAAAGAACCATTGATTATGACTACAGTACCAGAGTTTAGTCAGAAAAGCCATATAAGTCTGAGTCTTGATTTTAGGCTGAATTTCCTAGCCTTTGTGAGGTAGTTCTGGGTGATGCCAATGTAACAACTCATAAAAAGCTCTTCAATATCACACCACTTCCAACTTTTAAGCAAAAAATTAAAAAAGTTTGAATGTTAGTAACCTTCTAAGCTGTTATTCCCATCAGAAAGTATAGGCATCATGCAACAGATATTTTGCTGCACTGAAACATGAAGTAGAGCCTTACATAATTCTTTCAATGGATTGCAGCATTTAAAAGTTTTAATATTTAACACTTCAAAAAGACCGTTGACCTCAAGTGATCCATTTAAGAAGTGTACACAACATAACTTTGAGTTCCGTGGAGCTCCTTTTCAGCAGACTTTTC
This sequence comes from Chaetops frenatus, assembly GCA_013400775.1. Lineage (NCBI taxonomy): Eukaryota > Metazoa > Chordata > Aves > Passeriformes > Picathartidae > Chaetops > Chaetops frenatus. The sequence continues at coordinate 59,351 of VZTR01033165.1, forward strand.
AGGAAAAAAGAACTTATGAAATCCATTACCTGAGCCTTAGTCTATGCTTTTTCTGACAATCTGAGCATGATTTTTAATGTGTAGCTGTGAATGTACTGATGCTCTCTGTTCTCTTGTTTTCCAAGAGGAAATCAGCATTACACAAGTCACAATGCAGTGTGTCATCATTTAAATCTTCTTAAAAAACAGTAAACTGCTTACCCACTTGGATTTAAACCATTGTCTGGCCATGTATAATTGATCTAAAGAATGGATGAAGAGCATCCTGCATGGAGGAAACACTTAAAATAAATTAAAACTCATGCTAAATCAGAAAAGAAGATCAGTAAATGTTAGGATAGTTACATTAAATGTATAGTGTGAAATTCACAGCTGTAGACAGCAGTGACTCACTGACAGCTCATTTGTGTACTTAATCAAACTGAAAAATCACAGATAAAAGAATACACAGGTGCACAGTGAGGTGTCAATAGTTAAATTGTTGCAAAACCAAATGTGAGCACTTTGAGTATGCAAAAGCATTTGTTTACACTTATAAAACATTTCTCCCTAAGCGTGTAAAAACAACTAATATTCTTTACAGATCTTTCCATTGCATATAAAGACATTTTTAGAGAGGTGAATGCCAGAATGAGAAAACACAGGGAAGGAACTACTGGGAATTTCTTGGGATACTCAGCTCTTGTTGAAAATGGCAAGCATCTCAGTTTTCATCATGTACTGGTAAGACACCAGATTAAGTCAGAATCCCTCTGTAAACAACAGGGTCAAAGTGGTCCTTTCTGAGGGCATTTCATGCTGTCCTACAGCTGGTGTCATAATTTGATGGAGGGAAAGAAAAGCTAGACAGTGGAGGTGCATGACATCACATCAGGATGTTTGGGGGAAAAGGTTTGCTAGTCTTGAGGAGTGAAGCAGCAAAAGGTAAGCAAGAGACAAGATATCAGAGGATGTGGGGCAGAGTATGGATGTGAGAAGAATGTGGGTTGGGTAGAAAGATGAGATCAAAGGATGTGAATGGAGATGGCAAAGGGATGTTTCTTGATGGNAGAAAAGTCTTTGTCACAAAAATGTGTGAATGTTAAAAATAAAATCTGATAGATAAAATCAATAGTACATGTTTGCCAAGTTCCCTCCCTACTGCTTAAATGGAGGAATAAAATGTGCATGGGTTATGGTTAAGGAATTTGGAATAAAACTGAGATGAAGACTAACCTAAGTGACTCTCTTTTGACACACTACCAGAATAAGCCTTTGGATGCTTTTCCACAAAATTTAGTTATGGCCACACTGGCTTCACTGGTGGATTAATGGACTGTTACACGTGTACTTTGTTGCCTTCAGTGATGCTTTCCATCTCATACACCTCTTCTTTACACATCACTTTTCTCGTTCTTTTCTGGTGCTGAATGGTGGTGAAAACCCCCCAGTAGTCACTTTGTAATCACTGCTTCACTCAGAGGGGCCATATGTTTGAATCCTGGTGCCTAATTATTTCTGGTTTAAGTGCAGTAATAGACATATCATCTGTTTTTAGCATTTCCAGCTTGGAGGAAGTAGGCCAGGAACATGGAAGTGTTGAAGAATAAAAAAGGAATCCATGCTAAATCGCCAATTACCTGTCACTGTATTTGTTTTCAGGTTATATAAAAACGTGGTGGAATTCCCAAATAATTCATAATGCCTTAGGCGAACAAGCTAGCCCTGCAATACTTTGGATAATTGAAAATGATGAAGTGGAAGAGTGGAGATGTTCATTTTGAAATACCAGTGTTAAAGTAAAACGCCAAAAGACAGAAAAGCACTGGGGATCCTGAAAAGAGTGAAGGGAAGCAAAGCATGGTCCAGAAAAATCAGAGTAATAAACACTGTAGCAAAAAATTTAATTTTATTTAAATTACTCTTAAGAAAAAAATTAAACAACCAAGGATCCTGTGATTGTTGTTTTCTGGCCTGGATGTATATTCAGCTGTCATAAATTCCTTTAAATAGTTGTGCTTTGCACTGAAAGGCATTACTTGTCTAGGTCTAAGTCAGCCCCAAAATATTAGAACCCAGCAGGGTAAACTCTGTCCTCAGGTATGCCTGAACATGTTTTCAGCAGAGATTTTATATTTTATTCTACTGAAAAAGCTTCAGAATTATAATTTTTTTCTTATTTTTTCCCAGTGAGTTTAAGAAAAATGTATTTTCCTTTTCAGATGCTGTAGTGATGCTGATGAGAGCTATATAATACACATTACAAGACTGGATTTGGTTCCTTGTCAAAGTGTCCGTGTTATCAACAAGAGATAATTTTTTAAAAGAAATGTTCTTTCCCCAGAATGTGAACTCTGTATCAAGAGTAATTGAATGCAAGATCCTCTGAACAGGACCTTGCCTACTTCAGCATCTTGAGGGAATCAAGGGCAAAAGCAAACCACTGACATTCCTTTGCAGCACCTTGGTTTATTCTTTTTTATCTCTTTTCATTGTGATAACAATGGCTGGGGCAAGGTCAATCTAGGTCAGGAATATGGACAGGGATCATGAAGGGGCTGGGATAGCATCCTACAGCTGTGGCATGGGTTAGCTGGCAGGTTCCAGGTAACTGCCCACTATTAATGGGGATGCAATCAGCTTGCAGAGGCTTCAGGTGCTGTATAGATTCATGTAGCCCGGTGTTTCATTTACTTTCCTTCTCCGTTTTCTCTTTCAGTCCATCAGCAGTGACCTAGGTGTACAGAGTTTTGATAGAATTCCTTACCAAAGTCTTCAGTAGGTCACTGGCCAATTTTCTACGGGCAGTCACGCTACAAGTGTCAGCTCCAGCACAAGAATTCCAGGTCACTAGTGTGTAATGTTGCTTTCTGCTACTCTGCATCATACAAAGCCAAGCTTCCCGTAATAATGTAGCCTGAAAGAGGACTAAAAGCACTCTGCATGTCCCTTTTGGATATCTCATAGCAAAGAAGAACAGGAAGGGGAGGACAAGATGGCACCCCTTCATTGTGAGGGAGTACTACAATGAAGCAAAAGGAGGGACCTAAATGATCTCTCTTCCCATTTTCCCTGCATTTATCAGATGACAAGGACTTGCTACAGGGCTGCACTTCTACCCCAGAGCTTACCTCTGCATGAGTCACTGTTGGAATCAAATATGGACGATTTCACTGTTTTCTTTAAAAATACCCCTAAATTTAAAATTAAACTGCAGCCAGAGGGCCAGAGGAGGGAAAGGATAAGTTTTCTGCCACATACTACAAAGGGATGTAGGAGGAACTCCCCTAATCATCTAACTGTCTACTTCCCTGTATGATTCCTTTGACAAGAAGAGAAGCCCAAACTTCTTTGTGTTGTGTATTACTATCTTGTTGTAAGGGAACTGACATTCAGTAAAACCAGGACAACTCTAACCCAAGATACTTAAGTGGCTTTATATGTGACTTTAATGGTTAAGTTTAAACAAACACATAACAGGAGCATTGGCCAAACCCACAGGCTTCATTCAACAGTACCTGTATTTCAGCATTTGAATGGGAGTTTCCTACATGATTTAATGAACACTCTAATCTTGAGATTTAATAAAGGATAATGATTCTTCCATAATCTGCTCACATGGGAAATGGTGAGAGGTAATTTGCTGGATCAGCACTGAAACTGACAAATTTTCTAGCACAGAACAGAATCCTTTCCTTTTCTGTGTGTGTGTCAGTGATGTGTGGTTGGTAAATAATACATAAAGAAGAATCAGAGTTATGGTTAAAATTGCACCCTGTTATAAAAATAGAGCTGTCAAGCTGGAATGTTGAGGCTGGCAGGGGAAGGGCATTAGCAGAAGACAAGTAGATGATTTTTGAACAGCTGGAAGGTGTTTTGTGACAAAAAGGTGAAAACTTAACAGTTGTGTGGAATAGTAAAGACGGTGTGAAATTAATTTGTTAGATTCACTTAGTTACAAGCTCTGGTCTAGTCATTACATTCAGCTGTGACAAAAAAGGATAACGTTACAGTTGAGACTTGGTGCTTTTTGTAGCTGCATGAATTATTGGCCCCAAATGTGCATTTTTGGTATACAATTTGCTGAGCTGTAGTCAAAGCCTCAGCCATAAGTAAATAACTATTCCATCAGAATAATGGCAAATGACGTTGTTAATACACTCCAAGACCATTCACCTCTATGTCTGTTTTTAGTCCTACTGAAGTTGATGTTGCCTGGAAAAAAAGAACAAGAGCAGTCCTTTCTTTGATGTAGGATACTGTATTTGTAGTGAGGAAGGCTGATAGGCACCCAGTGGGCTGCTGGCAGAGGAGCAAGAGGGCTGCCTCATGCATAGCTGTGGGAACATGCCAATAGCCTTGCTCTGAAGATACTCCATTCTGGTGAGGATGGAGAAAGCTGCAAGCACCTGTCACTCCTGCATTACATATTGTGCAACTAAATAAAGCAATTCATAGTCAAGGGCTCCAAGCCATCGATATCCATAGTTAGTTTGCTGTTGTTGCAGAGTCAGACAGTAGTACAACTGCTGGAGCAGAGCTTCAAGCTTCCTTCTTCCTCAAAGTAAAAGTTACAGTGTTTTTTCAGGAGGGAAGATCTGTGTAACTGAGAATTTTCATCCACTCTTGGCTGTGTGAAGTACCTTTGGGCAATATCCTTCACCAAAGCTCAAAAATAATGAGATAAATCTAAAGTTCTTGGATATTCCATTCATGCTTCTTCAAGAAATGAAAAAGAAACTACTCATTTGAAACTCATGTTGGAAGATAAAATATGCTAAAATGTCCTTGAGGCAGATTGTGTCCTTATTCACCCACTGGTGAGAATTTATGGACTTTTGAGACGGCTAAAAACTTTCTTTACCCCCACTTCACACTTTTCCAGCATTTTCCCAAACTAAAAATAATGAGACTGGTATCTCAGTTAATGGAAAAGTATTCTGTCCAATGTATAAAATTTCCATGGACATAATCACAGTTTCTCTTTTAAACTGACATATCCCAGGTGGATTTAATTGAGACCTAGAAAGAAAGCTGTCTTGCTTCTTTTACGTCAAGTTTCTCAAAGTTTTCCACAGAACTGCGAGTCAGTTCTTATAAATGAAATTGTAGCAAATTTCTGAGTAAACTGAAAAAGTGGATGCAGAATATAGCAACTTTTTTTGGACATTACAGGTCAGAGAAGCACAAAGATTGGTCTGAACACAAAAATTATGTAATGACATTGTGTGACTAGTGGTGAATTACAGCTTCCATTCTCTACCTGGGACAGTGTGTGGTAGGATTTTTCCAAAGAATTTTTTAGTGGTCAGTGAATCTGAGCTTGCAGATAGTGCTCCAAATCCATCAGTGTCCCAGTGTTTACAAACTGGACAATTTCTAAGGTGCTAAAAAAACCACTGATAGTGTATTACACTGAAATGAGAATCTCCTCTTGACATTATCACTTTTCACTTTTGATTACTCATGCTGCAAAACAAACTTCAAGAGAAATAAATGAGCAAAAAAGTTGAGGTAACTTTACATCAGTTGTAGATACCTGTCTCCTGAGAGAAATCCACTGTGAAGGAGCTCCATGGTTTGAAAACNTGTGTATTACTATCTTGTTGTAAGGGAACTGACATTCAGTAAAACCAGGACAACTCTAACCCAAGATACTTAAGTGGCTTTATATGTGACTTTAATGGTTAAGTTTAAACAAACACATAACAGGAGCATTGGCCAAACCCACAGGCTTCATTCAACAGTACCTGTATTTCAGCATTTGAATGGGAGTTTCCTACATGATTTAATGAACACTCTAATCTTGAGATTTAATAAAGGATAATGATTCTTCCATAATCTGCTCACATGGGAAATGGTGAGAGGTAATTTGCTGGATCAGCACTGAAACTGACAAATTTTCTAGCACAGAACAGAATCCTTTCCTTTTCTGTGTGTGTGTCAGTGATGTGTGGTTGGTAAATAATACATAAAGAAGAATCAGAGTTATGGTTAAAATTGCACCCTGTTATAAAAATAGAGCTGTCAAGCTGGAATGTTGAGGCTGGCAGGGGAAGGGCATTAGCAGAAGACAAGTAGATGATTTTTGAACAGCTGGAAGGTGTTTTGTGACAAAAAGGTGAAAACTTAACAGTTGTGTGGAATAGCAAAGATGGTGTGAAATTAATTTGTTAGATTCACTTAGTTACAAGCTCTGGTCTAGTCATTACATTCAGCTGTGACAAAAAAGGATGACGCTACAGTTGAGACTTGATGCTTTCTTGTAGCTGCATGAATTATTGGCCCCAAAAGTGCATTTTTGGTATACAATTTGCTGAGCTGTAGTCAAAGCCTCAGCCATAAGTAAATAACTATTCCGTCAGAATAATGGCAAATGACGTTGTTAATACACTCCAAGACCATTCACCTCTATGTCTGTTTTTAGTCCTACTGAAGTTGATGTTGCCTGGAAAAAAAGAACAAGAGCAGTCCTTTCTTTGATGTAGGATACTGTATTTGTAGTGAGGAAGGCTGATAGGCACCCAGTGGGCTGCTGGCAGAGGAGCAAGAGGACTGCCTCATGCATAGCTGTGGGAACATGCCAATAGCCTTGCTCTGAAGATACTCCATTCTGGTGAGGATGGAGAAAGCTGCAAGCACCTGTCACTCCTGCATTACATATTGTGCAACTAAATAAAGCAATTCATAGTCAAGGGCTCCAAGCCATCGATATCCATAGTTAGTTTGCTGTTGTTGCAGAGTCAGACAGTAGTACAACTGCTGGAGCAGAGCTTCAAGCTTCCTTCTTCCTCAAAGTAAAAGTTACACAGTGTTTTTTCAGTAGGGAAGATCTGTGTAACTGAGAGTTGTCATCCACCCTCTTGGCTTTGTGAAGTACCTTTGGGCAATATCCTTCACCAAAGCTCAAAAATAATGAGATAAATCTAAAGTTCTTGGATATTTTGTTCATGCTTCTTCAAGAAATGAAAAAGAAACTACTCATTTGAAACTCATGTTGGAAGATAAAATATGCTAAAATGTCCTTGAGGCAGATTGTGTCCTTATTCACCCACTGGTGAGAATTTATGGACTTTTGAGACGGCTAAAAACTTTCTTTACCCCCACTTCACACTTTTCCAGCATTTTCCCAAACTAAAAATAATGAGACTGGTATCTCAGTTAATGGAAAAGTATTCTGTCCAATGTATAAAATTTCCATGGACATAATCACAGTTTCTCTTTTAAACTGACATATCCCAGGTGGATTTAATTGAGACCTAGAAAGAAAGCTGTCTTGCTTCTTTTACGTCAAGTTTCTCAAAGTTTTCCACAGAACTGCGAGTCAGTTCTTATAAATGAAATTGTAGCAAATTTCTGAGTAAACTGAAAAAGTGGATGCAGAATGAATATAGCAAATTTTTGTGGACCAGGTCAGAGAAGCACCAAGATTGGTC
>VZTR01033165.1:66946-84749 GCA_013400775.1 Chaetops frenatus
GAAGTACCTTTGGGCAATATCCTTCACCAAAGCTCAAAAATAATGAGATAAATCTAAAGTTCTTGGATATTTTGTTCATGCTTCTTCAAGAAATGAAAAAGAAACTACTCATTTGAAACTCATGTTGGAAGATAAAATATGCTAAAATGTCCTTGAGGCAGATTGTGTCCTTATTCACCCACTGGTGAGAATTTATGGACTTTTGAGACGGCTAAAAACTTTCTTTACCCCCACTTCACACTTTTCCAGCATTTTCCCAAACTAAAAATAATGAGACTGGTATCTCAGTTAATGGAAAAGTATTCTGTCCAATGTATAAAATTTCCATGGACATAATCACAGTTTCTCTTTTAAACTGACATATCCCAGGTGGATTTAATTGAGACCTAGAAAGAAAGCTGTCTTGCTTCTTTTACGTCAAGTTTCTCAAAGTTTTCCACAGAACTGCGAGTCAGTTCTTACTTATAAATGAAATTGTAGCAAATTTCTGAGTAAACTGAAAAAGTGGATGCAGAATATAGCAAATTTTTGTGGACATTACAGGTCAGAGAAGCACAAAGATTGGTCTGAACACAAAAATTATGTAATGACATTGTGTGACTAGTGGTGAATTACAGCTTCCATTCTCTACCTGGGACAGTGTGTGGTAGGATTTTTCCAAAGAATTTTTTAGTGGTCAGTGAATCTGAGCTTGCAGATAGTGCTCCAAATCCATCAGTGTCCCAGTGTTTACAAACTGGACAATTTCTAAGGTGCTAAAAAAACCACTGATAGTGTATTACACTGAAATGAGAATCTCCTCCTGACATTATCACTTTTCACTTTTGATTACTCATGCTGCAAAACAAACTTCAAGAGAAATAAATGAGCAAAAAAGTTGAGGTAACTTTACATCAGTTGTAGATACCTGTCTCCTGAGAGAAATCCACTGTGAAGGAGCTCCATGGTTTGAAAACACAATCAGCTTTTCTTTCAAAAAGATTCATTCTTACCTAATTCATAACAAAAGCATTGTTTTTCTTATATGCAGTGGCACAGTCAGAGAACCCAACTTTTTAGAACTCATTGGCTTTAATTGTTTCCCTATTTAGAAGGAAAATGCCATAAGATTTTAGTATTTTCTGGGATGGTTTGCAATTTAGTTGTTTTCAAGACCATTTTTCTAATATTTCTCGAATTATAAACATCTGAATTTTCTTATTTGGCACTAAAGAGAACATGAACTGAGCTCATTATGCCTTCAAAACAGGAAGGCAGCTTTACTCACTTTCAATTCAGATTTGGTGAGTAAAATGAGCATGGCACTGAATGGAGTGAAATGGTGTTGTATATAACACCATATTTTATTAAAACAGATGAAAAAACTTGACATTCTATGAAACAGCAAGTTGAAAAGGAGCTTGGGAACACTGGTGTCTGACAGCTTATGTATCCAATTACTGATATGTCACCAGAAATATGTGGGAATAAAGTAATGAGATGGCAGTTTCTGTAACAAAGGGTAACATTGTCTTTTTACATCTGGATCACCAGTTTTATTCCATGTATAAATATGCATTTTCCTGTTAACTCCTTACAGTCACACAGATCAGATGAAAACTCAGAATGCAGTAACACAGGTGCAATGGAACTAATACACACCTATGACTATTCTAACAGCTACACAGGACCTTATTACAGTTTTAATGTTGCTTTCACAGAAATATATTTTACCTTAAAGGATGTAGTCAGCATATGCTGATTTAAAACTGCTGCCATAATCTGATACAAACTATTACATAGAGTTTTCTCTTTTTGATGCTTTAGAAACCAAATTTATTCCAGTCACATCAACCACTTGTGATGAATTTTCTCTTAAAATTTGCTGAATTTTCAGTTGTTCTTGTCAAATTTAAGACAGGACCGATGAAACATTTAAAAGCGGCATGACACGAGCAATAAAATTCAAATGCAGTGCTTTTGGATGAAAATGACTGTGAAGGTGCCCAGTTCCGGTCAGATTTTCAAATCCTGAGGCCCATTCACTGCAAAGAAAGATCCCTTCATCAGCCAATCCCTTTTTTGTGCTTACAGGACACTACAGCACTTAAATATACTTAGATACATAACCAGTTATAGTGCCTGACATTAAAGAGAGGGTAGAAATGTCCTAAAGCAGATTTTCTCCATTCATGCCTTTACATTTAATACAGTCAAACTTCAGACCTTCAGGTCTTTTGTGGCACTCATACAGAAATGCCAGGAAAGCAGCCAAAAGGATGTGAGGTTGCCGTTAAAGGCCACAGCACCACAGTGAAGATCTCCGTGCTAAAAGACCACAAACAGCACTAGAATGACAGGCCAGAAGGAAACAGCTATAAGGGCATCCATTTTGGTGGAAAAATTATGTTCTAGTGAAAAAAAAAGGTTATGCTTTCACAAGTTCATACATCCTCCAAAAGACAATATGCTGCATGTGATGGGGCTGTCAGTGCTCTCTGCACCTGCCCAGGTCAGGGCACTGGGCACACCATGGCACAGACTGACAGCCAGTTCAGCATGCTGGGCAAGGCTGTGCTTGTACCTTTGGCCCATAATTCTGTCACTAGGATATTCTCCTCTGTGGAGAAACAGCCCCTGCTGAGCTGGCTGTGCTGTCAGCAGTTCCCACAGCTCTTTGGCCCTCCCTTGTATGACCTCACCTTCCCTGACTCCTGAGGAGCATTCATGGAGTCATTCTTGCAGAGATTGCAGCATGGGGCTTTTCAGGTAAAGCTGGGCTCTAATATTTCTAGAGCAGCAGTATGACACTAATCTGTGCAGGGTATCTTGGCAAAACTTTGCTCCTCAGTCAGGGTGCCACATCACAGGGCACTGGCACTGCCAGCGCTGGCACCTGGGCATCAGCCTTTTACTGCCCCTGTTCCCCCTCAGCCTGACCCTTTCCCTGCTTCTCTTCCCCACTGCCTTCACTGCAGGTCAAAACATCCTCCAAACACCTGTTTTTCTGCTTTGGAACCAAGCACACCATTGATAGGTCTTTGAATTAACAGACTTAGTGCACATAAGGAAATTATGGGGTGGAATTTAGCTTGCAAAAGTTGTACCAACTATAAAATTGGAGTTCTTTATGGATAGCAGCAAATTTGGGGCAATAAGGTGTGATGTTAAGAAATCTTGCTGCAGAATACACCTGTCTTTGCTCATATGATCTTAGAAGAGCTGCAGATGTAAAAAGGTGAATATTTATTCTCAAAGTGTGTCTGTGTACTAAGTTTCCATCACATCCATACCACTATAATCAAACATATTGCATATATAAAGAGTATGTCCTAGTATGTCCTTTGGGGGCTTTTGAAGGAATTATTTCATATTACACTTTTGGGGAATCTTACAATATTTAAAGTAGTAATTACAGAATGCCAGAATTAATTTTTCTCCAATAATTACACATCTGACAATCTCAAGCAGTTAGCTTATTCATTAAAATTCAATAATGATTTCTCCAATGGCTTTCAGTAGCAGTAATGACATACATTGTTATGCCCACTAATTTCCATGAAGAACGATGGAAGATTATTTTATTGGCATCTAGAATGACTCCACCACAGTTCGTTGCATTCTTTTCAAGAGATGATAAAAGGGAAAGTTGAGCAGTCGGGGTTGTTTCCTTCTTTTCAGGCCTTACGATGTTTTGCTACAACAGCAGACTGTTAAATAGATACTCTGGAATATTCTTAAACTGTTTTAATAATTGCACCACAATTGAAATAACTGTCTGAATCTCTAGTACATTTAAAATTTCTTAACTGTTAAATTCTTTGGGAATTTTTAAATTTTAAACAAAATGTAAAAGTATTTCAGTGTAGCTCTGATTTTCAGCCTGAGATGTTTTGATTTCTAAAATTCTGTTCTCACAGAATGCTAAGTAAACATGGAGAAATATTTTTGCTCAGTTTATCTTGTTTTGAATTCTTGTTAAGAGCGGGGACTTCTTGATGGCCCTCCGTTTCAACCAATATGATTGAAGAGGTGTAAACTTTGCCCACCAATCATATGGACCTGTGTAAAATAGTATCTAGGGAGTTAAAAATTTCAATAGAGTATTTTCAGCCTTCTGATAATTAGTCTATGTCTGATTTCGTGTCCCATGACGACATTTCAGTCTTCTTTTTAAAATTAAATGGACTGGCTAAAGTATTCAAAAGTTTTTTGTTGACTTTTAAAGATTATTTGGTTATTCAGCTTTTACTACTTCTTTCAGGACTTTCTAGGGCATCCTATGAACAAACATAATTTCAGCAGCTACACTGTATTTATAGAACTCAAGGATAGCAGAGGCATTCTCAGGAGTGTTACAAAATTGAATGGTCTGTGCTAGGTGTGGAAGGTTACTCCTGCCAGGGAGAATGGTGTGGTGGAGGAATGGAGCAGAAGGGGATCAGAGAGAGAAGGGCCCAGCCCTGGTGAGCCAGTATTGCAAGCTCAATGCAGTGCAACACACAGTCATGAGGCAGAGGACAGCCATGTAAGCAGCAGGTTAATCCCCTTCACTCGTATTCCTTTCACCTCTGCCAGCAGCTGCAGTATTCCCATGGCACAATCAATGTGGGGCACAGGCACTTTACATGCTGCTGCCCCGGGCAAGCAATTACCTTGCCTTGTTCTTGCACCTAGGTTGGATTGGATATTTCTGTCTGTTTTGGGTTGGTTTGGTGTTTTTGTTGTTTTTGTTCGTTTGGGGTTTGGGTTAAGGGATTTTTTTCTGTCCTTGCATAGTATGCAAGCATTAGCATTCGAATTAGCTACTTATTTCTCCTCCTGCTGACAGTGGTGAAAACCTTTGCCAATGGGCAGTGCACAGGCTGTAAAAGCACAAACTCTACCCCACACATGGCTCGGTGTGCAAACTCAGGATGTCAACCTACTGCTGCAATTATGTCAGTGTAACTGGCCTGTTTGCTGTTGTAACCCGTGCAGGATTTGGCACACCATACATTTAGTTACTTAGTTAATAGATTAATTCCCTAATGGAATTGCAAATCAAGAGGATTAAGAATGCTCAGAATTCTTTTTATTATCTGCCTAGTCGAGACACATCAAGTTATCCTTTTAAGTGTATTCTGCTTCTGTTAGGCATTTAGGTCAAAGCAATTGTGTACTGTATGTGCCTGTAATTATTATGAAATAGGCTGAATTACTAGTCACATTTCCCACTGTCAGGAACTGAGGGCCAAACTCATTGCCTTTGCCTGCAAAGGTGTCGCCCCAGGGTAGGTGTTACCAATTGGAATTCAGTCCTATATAAGCAGAGTAAGAATGACAGCCTTGTAGCTCCTGACATGACTGTGTATTCCTTGGGGGATGACTCAGTAGTCTGGATTCCCACTGCAGAAGTGCCAGCATCCAAATTATCATTCTACGAAAGCTGTGTCTGAACTATTTTCAGCAGATTGCTCATTGGAATCAGAGCAGGTTAAAAGAGGTTTCATCAGTCTCTGAGATGTAGTTTCCTCATTTGGCAGTAAGGAAACTTTTAACTTCAAAACACCGTAGTAGATCTGGAAACCCAAGAATAACCTAAACATTTAAGCATAATTTTGTGTTCTCTGAGAATAGAAACAGAACTTTGAATATTGAGATTTTGGTTTGAAATAATCAAGGGTCCTATTGATTATTAATGGGGACATCCATTTTCCCAATGTTCCGTCATGGTCTAGTATTTTTAACTAAAGCAATCCTTCCTGCAGATGTAAGATTGTAGGTACACTTATATTTGGAATTAAAAAGCAGTTGTAAACTTTTCTTCTGCACAGAAGAAAACTACGCAGTTTTCCATATAACAAAAAATGCAGTTCTGCTTTTGTTAATAAAGTCGGAATATTCAGTCTTTTCATTTCTTATTAATTGAATATTCCATGTGAAAATAAGTTGTTTCAAAGGCAGTCTTTGTCACTGCCATTCATTCAGCTCTGTTTGCTACAAGTCTAAGAAAGGGTAAATTGATAAGTGGCTCATTGTAATGTCAATTAAACAGAAAAAAAAAAACCCAGAAATTTTACTTATTTCCAAAGACAAAAAGTAAACAACTTGTAATTTATTGCCCATTGGATATATAAATATACTAGGAGATACAAAGCTCTCTGAAGCTCTTTGTTAAACATTAGCTCACTGCTGTGTCATGGATTGGTGTATTGGCTATACTTGCTTGAATTCGTGTTACATAATTCTTAATATCTAAAAGAGTCTTTCCAGAAGTGACTCTTCTTTCTGCATACACAAGCAGAACACCACATCACCTTTATGTGATGCTCCTGGAATGCTCCTGCTGTGCAGTCAGTGTGCAGACTGGCCTTACCAACACCACTGAATGTGCCAGGTACTTGACTACTTTTAGCAGGACAGCACAAGAAGATAGGCAGGATCACTTTTGAAACCCTAAGCCATTGGATACATATCTGAAGTGCTGAATACGGCATAAATTAAATTCAGAACACTCTGAGTTGCACTTTCCTCTGTTGATAAAGTCTAGTGGCTTGATAGGATGATTTCATCAGGATAAATTCCCAAGCACATTTGCCGAGTGAGAGTAAACAACATGGCTAGTCAGTTTACTTTTTTCCCCTGTAAAATAATTCCCAAATTTGGAAGAGAGTTGGGGAGGGAATATGGTATGGCATTTTTTACAATTGAAATTAAAAACTAGTGTCTGGTTTTGTTCCGTGAAAGATAAAACAATAACCACAAAAACCCCTGAACAAAACAAACAAACAAACAAAAACCCCCCAAAAAACCAAGAAAAATAACAGAACCAGACATGCCCCCCACCAAACCCCAAACACCCAAATTATCAGTAAGCAGACACATGCTTAATATCCCATGATTAAGTTTTTGAAAATTAAATATCTTGAAAAATTATTTCAAGTATAAGTTTACCTCTAAAGCTACCATAGAGGTCAAACATCAGAAGTGAATGTAGGTAGCTGCAAGGGTGAAAAAATTGATTCTGTTTCTTCACCCATGAGTGTGTCTCTGTGTTGGGTAATCAGAAAAAATGAAGGTGCTGGAATTTTCAGAATGTGGGACAGAACAACAGTAGGATAATTAAAACCAAATTCTATAGTATTTTCTGTCCTGAGCTCTGAATTCAGCCAATAGATGGCTAAATGCATTTTTTATTTAATGAAAGGTATATTCTACATTCCAACACACACCATTCTTTCAAATAATATAAGCCTTTTTATCATTCTTCCTAATAGACTCCTAGAAATTAAACTGCCATCTGGCCTGTGAAGACATTAAGATATAGGAGAGGAATTTTACCAACTGGGAAGTTACACAAGGCACTCTCCTCAGGCATTCTGAAATTTATTGACCTACACTACATCCCTGGTGCACCAGGTCACCTTGAGTTTCAGGGACTTTGAAAATTCTAAAGACTCAATATTTGCAAAGTCATGAATTTGCTCTCAAGCAATGACCTGGATGCAAGCACATCTATAAAATCCAGGGATGCTTCACTGATCTTTCATCAAGACATTACAGCAATCACATTCTTTGGCCACAGTTCTTTAAAATTAAAAATTTAATTGAATAAGAAATTATTGGAAATTTATTTGGCTCTTAAATTGAAACTGAAGGAAAACACCACAGGAGAAAATATTGCTTATATGTGAGGTAAGGAAAAACAGGATATGAAAGTGGTGAAACTGATAGCAGATATAGAAAGATCTATTTAGTGCCCCAGAAACAGTAGAAGAAAAACATAGCTTTAAATACTCAGTTTTGCATTGAGCATGCTTGATTTATTTTGTATTTACAGCTTTCTATAATGTCAAGTTCTTGATAATGTGACTTTCTGCTACTCTGAGTTTTTAAATGCTTTTTGCACTTTATTGAATGAGAAAGGCAGCAAGACACATTTTGTGACGGTACCAATTAAAGCTTCTCCCTGAAGAGTTTTGCTGGGAAAAATGTTGATCAACAGGCTGATGTAGTATAAAAAAGGTGCATGTCACTTGTCTGCAGCCACCTTCATTGATGCAAAATGACAGTGAGAAGGCTCTTCCATTACCACATTAGTCACAAAGTGTGTTCTGAAATGCTCCTAAAGTCCTGACAGGAGAGCACATTTGTGTATCAGCTTCCAAGTTTGTCTTCATTGTTAAAAGAGCTGTGAATTCCTATCCCAGGGCTCTTCAGTAATGTTATCTATCCCAGGCTGAGAATGCTGGGCAAAGACAGGCACTCTCATATTACTACGAGATAAACACACAGAGTTCTGCTCTATTTTCTCACCTGATGCAGGGAAGTTCATCCAACAGTAAAATGAGAAGAATCTCATCTCCATTGTGCTTCTTGGCTTCATTGTGTTAACTGAGGCTCAGATCTCAATCCCAAATACAGCTACTGCTGAGATTTGTGGACTTCTAACTTTTGATTCAAAAACATATCATGACACACACTTTTGATATTTCCCCCACTCTAAGTTAGTCCAGAGGTGAAAAGCAAGAGCTGACAAGGCTAAGCATGAAACTGTCACTTTGGTTTTTGCAGGAGGTTGAGGGAGGTATACATGTACCAAAGTCAGAACAAAAATCGTAATAACATCCTTATCTTTCTCAGTCTAAAAGAGGAGCAAAATAATCTCATTTCCAGACAAGTTTATTACATATGAATAAAAGGAGAAAGGATTAAAATTGTCATTAATGTCTGAGTGCTATAGACACTGGACAAGTGCAGAGGGGAGCACTCTAGACCATACGGATTTACAGGCAGCTTGCAACCAGCCTGAAATCTGTTGACTGTAAATTCCATCTGCCTTCATGGCAGGTAGGACAGTGCATTGTCAGGCAAAATGTCAAGAGGGCTTCTGCACAGCCCTCCACGGCCATCTACTCCATAGAGTGCTGTAGCAGCAGTCTCTCCAGCTGTTCCAAATCTATCTCTGTACGGGAAAGAAAATTGTTTTTTCTCTGTGCTCTAAAGCTCCTGATTTATCTAGTTTTCTTCCAGGGACACTCCAGATGGGTCAGCTTCAAGCCAGCCCTGCAGTTTGCTTTGCAGATAAGTAATGCAGATGGGAAACAAATATGACTTTAAGCCCATCCTAGAGACAATTTCTTAATTGTGTGAATACAACCATAGTCTAGCTGAAACTGCAGATGAAATGGAAGCTGTGATGGTTGAAAAACACTACACAGAATAAAAGTCTATAAAATCCATATTATGAAGCTAATTTGTAGTTAACTGGCCTCATCTTTGATGTTCTGCACACTAAGGTGTGCTTAGAGGAAGGTTTCTGTAATGCTTGCAGCACTGGACTGCAAGCTGCTTAAATTCTACCAGCACTGGGAAAGTAATATTTCCAAGGACATGGGTAGTAATTAAAACTGGGATTTAGTTTTTCTAAGTCTAAGCTAAATTTCAATCTAATTTTGCAACCTTGGGCTCCTTTTAAAGAAAATGATGTGGACAGAAATCTAAAATGGGCCGGATGATCTTCTCTCCAGAGCTGCTTGTCTCTCTTTGTCTAACTTTCTTGTCTAACAGGTGCACGGGAAGCACATATTTGACCAGATACTTAATTTTTAAGGTCTAAATTTGAGGAAAGATCATCAGTAAATACTGCTGGTCTATAATTTTTCATTTCACCACTGAGAGATTGTACTTTAGCACCACAATTTCTTTGTGTCTTAGTTTCCTCTTCGTGTCCTTAGTTTCCAGCTTCCTCTTCTCCAGCAGTTACCTCTCAGCTCCCAAAAATTTAGAATGGCTACTGTTTGTTACTAGGTGCATATACAGCACTTAAAAAGGAGATTTCTGGACTTAATCAAGGTTTCTAATTGTCATCATGCCATAAGAGTCACAGTACTTTTCTATTAATAAGCAACATAAATGTAGAAAAGACCCACTGATTCTTCGCCAGTGTTTCTGTGTTATGCATTACAAGCCCATTGTAAAAAAAAGCATATCAGTGGAAGCCTTTTTAGTTCATAAATTTTTAAACACAAGAAGACTCTTGTTTTCCATAGTGAGGAGGCATTATGCACATACTGCTTGTGGTACAAAGCAAGAAGTAATCAAAAACCAGTAATTAAGCTGAAAGAATAAAAAAAAAGAAGTATATAAGTTATCAGTTATAGAATACAGGATCCAAATTCTGGGGCAGGAGATTATACCTCCTTTTTTTTTTTTTTTTTTAATTTGACTCACATTATCATTATTGTAAGTGTGTGTTTGGGGTATAAGCTTCAGCACTGGCAAAAGTACTCAGAGGTCTCTGCTGCATTTCTTTTTAGAAGGTGTGACCTCTGAGCACCCATGTGAATGTTTTAATGACTGTTTCTCTCTGTGCTGGGCATCCCACGCATGCCCCTTGTGAATCCCACTAAAACTTGTAAGGGTGCTTCTGAAACAGACATTTTGTACAGAAACTCAGAGTCCCTTTTATCAGCATGTGTGCACAGACAGCTTATCACTTGCCACAAAGATTCCCAAGCATCATCATCACAGCTCCTATGATCTTTGCACCAAGGTCCAGATAATCTGGATTTAACTACAGAAAGAAAAATAATTAACACTTTGCATATATTATTATTTTCTTAGATAATATGGTTTATATTTTTAAATGTTTAACAGATACCAGCATGTAAATTCTCATACCCCTTTTGTGACAGCAGTCAGTGTACTCTTCATTATCCAACAGAAATGGGTGATCACAAAATGAATGGTATACACAGATACTCATGATGGATTAGTAAATTAACACAAATTTCAT
The DNA here is from genome assembly GCA_013400775.1 of Chaetops frenatus. Taxonomy (NCBI): domain Eukaryota; kingdom Metazoa; phylum Chordata; class Aves; order Passeriformes; family Picathartidae; genus Chaetops; species Chaetops frenatus. The sequence goes on from VZTR01033165.1 coordinate 77,706, forward strand.
TCCGTCATCCATTCATCTTCTGTCAAAAGACAAAGATCAAGAGTAGATTCTTGTTATTGGTTGTACCAGACTATGATATAGGGGTTCAGGTCATAACCTGTGGCATTCCTGTGCCTTCTAGAGCATGCTGTACAGACAGCTAGAGTGGCAATCCTGGTGTATTCCACCTAGACACCTGCAAAAAACCCAAGGACTTCTATTTCCTCTGTGCACATTATTACCCTTTTCAGTCATACCATTTCTCTCAGCATTTGTCTTAAAACAGAAAAGCCAAAGACCAGAAACCTTTTCAGACAACCTTGGGAAAACCAGAAGATAGTCATGAAAACAAAGAACAATCCTCAGCATTCAAAGTACTAGACTTTCATGAAGGTTGTTCTACATGGCTCTGCTTCCTGCCTACAATTCTGTCTCTGTAGAGATTACTGGACACCTTTAGTTGAATTTTGAATGTAGGAAACATGGTTGTATAATTTTCTTCCTCTGTTTACTTGGGAAAGTTGGAAATATGGGCATAAAGATATTTATTTCACCTCCTCAGAATTATGTTATGTAGAAACTGAAAGTAAAAGAGATTTTTATTTCCAGCTTCAGTGACTCCTTGTAAAGCTAACACAAAAAGGCTACTGAAAAGAAAGTAACTTGTTCCCTTTAACTGAAAAATCATTAGTATCAGTGCATGAACCAAAGCCCAAGCCAAATGGCATAATCTTTTCAACACGTTCTCTGCATAAGATGTCAAGGGGGTTTGTGCCCAGAGAGTGAATGTGCCTACAATGTTGTGGGGTCCTGGTCATCTCTGTCATTCTAATGGACCATTACATTCTGTTACTAATGGGCACACATTAGAAAGCCAGCTGTAAGGTATTATGAGGTTAGTAATAGTCTCTAAAGGGCTAGACATTTACTTAGATAATAAAACCACCCTGTTCTACAATAGCTAAGGTTAAATAAATAAGATACAAAAAGTATTTTGAAAGCAACATAAATTCTACTGGCTTCAAGGCAGCTGATGACAATTCCCTTTGTGTGTTATTCTTCCATAAATCCTCTCTGCTAGAGAATTTACTCTACCTTTGTTCTAAACATTTGGTCCCAGATCCACCACTGACAACATTGGCATATACAGGCAGAGAAGGACTCTTTCAGCATATGATTTATTGATTTCTAATGGAGTGTAGGAAAATGCAACTTTCAAATAGCCTGCAATCAAAAGACATTCAACAAAAGCTATGTAGACTGTGAAATAATAAGCAAAATATGATCATCCATATTCATGAAAATACATTAACCCACTTACCTGGGGTATTCAATTATTTCCCTACTTGTGGATAATATGCGGGCTAAATGTGTGCTATAAGTGTCAAGATCAATTTAAAGAGTGAGTAAATTGCATTTTTATGTCCTGGTATTAAACAGTGTCCTGCATGCATGGCTGTAACTTCAAAATTGTTTCGTTTTCATAAAAGCCCCAGCTATTCTATTACAGTACATGAATAGGAAAATGGAATGCACAGTATACTATTGAGCAGTTAATGACATAGACACTTTATTTGAATAATTTGGAAAAATGCACAAGTGTTTGGAGACCTCAAAAGAGACTGGCATAGTCACAGTCAGTTTGACAGAGATGGAGGAAAGAAGAGTTTTTCCCTATTGTGTGCTGAATTATAGAGAGAGCACAGACAGAGGTAAATATTTCTGTAGTGTTCATGAATTCAAATGAGCAATTCAAATATATACTGTTTTTCATTATACATCAGGAACTCCTGGTCAAATATTGCATTCCTACTTTCTCATGAAATACCTTTCTATTAAAATGTTTTGCATAAAAAACTTTGAAAGGTGAAGAAAGCCATGAAATACCTGAACCATGCAACGTAAAGAAAGTGGATTTTGGTTGAATATCTACACTACTGGAAAATTTTAATTTTTAAGAGATGTTTCAAGTGACTCAAACACCACATTTACAAGCACCTTTATGATCTTGTTGATGTCTTAAAGAACCTAGAAATAAAAGAACACACTTTTGAGACAATATTAGTATAGTAGGTAGTATAAAGGCTGGTCTTTATTGGAGGCCACCGAGGGGCAGATACGGAAAAATGCCCCAACCCACATAGGGTGAATACAGTTTTATAAGTTTAGCACATTAACATCATTGACAAGAATCCCCAATCAAAAGCACAAGTGATGAGGCAACTCCCTTCTTTTGGTTTCACCTCTCCTGTAGCCCTCCTTTAGATAGGAACTTTGTTTATGAAAGTGTGTTCCAGAGAGCTGGTTTCAACACTGGCTCCCAGGAAGAGGCAAGATAGGATAGGGACCTTGGAGCCTCTGGAGTTTGGAACCTCTGGAATGTGTTCTGTCTTTCTGCTTGTAAGGGTAGGGAATAGGTAGTGAAAAGTACTGGAGCTAGCTAGGAACAACACAACTATACAACAATAGCCTACAGAGCTATGAGTATATACGAAGGAAATATAAAAGCAAAAATCATTCTGGCATCACTGCAATACGTCTAATAGCAGTAAAACTGAGTGCCAATTATAGGCTACATTTTGTTTTAATAAGTGGAAAAAATCATTTTGGCAGCCGCCTTACTGATCCCAATAATGTTACCTTTATGTGCCTCTGGTTAAATACCCATAGAGGACTGCACAGATCAACAGCACTGAAATGAGCTAACCTCCCATGTAAATAGAGATGATTGGAGAATGTTCTGTCAAAATTGTGTTAATCCAAATAGGTCCTTTTTATATTATATAGAAAAAGAAATTTTGCTTTCATTTGATTCCTTACCTCCCTGTTTTTCAAATAAACAAGAAAAGAAAAGTGTGTCAGTAGGTTTCTTGGGCTTGGTTGTGGGTATTTTGTTCTGTTTTGCTTCGTCTTATTTTTCTAAAAAATTCACATTTTGATTTCAGATTGTCCTAAAGAAATGCTGAAAAACTTTCAACGAAATTTTTTTGCAAAAATTCCAATGAAAACTCTGTATTTTTCTGGCAGCTGCTCATCTCAGTATAACCTGATGGAAGTTTTAACAGATTCTTTCCAGTTTTCTCTTTCTTTTTGTATGAGAATGATTTTGTCTCTCATTAGGTAACTAACCAGCAAAGGCAGATAACCTTTGCAAAGCAGGTTTTAATGCTACTACAATAGTAGTTGAATATTATTGTTTGGTAGCTTATTTATTTGCTTAGTTTTTTTGAGGTAAATTATTGATTTTGCAAACTGTGTGTCTTAAAAATCAAACCCGTGCTTTGCAATTCATACGTGGCAAGAAAGATTAACCACATCCCCCTGGGTTTCATTTTGGAATTTCTGAGTGAGGCTGCATTTAATGCTTCATGAGGTAGTTTAAAAATGCGAATATTTTCAATGGCAGCTGAGAAAGGCTTGGTAATTATTTTCTGCCACACTTTCTTCCAGTGTAGCATATGGGGAGAAGTAATGCATGATAACACTCAGAATAAGGCTTTTTATAGCAGAAGATTTTTTGCTTTAATGATAACAACACTTTGGGGCAATTTGTGAAGGTTTAAACATAAACACTTAGAACAACAAGTCATATGTTCACAGGACCTGACTTTCCTCTCATAACAGTTTTGTGCTAGTGTACTCTATTTTCAGACACAACCATGTAGAAAAATTCAATTCATATTTCAAATGTAGTGAATAAAGATGAATTAGAAATAGTTTTGTCAATTAAAAGATTCTTATGTTATAGTTGTAAAAACACTGATACTTAAGTGAAAGTCTGAGTAAATTGTCAATAAGGCAAAGAGCTCAGACTGTCCTTGACTGTCTAACTCCAATTTACTCTTGTGTTGAAGACACCTACAGATTGAATAAACTGGTTCTCAGGTCAGGATTGAGTTTATTTTACTGGAGGCTTTTAGCTGATCTACTTCAATCTGGATAGGCTTTCATTCCCTCTCTGAAAAATAGGGATGATAATGGGTGTCTTTAAAGATAGTGCTTGTGAGAATATTCCAACTATATAACACACAGATTTTGTAATAATTATTAGTAATTCTATAGTATTGAATTTGTAAGCATTACGTATTTTCTTTGTGAGCTGAAACTCTTATGAGATCATGATGACACTTATCTTGGAAACTTATCTTAGAAACTCCCGTGACCAGGTAAAAGCAACAAACATGTTGGTTGAGATAAACATGTCTCTTGAGAACCATCAAGGAGAGAAGATTTTTCTTCACAGCTCATATTAAAATAATCTTTTCCCTCCTATATCACATCACTGTATTTTTTGACATTTTTTTTTTTTGAGCATGGGTATTTAAAGGAACTTGTATTAGGAAAACACAAAACATGTAAGAGGAAATTGATATTCTGTGATTGGGGTATGGGATACTGGTGCCCACTCTGGCTTTAAACTAACCACTTGCAGCAGTTAGTCATAGCTGTGCACAAGTCAAGCAGAATTAAACATTCAAACACCTAATTTTGAAAAGCCTTTGAGATTGCTCTCCTCTGGTGCTGACCAACACCGGCAACAGAAGTGGCCAAGAAGGACAATGGCAACCTGGCTTGGATTAAAAAAAATGTGGCCAACAGGACTAGGACAGGGATTTTCCCTCTGTACTCAGCACTGGTGAGGTCACACCTCAAGGTCTGTGCCCATTTCTGGGCCCTTCACTGTAAGAAAGACACTGAGGTGCTGGAGCGTGTCGAGAGAAGGGCAACAGAGCTGGTGAAGGGTCTGGAGCACAAATCTGTTGAGGAGCTGCTGAAGGAAATAGGGTTTTTTAGCCTGGAGAAAAGGAGGCTCAAGGGCCACCTTATCACTCTCTACAGCTCCCTGAGTGGAAGATACAGCCAGCTGTGGGTCACCCTCTTCTCCCAAGCAACAAGTGGCACAACAAGAGGACATGGCTTCAAGCAGCACCAAGGAAGGTTCAGGTTGGACATCCAGAAGAANGTAAGAAAGACACAGGTGCTGGAGCGTGTCCAGAGAAGGGCAACAGAGCTGGTGAAGGGTCTGGAGCACAAATCTGTTGAGGAGCTGCTGAAGGAAATAGGGTTTTTTAGCCTGGAGAAAAGGAGGCTCAAGGGCCACCTTATCACTCTCTACAGCTCCCTGAGTGGAAGATACAGCCAGCTGTGGGTCACCCTCTTCTCCCAAGCAACAAGTGGCACAACAAGAGGACATGGCTTCAAGCAGCACCAAGGAAGGTTCAGGTTGGACATCCAGAAGAATTTCCTCACTGAAAGGGTGGTTAAGCATTGGAACAGACTGTCCAGAGAGGTGGTGGATTCATTATCCCTGGAAGACTTCATGAAGTGAATGGACATGGTACTTAGTGCTATGCTTCTATTGGCATGGTGGTGTTTGGTCAAAGGTTAGATTTAAATATTTTGGAGCACTTTCCAACCTCAGCGATTCACTGATTCTACAATTCTCTCTTATTCATGATCCACGTACCCTGTAAAAAGTAAGACCCATATGATATGGCTATTACTGTTTCCCAAACTGCACAGATAGTCCCAAATCAGCACAGACATCTCTGCAATGCCACCCAGTTCCACAAATACTTAGAAGCTTAACTCAAGGGCAGCCCTGTGATGGAGCCAGCTGAGACAAGGAAATGGTGTAGGCACAGTAGTACAGAACAGTGTCCAAGCTAATAAGTCATGCCAGAAAAATCATTCTCTCTTCCTGTTTTATTTACAAACCAAGTAACCTACCTACAAATAATCAAGAGGTCACTGTACTGTCAAGTTATTCAGGTGCATCTTCATCAGCATGAGCTTCAGCAAGGAGCCAAAGGGCTGATTAAAGATGTAAATAGGTGAACTGATATTTAGTCAATTTATGGAGAATAGTAACTTAGACAGGCCCTTACATGTCTATTAGCCAAAGCTAGTTACAAAGGTGTCCCAAATAAACAACTTTTTTCTACCACAGATATAGCTTCAGAGTTTTTCCTTTTATGTCCTGAACCTCTATAGAAGTATAGAAAGGGAATATAGATTATTTTGCACTGTAAAACAACCTTGGTGAAAGCAATTCAGTGAATCACAGCTCAGATCCATTCCACATGAAGAAATCTGCAATCTCTCCATGGAGTTTTATGTCTAGAATCTGGATGTAGTATTGGTGTATGGCAGACTTCCATAGCTTGTGCTAGGAAGAGTTCCTAGGTTTTAGAATTAAAATCTTTAGTTGATTTAAGTTAGCAGATTGTTTTAAAGGCTTACTTGTGATGCTTAAAATATTGCAACCACCTACAGAGCTGTTAGAAATCAGGATATACCCACTAAGTAGGTGAGAATGACCCTGACCCTGAAGTAACAAAGGAGAAATCTTAGTTAAAATTTCTATTATGCCCACATCTCTCTAAAACCTTTTCTTGACACTTTAAATTGTAATAAACTTCTCCTTGCATTTGTACCTAATTCTGACTTAGTCTTTCAGAGACAAGGCAAGCCCTTAAGAAAATAATATAATATTTAAACTACAGTCATGACATCCCAGCTTAGAATTTCCTGGCCAGTAATGATGACATGGGTAAGTAGCCTAGAGTGGTGTTTAGAACTTTACACCTCTCCTTGACACTTATTTATTTCCAGGAGTTGTCTGACACCTTGACATTTATTGCTCTAAAAAATAACCCCATTAAATATCTCTCTCCTGCTCATGTTTTTATCAGGCTGAACTTGTAGGTTTGTGTAATCTACAACTGCTTGTGGTATACAATTATTGAAAGGCAGGACACTTCAGTTCATGTTAACTAATTAGGATTCTTTCTTCAGCACAGCTGTTTCAGATCAAATATGTGACAACATAGGGAGTAGAAATAGCAACTGAAAATTTTTATCNAAAGTTGTGCAAACTCACCTTTTAATCATATTTCACTCCATTCTAATGTGGGTTAACTCATCTCCAAACAAAACTTTGCTCTAAGCAGATGCATCTGCATGATAACCAATTGACACCTTATTGGAATGTAAGAATATAAGAGGCCAGAAAGAATGATGGATTAGTTGGACTGGGAGATCAGCTGTGATAGTTTCAATTGA
>VZTR01033165.1:97608-107610 GCA_013400775.1 Chaetops frenatus
TTTAGTCAGCTTCCCTGTGATCAATTCTTCTGCCAGAAATGATTGTTAGGCATCCTCTATGGCTTAATCAAATTCTCCCATGCCAGGGCACAACTCCCTTCCATCTCTCCAAACAAGAGATACTGCTTTGTTCTTCTAAAATAATATTATTGTATTTTGGGGGGTTTGCAATTAATTTTTTAGGGTGTTCACATTTTTATATTGCTTTGTTCTCTTATCCTGCCCTCATGGATCAAGATTCTAAGTATCCTAAGAAACTTCCTTTGACTTTCTGCAGATTTCTATTCTTTTTGAAATGCAGCATCCCAAAATGTGGGTATTCCACATAAAACCAAAGCAGCACTATTATACAGGCATTCCCAGCGAGCTTGACTTACTGTGATAATCCTACTGATACAACCTAATACTGGAGTTGCTTTTTTTATGTTTGCTGACTTATCCCTGGTTTGTATGTACTTTACACACTCCCTGATGAGCCCAGTTTAAGTGTTTCCTTGAATTTGGTTACTCAGTTGTGTGAATTAATTTCCTTATGTCCTTACTGATTCTCCTCATTGATTTTAGAAACTTGCTCCATTTTAAGAATATTCCATGTTTTAATCCTAACTTCCAAAATAATATGGATCTTTTTCAATGTCAACATTTGCATATAAAAAGTTATGTATGTTTTACATCACCCTCCAAGTCTTCAGTGAAAGTTTGCTACATGGAGGTCAAATGTAGTATTTTACAGGATCCTACGTCAAATTTATCATTGGAATATCAGAATTACATTATTTTATTACTTACAATGCTTACATTACAGGATTTCCAACTAATTCCTCTATGGCCCACAATCACATGAAATTTTCAGATTTTCCCTAGCAAGTGTTGTCAGGATTGAAGTAGCAAAATAGACTGAAGTCATAAGGTAATATTTCCTTCCCCTCAAAATTACACAGTCAAATATTTAAGGAAGAAAGAAATGTTCTGAATAATATGCAAGGAAAAAGCAGTAGCATCCTCCTGTTCAGGCAAACCCTCTGCCAGGCTTTTTCAAATGTCACTGCAAAACTAACAAATATGTATCCCTCCCAACACCTTCAATTTACTTGTAAAAATTTCCCTACCATACTAACATCTGCATTATCACTTCTCCTTTCCTCATAGGCACCAAAGATCACATCCAGTTTCTTGTTCCCTGCTGTTCTCTATTTTCCCCCTACTTGTACACAAAATTATCTCTGCCTCTGAAAATTCTCACTGCCTATAGAGTTCTTGTTCCTCACACTACTTCTGCCTTATTGAATAGTCAACCCATGCAAAATGAAACTGCCTTTTTCCAGATTCTAATTTTTCTGCTTCACAAAAAATTAATTCTGAAGCCCACTTAGCAACTGGGTTCACAAAAAAGGATTTCTCAGCTGCATGTTCATTTTATGAATATCTCTTCCCTCTTATCTATGCTAACATACAGACTGAGATCAAGCATCACTCTTCCAAAAATCATGCCTTACTCCACCATCTTTACACATCTCATTTTAGCAAGAGTCTTCTCAGGGAGTGTTACTTAAATGCTAAGCATTTCTGCAGACAGAAATATTCATGTTGCAGGGGCAGGCTCTTTTGGCAATTTATGTTGATTTGCTCTTGGCCTCTGCAGGTCACCTGAGCAAAGTTTTTTGCAGAGTGCTACTGAATCTATTGAGGCACAGAGATGTAATGTATTTCCTTACTCTGGATACCAGTTACAAAAAAGTAAAATAAAACAAAACAAAAAAAACCCACACACACAAACAAAACGCAACCCAGCACCACTGTGCCCTCCCTGCCTCACGCCCGCAAAAAAAAAAAAAAAAAAAAAAAAAAAAAAAAAAAAAAAAAAAAAAAAAAAAAAAAAAAAAAACACAAACAAACAAAAAAAAACCACACCACCACCAGAGAACAGGAGACAAAGAACAAAATCTGTTTGAATAATGTAAAAAGTGGCAAAAGTAGCTTTCTTCCATGAGGAATGAGAGACAGTGAATAGGCACACATGGCTGAATAATTTGTCCAATGAAGGATTGAAGTACTGGTTTCAAAAAGCAAGATGTAAACTAAACCTCAGTTTGGTCACAGACCAGCCTCTGCAGTAATGCTTTACATGAAATAAATTGTATTATTTTGTACTGTTTAGAGCATGTCCCTTCAGAAAGATGCCTAACATGGACCACCACAAATGAAATCCTCAAGGGAGTCCCAGAGTTAAGAGGGCACTTTAGTGATAGGTGCAGTGTCAGACATGGGACATCTAAGACAAGCATAAGATTCTCCAAAGAACAAAGGAATTCTCAGAGTAGAACAGAAGAATGGTTCATTCCAGCCCATAGAGTCAATCTGGCTGTCAGCAGTGCAGGAAATACCAGAGAATAACAAGAAACCACACACAGAAAAATCACTAAGCAGAATGTCAGCTGATGGCTGTCTTATCATCTGTAGCACAGAACTTTATATTTCAGAATTTCTGCCCCATCAACTTCAGGAAATATATTTCCTTAGTTGTGGAACCAGCTGTTGCTTAGACAATACGGTTTGTAGTATATGCATAATTATTTGTAATGAGAGAAATTGGATAACATCAACAATGGGTACCTTATTTGTTGAATATTCTCTGAGAAAAGAACGTGTTGAACAACAAAAAATGCAACTTTAAATTCAATTCAGACTTTCAGACTTGACATTGATCAAAAGCTAAATTTTTGGAGTTGAATTCTAAATGCCAATAATACAACAGCACTATGTATTAAAGAATGGACTTTTTTTCTCAACAATAATGCCTGAAAGTAATGACATACCAAAAGGTCTTTTACTAAAGAAATTTATTGAGATTCATGAATTTCTTGTTCTGACTAATCATGCTGATGCAGGCTTCTAAGGCTCAACTCAAATGTTTGTATTTGCCGTCACAGCTGATTTTACCTTACTTATAAAACAAGTGCCAATGTATCTATTCTGTTTGCAGTACATAAGGGCATGGGGATCTAGGTCCCTGTGACATTTGCTGATATAAAGATATTGCAACACTAAACCTAATTATATTAAATGCAGTGGAAAAATTCAGTGGTAAATACTATAGCACAAATTGTACCTTGGCATATACCTATGGTGACCTTACCACTGTCAGAGCACAGAGGTTTCCAAGAAAAGTTTGGCCTTATGAATAAAGGCTATATGATGTAAAACACGGTTGGTTTTATCATAATTTAAAACATGAAATATGGGAACAACATGTTTTTATTCTTTGCAGAGAGCTTCAATATGATCTAGTCCTCTTTTTTTCCAGTGATCCTCTTGAAATCCTATTTGAAATCAGATGTCCTTTTGCCCAATAGATAATGTACTCATGATTCACGAAGTGCATATTTGATATCAAAACTGCGTTGCAAAGAAAAGTACCAAGTCTTCTTTGAAAGCAATGGGATTCTCTCTGGCAAATTATTATTTATCTAAAACCATCTATCACTTTATAGAATCTTTAATTAGGTTGAGATATTAAAGGTAGAAACAATGATGGGCAATAGCTATTCAGGTTTGAGTAAAAAGCGATTGAGAATATCGGCATATTTTTCTTCTCTAAGTCCTTGCCAGCTGTAAAAAGATTTGAACCTCACACCACAAAAATAGCTCTTCTGCTGCTACTCTCAGTGCTAGAAAAAGGAAAGAGGATTTGAAGTGAGCTGCCCTCTCATGCTTTCTTGAATTCTCAGGAAAATCACTCCCACTGATTGATAATACTCTGCTAACTTAACAGATCTGGTCTTGGCCAGGTTGTATATCCCTTCTGTGCCTGTCTACCTGGTGGTGCCCTTACCTAATTTCACAAAGTTTCTGTGATGCCTGTTCTCTTTGCAGATGTAGTGAAGGTGCCTGTGATACCATCTGTTCCCAGGTCTGAACTGGACTTCCCACATGTGGAGGCAGAGCAAGCAGGCAGGCCTGGCAAAGGGACAGAACCATGCCACTGCCCAAGACATGCCTGTGGAAAGAGCTGTCTTCTTGGGCTCACTTGCAGTGGCAGCCTCTTATAATGTAAAACACTGCCAAATTCCATGCAAAAATTGGCTTGAACTCATGCCCAGATTTTCATGTATCCTCTCCTCTATGACTCCTAGTAAATAAATGCCATTACTGATTTCTCTATTATCCCATAACCATTGTTTAATACCATCTGCTGCATCAACCTTCACCTGCAATTTCTGTGCAAGAGCAAAATGCATCATGTAACAAATATTTCTGTAAACCACTTTTCTGTACTACTGCTCTAACTTGTGGCATCTGGCAGTGCAACTTGTTACTCATAGCAGTACCCATTTGGACCCCACAGAGTTTTTGTGAAGTAGCACTCACAAAGATGACAAGCAGTCAGGTTCACAGATTGTGAAACGCCTTTTGTACGAGTATTCCCAGAAGCAAACCCAGGAGGCCCTAGAATGATGTGAAATACAGAATTTCATAGAGAAAAAATGTCATCATAGCCATAACCTCTGTCTGAGCTGAAGCAATTTGCCCAGCATTTTGCCCAGCATCACAGCCTAAAGAGCACTGAAGCAGCTGATAATATAGCAGTATGGCCAGCGATATAAAGGAGGTATTTAGTGTCCTTTAGCCTTCGTAATGGCACTGAAAGTAACCCTGCTGAACTAATAGTAGGGAAAGAAGAGGGAACCTAGTGAGACTGGGCAGGCACATGCACAGAATAATTAGCAGAGGTCTGAGCTGAAGAGAGCCCCCACTGTTAAGCATTTATTGCTTGCCTCTCAGACAGTGCTGTGAATATTACCTTTAACTGCCAATATTTGCCTAGAGACAAAGAGATTCAAACCTGACAGCAGACATTACTAAGAGAACACAGAATCAGTGTCCTAATAATTATTTGCTCCTGGGGTAGATCTCTGGATTTTTAGTGGCAGACAAGCACAGCATGCTACAACTAAATTATTATATGCTAACGACTACAGTAATTTCAGATTAGGCAAGGGCTAGAGAATGGCACTGAAACAGGGTGAAAATCGTTCAAATGAGTGAACAATTTAACACCTCTGCTGATGGGTTTTGTTTCTGTTACCAGTTGTATGAATGAAGGATATGTTTATCTGTTTTCCTGTATTAAGGATATGCTGTAATGTTCATCTTAATGTCTTCAAAGGGCCTCATGCAAATATGCATGAGTTTCAAATGATCAAATGGTTAAGAGGAAATAATAGAGGTGTGGCACTTTTGTATCATTGCCTGTGGATTTATGAGCATAGTTTTATTTGACCTACAGGCAGAGAGGAATTAAAACAATAATTTTCTTGACATTGCTATTTAGAAATTATATGGGAACTGGATGATCTGATAGTCACTCTTTGGGACTGGACATAGCCTTCTGAACTGCACTTCATTTCTAACACATAGCAGACCTATTTGATTAACTTTCCTCCCTCTCCCAAATGAATCATCAGTAATATTAAATAGGGAAACCCACAAGACAGAAGAGACTATACCAATTTACAGTGCCAATGCAATCTATTTAGACTGTCTTTTATTCTACACTTTTTACTTCAAGTATTTAAAGATGGATTTTTTTAAACAAAGCTAGTAAGTTGAGAACTTTTTTGGACAAGTTAGATCAAATTATATCTTTCATCAACACTATACATCTGATGTGTCCTTTTCAGTCTGTGGATTAAGATAAATATAGTGGTTCTTACTGAAAAGTCATCAGAACATTTTGTAAGGCCTAGTCAAGCCTTTCTAAGTGATTTGCAAAGGTTTTTATTTTCATCCTGCATTCTTCCTTTGCTTTTGTCCCTCAAAATCCCTCAGGTATTTTAGGGGATGTGTAATTTGTCTATACCATGTTAACACCTGGCAAAATAATGTGTGGCATATGGCCTAATAGCTTGTGAGCACAAAAAGGAATTTGGCATTGCATGAAAAATTAATTTTAAATTCCTGTGTAAATTAGTGGCAAGGGAATGTGATTTTCCAGCTCACATACATATCTCCAATAACAAACTGTAGTTTAAGGCCAATGAACTATCTGCTACAACAGAAAAAGTGGTATTTCTCACTCTGTCTGCCCCTGCTGATAAATTCTTAACAAGTTCACTAATGTAGGTAACTTTCTACGTATAATTTTAAAAAATGGCATCATAATGAAGCATGCTAGTGATAATCGTAATGTTTTCAACTGATTTTTATTTGTAGATAATATTGTTGCTGTGAGAAACAATAATTTCTACCTAGCATGTGATCTAGTCTAGCCCAGTTAGGTTTTACCCAAAACATCCCATTCATGAAGGGAAATAAAAATAAGAGGAATTAGTTCTTTCCATCCCAATTGCTTTTGAAAGAATTTCCTGCATAGTCATTGTTTCCCTTTTAAAGTCCTTCAGGTCACTCTCATTATGCAAATTTTGAGCATAATATGCCCATTTGATTCCAGGACAAATTATTTTCCCTTTTGGAAAGGCCATGTCAAAAAATACTGCACTTTTTTTTTCCTTTTTTTAGTTTTAAAATAGTCACATTGAAAACATTTAAATATTTGCTGAAGTTTGATACTTTGAATTTGACTCAAAGAAGTGGACATTGTCCCTTTAACAAATGGAATATCACTGGCCTTGTTGTCAGGAATATAATGCTGCACCACCTTGTCTTTGCTTGGCATGCTTGAAAGAAAGAACCTAACTCCTTATTTAGGCACTAATTTGAGTTCCCCAAGTTGGAAGCGCTGCTGTGTTCAAAATTCCCTTACAAGATGATTTTATAACCTGTACTCACCTCTGCCAAGGAGATCACACAAGGTTTGCATGAAAGGCTGACCCAGGACTCAGACTGCTTCTCATTTTCTAGGCTGGCTTTAAAATCCTCTGAAGAAGTTACCTCACCACAGGTAAGAGATGAGAAATTTGAAGGGTTGTTAGACACTGCCCGTGTTGATGTAAGGCTGGTGGAAAGCTGTTAGGCACAGCAGGGCATAACGAGAAATTCATTCTCAGCTCGGTGATCTCTTCCATGCAGGCCACGGAGATGCTGCAACCTCATGGACAGGGTCACATTTCTGACACTTTCTCTCTTTGCTTTCAAAACAAAAGAACAGACAAGACACATGCTCTTTTTCAAGTCGTAGAGCGACGTATCATTACATGAAGAATAAAGCACTAAAAAGTAAAGCACAAGACTTCTTTACTCCTGTGGTTCTCCCAGCTTCCTTACCATTCTTTTTAGGGCTTTTTCTTTTCAACATTCTCAAGTGGAATTATTTTCGGTTGTTTCCTCCTTTCCCACCTATTACTCCTGTGCAAAGATTTTGTTTCAACTTGACGCACTTGCTATACTGTTCTGTCTTTTGCTTTGGATTTCTGGCTTTCATATTTCTTCACCATTTTAAAGTTTAGCTTGACAAATTTAATTTTCCTACTCGACCCTAGCCTTTAGCTGCAGCTCAGACCACCGCAATCCTCCAAGACTGCATGCATTCTGCCATTTGTGTGGCAGGTCACCTTTTGTTATTAGCTTGAATACAGCCATTAGGACTGTGCTAGAAACACCAAATTTGTGCCACTCAGCTGGCAGGAGATGGAAGCCCTGAAGGCACAGGAGCCAATGTGGTAACTGGGGAGGTGAAGAAAGTTCATGGGCAGCAAAGACTGAGGTTTTCAAGGAAACCAAATAGTCCTGCTGTACATTCTTTGAAACTGGAAAATTTTCTTTTTTCTTGTTTTGGTGCCAAATGTTTTACAATTTAATTGTTACCATATAATATAGATATTTCATTAAGAAATATGTATTTCAAGGATCAGCTGGGAGTTTTCACCCACCCAGTGCCGTGGAAAAGAGAACACTGGCAAACTTCTTCATCTTCCTTGCTCTTAATTTGTGTCATATTTTCAGTTTGTGATGATTATTTACTGAAATGTGTATTGCCACTGGAATAATCAATAGACCTGTGGTCCCTTGCTTCCTGCTATGGCATGAAAATCCCACACCAGGACCCTTTAATGCTATTTTAGTACCAGCCAGTACCAACAGAGGCCTTGAAGTCAGCCTAGTCACCTTGATTGGGCTGTCTTGTCTAATCAGTAGTCCCTGTAGTCCGTGGTTCTCTAGAAACATTGTGCTAATAACATAGACCTGGGCTTAGACAAAAGCTGTCCCTCCTACCCAGAGCTCTTTGTCCACTTCCATAGTGCAAATCTCCATTATGAATTGCCAAGATGCACATTTTGACCCTTCTTCTGTCATTTCTCATTAGCAGTCTTATTTCTCTGTGCCTTTGAAGAATAGAATATTTTATGATTCACATTCAGCCTAATTTTACAGCAACACAACTGTGAACAGTTGCCTGAGAAGCTTCTTAAGCCTCTTTCAGGAGGGCTGGGAAGATCAGCCCAAATTGTGACTGATAGCAACAGAGAAGTGAGAGTGTTTTCCTTGGATTTTTATCTGCTCCATCTAGGTTGTTTTCACTTTTAAAAAAGCACTAATTGACATGAAACCACTTTCATAATTATATGAAAAATGAAGAATACTAACTGACTTTGAATTAAGATGCAACTTCAAAGGTGTAAGGAACTTCTTATGGTATCAAAATGTCATTTTCCTCATGATATAGGAGCTGTTGTCTCCTGCATTGCTGGAGACTGCCATTCTTTTACCCCCAAAGGTATACTAATCAATTCTTAAACAGTCCTACTTCATCGTCCTATGAGATGTCTGAACTACTGAGTGATCTTTGTAGTAGACACATCTGAAAAAGCAGCATTCACAATGCTTATGCATAATTTACAGCATAATTCTTTACACTTATCTAGCACCTTTCAGCTTAAGATTCCAAAGCTCTTTGCAAATATTAATTAATTTATCCTTGCAGTGCTGCTTGAAGATAGGGAATATTACTATTCCTCAGGAGAGGCAATGGTAAAAAAGAGAAAATAAACCAAAAGATTGTAACCTTCAGCAAGCCACTGTTTCTATATGGCTTTATTTTTTCAAAAGCAAAATGGAGATAAAATAATAAAGTAGTCTTCAAAAATGTTATTACGAATAATTATTTTAATTTCCAAGAGAAGTCAGAATAATTTTAAAGCAAAATATTATTTTTTAATATATCTATAAGTAGAGGTATGTACTTGTGAAGGCCCCAAAATCTTGCATTCAGCCAGTGCAACACTGAAATTAACAGGAGCTTGACACTCAGCCCCTGTGCACTTCTGAGGGTCTTGACCAAAAACCCAACAGTACAGGTGGGTATATCAATCCCTCCCAGTCCTGTAGTGCTTACCAGGAATTCAAGGACCTTACTGTGGATTTTTAAACTTCAGTATTCCAACTTGTTTCCTGTCCACTTTTCTTTTGTCCTGTAAGAATACTGTCTGCTCTGAAAACCAAAGAACTGTCATGGAAACTAAATTTTTTTTGAGTTTCTGAGAGCATTTTGACACTTAATTGAGACTTGCTGCTCCTGGCTCCCTTTATTATGATAATGTATTACGCCAAATTGAAGATGGCAAGAAGAAAATTACTGGGCTGATGTCTTAACACATTGAAGAAAGGCCTGCTCTCATAGAAGCCCGTAGCAACAATCCCGTTATTTGCTTAATGCTGATGTTGTATTCTCAGCCATGACACACAGCAAAGAAAATCCACTTACACAACGCTGAATATATTAAGATGTTAGCAGCATTGGGAACTTGAATTCCTTGGTGCTGTGGTGTTCTACTATGATATTTGATGCCTCGTTAAAATGGAGTTGCCTTGTCTATTCCTAAACAGTTAGTCCTATGCCAGTTTCCACGTACCTGAGTATTTCATCAGGACTTTTCATTTTAAAAGGATCCCATGCTCACACTTATCTTTCACAGGACTGGTGCATAAAGGAGAACATTTTAAGTTCAGTAATTCTCCCTCCAGCAATGCTGTGTTTCTGTAATAGCTCCAGAGGGCAATATTTATTCCAGTGCTGACACACATTAGATAAACTTTCTTCTAAAC
>VZTR01033165.1:110535-138698 GCA_013400775.1 Chaetops frenatus
CAGGCATACCAAGCTCTCTCTATGCCAGCTCACTCAGCCACAGATAACGACTGCAAGTCACATCTTCAGATGGCAAAATATATATTATGGGCCTGGAACACGCACCAGAGTGGACAGAAGTTACCAGGACACAGAGAGTCTCGAAACTGGAGTAAAAAGGATGCTGCATGTAGTTTGGGCCCTTTCCACAGGCTCTTTGGGGCTTTTCTGGCTCCCGGGTCATTCCTGAAGTCCTTCAGTAATAATGATTATAACTTGTGTAGACTACCAGATGGCATTTGTGAGGCCATGGTCCTATGTGATTTAGGACTGGGTCTACCACACAGAGCAACACACTTTTGTATTGGATCATGGATGGGCAGATGTTCTCTGTGTATAAAATTGGTGCTGGCTATGCTCTTTTACGTTGGTTCTATGCCAATTAGAAAAGTAGACAAAAATCCTGATCTGGCATAAAGTAAGAGATGCAGACTGATAATACTTGATCTGGCAGGTGGCCTGGCAATATGGAGTTAGTTTATTAATATTTTAAAATAGATTTGAGTCAGCAAAGTAAGTATATACCACATCAGTGCCTCTCATCCTACACCTACCATGGTTCTGATTCCACAACAGGGTAGGTTTGTCATTATGGTGGATTGAAAGGGCAGCAAGAACCATGTGCATACAGTTGAGAGGTAGGTCAGAGCCTGTAAGTTCTCCATAACTGTTTTTCCAAAAACTGTCAGTAATATATATCTTTCGAGGAGGCAGGCTCCAAAGGTGTCTTTCCAGAGACTTTAATGAACACATGCTGAAACTGCTGAACTCAGTGTGATTGCTTCGTCCTGCTAGTTGTACCAAATAAAAGTTTCCATTTTTTTCCTTTTCATTTTTGCAGTGCAGTGAATAAATGTTATTTTAAAACCCCTCCTCTAAAATGCAATTTTCTTTCTGCAAGGGCAAAAATTGTTACAGAAATTACTGCTTCCCACCAAATGAAACACACATAATTTTTTATGTATCGCTTTATCCTCAACATTTTTAATCACACTTCCAAATGCTAATGCTGGTAATCCTCAACACAGAATATTTGCACACAAGACAGATAAGAAGACACAGACATATGTCACTGTTGGTTGAGATGGACAGACTTCAGGAGCACCTCC
This sequence comes from Chaetops frenatus, assembly GCA_013400775.1. Classification (NCBI taxonomy): domain Eukaryota; kingdom Metazoa; phylum Chordata; class Aves; order Passeriformes; family Picathartidae; genus Chaetops; species Chaetops frenatus. The sequence continues at coordinate 111,684 of VZTR01033165.1, forward strand.
TTTACTGCACAAGGTTCCTTTGTAGAGTCTTCGTCTTCGTGCTGTAACCCACTGGCTTCTCTTTCAACACGCCTTGTCCTGTTGGCACCGTGTTAACAACACCCATCTGGAAACAACTCCAAGCGAGTAACAGCCTCCCTAGAGCAGGTGTATTTCTTCTTCTTCTTCTTCTATTGTTTATGGTTCTTGCCTCTTCTCGACGCTGAGTTTCTCACGGGTATAGGACAATATTGTCCAAGTTGATGTCTGAGAAACTTTCTGACCAGCTGTCGGCTTCCACAGGCTTCCACAGACAAAGGCACACTTTCCAATTATTTAACCATAATGTGACTGTTGACTTTGTGGCATGTTTATTTGGCTTTCAAAGACTTAAGTCCATTCCAAGATGCAGAGCTTTGCCAAAAGTGTTTGTAACTTTCACAACCAGGAGAATCTGCAACTGTGTTCAGAATCTTTTCATTCAGAAAATTGTTAAACTCCTTACTATTGAAATAAATTTCCATGAACCTCAACACAATCTCTACCCCACATCCTTTAGCTGAACACACTGATGTTTTCAATTCAAAATGTCTTTTAAGGTAGGTGCTAAGCATATGACCTGTTGCTTAAGATTAATGTTTAAAGTCACTTGCTAGGAGAGGGTAATCTAATAGAGGCAAAGTATGTCCATATATAAAACAAGAAATAAAGGGAGTGTCTAAATTAATTACTAGTATTTTGAACCTTTTTGAATAGCTATTTTTACTCTGCTTTTAAAATGTATGCAATTATCATACTTTTCCACATGTGTGCTCTTTACTTGAAAGTGGGGTGAAGAGAAAAAAAATACTCAAGTATTTGTCTTCCAGCAATTCAGATCTCTCTGACTTGATACCACAAAATGTCAATGTGTTCAAAAAATGGTCTGCTGTTAATATACTGTGTGGTTGTATATAAAAATCCATTAGATTGTGTTTTGGATTCTAGAATGAATAAGCAAGGAGCACCTCTTCAGACTTTAGCCAGGGACTTCTTTTCTTAATGTTCTTATATTCATAGAAACTTAGAGATCATTACAAATGATCAGATGACCAGTGGTTAGACCAAGACAGACTCTGTTACACCTTGATCAGCCCTGGACATATATTGTGCATAAGCTGTGGTGAAGACCGTCAATGATGAAGATTCCTAATCCTCCCCAGGCAATCTGTTAAAGTTGATAAAATGAATCCAAGTGAATTTCAATCTAATACAGATGTTGTGGAATTGGGTCTGAACTGAAATCTCCAGAGGGCTCCAGTGTTGAAGAATAACCAGCTATGTAAGGGCTCTGAGGAACCTTCTCTCCTCTGCTCTTGGATTATATTTGTGCAATGTTGAGAGACATTCACATCCCCCAGCAGTGAAAAAATTTTCATTCTCCCCCACTTTTACAAATACAGTCTCTCTTGTTTCTACCATAAAACAGCAGAATGCCACTCCTCTTTTATCTAATGATCTTCCCTCTATTCATCACAAATAGCTAGGAGGAGAAAACACAATTAAATCCCAAGATCTCATGTTAGGCTGCCAGATATTGCTTTGTATGTGCAAGATTGAATGACTCATAAGAAAAGACATAGAGGATCCTACACATACTTATTAATTTTCATCTGTACTTTTGTAAAAACTTTGAAAGTTGGAGGAAGAGATGTTCCTCATTCAGCTACAGTTCCATAGACCATGACCTGTGACCACAAAGCTAAACATTGCCAGCCAAGAGCTTTGGTTCTATTGGCATATCTGCCTCCTGAACAGCTCAACTAGCAAGCCTCCTTCACTAGAATATGAATAAAATAAGACACCAAAGATGACCACGCCCTGGCAATGATGCCATCTGACACAGAACAGCCTCTACTCAGTGCTATTAACTATCTTAATTTTCAGAGCAGAAAACTGTGCAAGGCATCTGGGAATGATCAGTGAATGGTATCCCCTAGTCATCTCAAGGAGACATTTGGAAGCTAATTGTGACCAGAATTGTTCTGGAAACATAACAGCATATCATATGCTAGTGCCTAGAGAGCTCCTGGAGAAGGCATAGAGTATTCCCATAAGTATGAAAATGTTTACTTTGCTTCATCTGAGCCCACATTTCTGAGCTGTACCTTATGGCTGTCCTAATCAGCTGGTACAGGCACAGAAAGAAGAGATGGGCTGGGGGCAGGGGGGATGGGGGGGAGAGACATCATGAGGATCATAGGACCACAGGACCACATTTTCTTTCCAAGGACGGAAGCTGAGTTGTAACAAACGTGATTTAGAAATCCTTGCCTGAGTTAGAGGTCACTCCCCAAGCTGACATACAAATGGAAATGGGTGTTTCTTATTCTTATCAGTACTGTGGGCTGGGGAAACCTGAAGCCCCAAGTCTTGTCATCCAGGGATAAATTTTACCCAGATTTTTTTGACAGTCAAGATTTGAAGCTGTGGCTTAGGGTTCCCTATTGGCCTGAGTTGTTAGAGAAGTGAGAAAATTCAGCTTCAACATTGCTCTCTTGGAGGTCCTCTGCAAGTCATCAGCACAAGACTTGGCCCTGGTACATGAAGTGTATCAGGCCTTTCCACCCCGTGATGTGCAGTGTTCTTCCAGCAGGACATTCTCCACATAGTGACACCTGTGCACATTGCTTATTCCCAGTGTTCCCACAGGATTGCACTTCAAAATTCAAAGTTCAATTTAAAGGCAATTCCTTTAAAAGTTGAGGTCTGATTTGAAGTAGAGAGCAGCTAATGGCCTGAGACAGGTAGACCACTCCTTTCTCCTGCCTCTCCTCATTCAGCCACTGTAACCAGCTATACCAGGGAAAAGCCATCCTCCTCATATGCTGTGCACATAGGAGATGTTAAATTGCAAGGGTAAGAGTCAAGCAGGGCCCTGTGTCCACAATGCATCAGGCCTTTGTCACTGGTTTTGATATGTGATGTCTTCTACTCCACAGAATTAAAAGAGCTAGGAAAAGGAACATAGTATTTAAATTATTAACACACTTGAATGAGGTTTTCAAAGGAATATATTCTGAGGCAGGGCAAACCCAGGAGCTGTATTCACTTTAAATAATTCCAGTATTCCAATTAGGAAAGCTGTGAGCTTTTTTTTCTTAGTTGCTTGGAGACATGGAATACTACATGAAGCTCTTTAAAATTCCCTATAATTCCAATTAAAGGCTTTTTTATTTACTCCTAATGTGACACCTATGCAATATAGTGGTTTGTAGTTATCTTTGGCAGAAAGAGATAGTAGGAAAGCAACCAGAATTGCTCAGTTAGCCCAACATGCTACCTGAGAGAGACTGTGAAACCACCAGCAGTGGTTGCAGAGAAGAAACATGCTTCAGTAAGGCTCTGAGGAGCAATTCCCCTGTGGTGTGCTGCCTCATCCTCAGAGCAGGATTAATGTCATTTAGGAAAACCAAATTATGTAAAGATGAGAAAAGCAACAAAATGAATCACATCAGAGGGGTTTTTTTTTCCCCTAATAAGCCTAGAGTTGAAAGAATTTACATTTTGCATTGATTAGGAATTCTATAGACTGCCATGTCTTTCCCTGTCTTAGAAGGATTTATAGATATGTTTTGTGAGAGAAGCTATGTAGCTTTCTAGGAGCTTCTAGAACCTGATAAGACTTCACTTCTGATTGTAGACTTTAATCATTATAAAAATGCTCTAAGTTATTTATCAATTGTCATTGTTACTACTGCTGTTTGTTTATAATATTACCACACATTATTGAATATTTTGGTATCATTATAGCATAAGTTTTAACAATATTAAGTAGTAATAATATGGAAAAAATTAACACTAACATTAATATTAATAATATGCTCCAAGGGTGAAATAAAAGTCATATTATCATCAATAAGAAAATACTTTATGTGCCAGAGGGATCAGAGTTACAAGATTTCTAATGCTGATGAAATTTAAGCCACTTTCTGAGAAATACAATTTTAAGTACACAAAGCTCAATTGAAATAATTCTATCTGGCATATTATAGCAGATAATGTACAGATGTAGCCTACAAAGTACTGTTGGGAAAGGAATTATTCTGTGTGATCTGTTCTTGGACATTTTTTCTTTAGCCCTCTTTTTAAAGTCAGGGTCTTTTAAAGCAAGATATGTTCTTCAAGATTGTGTAAAATTTTGTTTCCATTTATAATGAAAGCATCCATGAAAGGAAATTATTTATTTTAAATTATTTTTTCATTCGAAGGTTTTCTCAGGGAAATTGAATTGCTTTGTCGTCTATGAATAATTTTTTAAAAATCATTGGTTCAAAAAGCTTGTGTGCTGATCTTCTGTTGTTTTTGGTGTAAATGTCTATGCACCTAGAGTCGTGTTCATCTGAAAATATGAGACAATTTCATTAAGTGAATTAAAGTAGTAAAGTCTTCTGTATTCAGAATTTTGGGAGTAGAGGATAGGTACAAACAAACTCTGAAAAGCAAACAAATGCTTACACACGACCTATTTGTGTCACAGCTGACTGCTGTCATTTGTGACTTATTGGCCTGGGTGGGCAGCTCCCTGCTCTGGAAACCCAGCAGAGCATGTGGATTTCTGGCAGCTCTTATGGAATGGAAGAAGCCTTCCATTTGCATCTTCCTGCTTGACACAACAATTGCCAAATACCAATGGGTTTAATAACTTAAAGTGCTCTAATTTTCTCTGTGGTGGGCAAGGCAGATAAACCCATAAAGAACGTGCTCATCCTGGTAAAAATTATGGCCTTGATCTTGCCTCATTAGGGTGAGTAGAAGTTCTGCTGTGGTTGTGGTGCTGCCCGATCCGAAGAAANAAGGGGATCCATGCAATCAACAATCAGGAGAGGAACAAACACTGACACCACTGAGATGTTAATGTTTTGATTTTCTATCAAAGGAATATTTTTTTCTGACTTTACTTAAAAAAAAAAAAGCACTGAAACATATTTAACTCATTTTAATGGTAATCAAACATGCACTGAAACAATTTGGGAATGACAGTCTGTAACGGGAACCATACATGCAAAAATTCGGTGAGCATATAAAAATAAATAAAATGCTACACCTGTCTGAGGTAAAAGGAAATAGCTCTCTTACTTGCATTTATATCCTTCTAGTTTTGCTAACATATTGCTTATCTAAGTGTGGTTTGTTTTTTATTGCATAAAAAATAAAATTAATTTTATTCAGGCAAGGATTTAAAGAGTGTTTTTCATTAGATATAGCTTTCATGCACGGTTGAATCAACATCTGAAATGCTTAGATACTACATGTTTCTCCTCTGAACAAAAGGTCTAGCATAATAAAACATTATAATATGCAACCTTATTCTGTTCCATGATGACGTTTCATTTATTAAAATATGAGTTCTATGGGATGTTAAGTTTAATATATGCTTTAGTGAATTATGGGAATGGGCGTAGTTGCAGAGTGGTTGCAGCTCAGAAAGCATGCATATGCTAGAAAGTCATAGCTACTATCCAAACTACCAGCTTTTAATGTATCAAAATAAGTATATCAACATAATTATTGCTGTTTACTTCAGTTTTAATGAGGAAAAAACCATAATAATACATGACAAAAAAGAAGGCTTAACAGGTGTATTAGCAAATAGGCTTATAAAGAAACAGATGCAGTTTTGTTTTCAGCAGGGATTTAGAATAACAATAACTTAAAATTGATTTAGAATAACAATAATAACTTAAAATTAAGAAAATCATAGTCAAGTTTAAACACTCATAAGCAGTATTCAAATGTCTTAAACATGCCCTTCATCTGTTGGAGATCAATACCTGCAGTACATAACATTTTATGGATGATTTTATGTCACTCTGAATAACTATTTAAAGATTCTATTTAAAAGGAAAACATTCTCTCTAGCACAACAGCCAGTCAAACACTGTCGAAAAGCAAGTGAGAGCAGTTCTTCTGTGCCACACAACATGTGCAACACCCAGTTTATGATAAACAAAAGGGCCAGCATAAAGTGGGGGCTGTGGAATGGGATGAAGCCATTCAATTTCCCAGTGCCATACTCATGACCCTCATACACTTTCAATTCTTCAGACACCATAATAGATGTTTTCCTGTTGTATCAATGATTGTTGAAGTAACCTATTGCTTTTGCAAATTCATTCACTCGAGTATTAGTCACTACCAGCATTGTGCCTTTGATTCATGCATTAGGTCACATAGCTCACATTTTTGGAAACATCCTAATTTGTCTTCTGCATCTTCCCTTCTCTGCCTGCTTTAAATCAGAAGCCATATGGGCAAACAACAGTGATTCTGTTTAGACATGAGGATTGTTCAGCTACCTACTCCAGTCATCTTCTTTACATCCCATGACTTCAGCTTCCCCACACAAAAATTTAAAATTCCTTCCTTCATCTTCACAGAATCTACTTCAAGGATAAGTCTTGACCAGATTTAGTATGTTTTGCTCTAGCCTAACTGTGTCTAAGCCACAAATGTCTGTCTATGCTTAAAAATCAGATAGTGTAATAATTTTCCATATCTGTGCCGAGATATACAATTGTAGCACTTTGTGTGGTGTTAATGTACATTAGCTTGGCACATGTAAGGTTAAATTTAAAGAGAGTAAATTAGTGTCCAAGCATAAAAACATTGTGCAAAGGTGGCATCAAAAAACCAAGAAGTTAGAAGGTGTAAGTTGAAAGCTATGGGAAGCAGCAGAATGAATCCTTAGCTCTTGTTAAGCCCACAGTTAGAATTCTTGTATGGGAAGCCAAATAGAAGAAATTAAACACAGAACTGAAAGTTGACTTTTCTTTGGGCCAGTTTTGCAGTTTGTTTTGTGCCACAGTTTGCATAATAAATACAAAGTAAATATAAACATGTTTTATTTTTACCTAAATTTATTATAAATCTATATATTTAGTGATGCACTTGGCACTGTTAGGTTTACCGTAGGACTTAGTGATCTCAAAGGTCTTTTCCATATTAAATTATTCTATGATTTTATAAACATTTCTTTATAAGCACTCAAAAGCATTTTCAGCCACTGGAAATCAACGACTCTTCAAGGGATGAAAATGAAACACGTGGGAATGTGTGCCATCTGGTGACACACAACACGACACTTCGTAAGACACATGTTGAAACTGATGATTAAAAATGTTTGTTGATATTTGAAAGCCCTGCAGTTATTTTATTTTCATTGTCAAGATGAAGCCACTGTTGTAACCTGCAGAACTTCATTACTGCATATTTAACTAGGCAGCAACACATAATTCAAGCACAAGAAAATTATTGTCTTTCCCTACATTTCAGCAAAGAGAGAAAAACTCAACACTGTAATGCTCCATAACATAAAAATATCATTACATGGGTAAAAAACACTAAACTATACTTTCTGGATCTCTTTTGTCTGCTTCTTCCTGTTTTAGTCATGCTATCAATTCAAAATAGGGAGTTAATTGTATTGTGAATTACTACAGAAGGCAGATAACCAAGAAAAGTTTCAACTCCACCATAAAATATGAGGGCATATTTTTATGACTTAGGAGGATGCTGGAGAACAGAAAGATTTTCTCTTTGTAGCATTGATCTTTCAGCACACCTATGTGAAGCAAACATCATCTCTTCCAACAGAGTAATCCATCGCATGGATGCAGGTTTCTTCCCCTCCTCTTTCTCTCATTTAAAGGAATGCCAGAACCACATCTACTGAGTGCTTTTGGTAAAGGAAAGGCAGAGGAGGGCAGGCAGTGGGCAGTCTCTCCTGCTGCAGCTTTCTGTGGTAAATATTTTACAGTGTCATAATTTTGCAGTGTTGCAAGAAGATAGTGAAGAATTGGTGAGGTTGGTTGAGAAAATGATGAGCTGTGCATCTTGCTTATCTTGCCCCTGGGCTTGACCAAGGCCTAAGCACTGACTGATGCCTGAAGCAGAGGTCTCATGGCCTGATGGTGTTCCAGTGAGGCACAGAAGAACACCTCACCTCTGTACCAGCCAATATCCACACTCACTTCGCTGTGAAAAACAAGCCTCATTATAAATCTGGTTCATTAAGGAGATGAGAATGTGCACAAAGATCCTCCGATGAAGATCAGAGAGCCTCTACTGATCCTTCAGTACATGAATGGAGACCAAGGTGTTCATTCTACCTCTTTTGTCATCTAGAAATTCTGACCAAAAGTAACAGAGACCCTCATCAAACTCCATGAACCTTTTAACTTATACATGCCTCAGGTTGTGAACATGGGACATGTAACGCATTTATCACCAGTGATCCTGAATCTGCTTTCTGGTTCTTCAACAAACCACACTGTGAATCTAGGTTGTGCAAAGTCCCTGCTGAATGTGATCAGACCTACGGTACCGGGCTGATAAACTGCATATTTATGCATCTGTGCTCATGCAAGTTCTTCTTTTTTACCTTGGCCACAGTTATAGTCCTAAATTGGCTATAATCAGAAGTTAAACCCAGCTGCACCCAGTCCCTCTGACCTCTGGGGATCAGATGGAATGCAAGGGGGTTTATTTTCTGCTAATTCCTCTACCCTTAATGCAACACACTCCTAATTGATCAATATCATCTGAAAAAGTCTGAACCTCAGTGTTTCTTTTTTCACATTAATATCCTTGTCATCAGGCTCTGAAATTATCCACTTTATTCTCATTGGGCATGCCTACATGGTCTTTGCAGACTGTGGCACAATGAACCTTTGTTCTAAAGCCACCTGGCATTTAAGTGCCCACATTCTTACTGCTCAAAGCTAATACCTCCCTAATACAGAAGGCTGACTTCAGCCACCCTCTCCGAGGACCCAGAAGAAAAATAGCCTCTGTTAGGAGCGAACTAATCCAATCCAAGGGAGGGACCACAAGCAGCATGATACAAGCATGACAGCATGGATGACCAGGAAACTAGCACTTGTGCAGCAAGACAGCTATAAAAGTGAAATGACAGAGTAGAACCATTTAGTGGAATTTTACTTGAATAAACACCTTCAAGAAGTAAGAATGTGAGAGCTCCTCAAATTTCCTAGTTCTTGGTTTATACCAATCACCTTATCTTCAGGGGCAAGTCTTTTCCTCAAAAGGGGAAAAGCAGCAAATACAACCCCAAATCTCAAAGACTGATCATTAGATTGATGTACATTATGGGGTAGCATTTTGTTTTTCTCTGCAACACATAGCCCAGGATTTGCACACTTAGCTCTTGAGATGCTTAAAAATGGTATGTCCATTGCATAGAAAGGCATCTGCCTGATGAGGTATGAGTATTTTTAAAAGGCAAAACTGAAGCTGCAATACTCAGTGATGCAAAAGAATTTGTGTGGACTTTCCCCAAGGCAATATCTGGGACCTAGTCTTGTTGCCTTTGGGTTTCAGACAAATTATATTTTAATATTCATAATCTCTTTCATGATGAGCTTTTAGCTCAGGACCGTATCAATATTAGTAGTAAATAACTTAAAATAAATAAGCACAACTAGATAGGCAACTGGTCAAAATGGAAATGGGATATGTTTGAACTGCAGAAATAAATGAAATAAGGAACCTACCTAGTAGCCCTGCTTAAGAAATTTAATAGCTTGCAGTGACTGATGCCATGACAGAACTGAGCTGACAATTTTCTGTCAGGGAGATAGTCTGTCTTAAATAATTCCAGACTAATAAGCACATTAATCTTGTGTTGCTAGTTTATCTATGTCTACAGGTTAACAGAAAAAGGGAAGAAAATAAAAATATTAAAACGTGAAGGCAAAATACTCACAGGAGTAGCTCCATTTGGCCATAAGAACACTGTTTCCTGTCTCTTTTTACTTTGGAATATAGTTCTTAAAATCAGTAATTTAAAAGGCAGCCTCTTCTTTGTTCCACTGGCACCATACCTTTGTAGCTTTGAGGTCAAAGAAGCAAACAGCTGTGGTAAAATGAATCCAAGCAACTAGTCTGGGAGCTTCTCATGGGGAAGAAATGGATTGTGGCAAGGCATCTGTAGAATTTCCCTAAGGCCATGGCTATATGGTAGCTTAAAAATGACATACAGTCTTTACAGTATTCAAGGGATCACTTAGGTTAGGTTAACAGAAAGATCGCTCTTAGTAATGAGAATAAAAAACGGCGACCAAAAAATATTGGTGCTTCAGCAGAAACACACGTACTTACGCTGCATTTGCTTACCCCCCACAGAGAGGGGGGAAAACCTTTTAGCACTCTTAAAAGTGAGAGACGAACAGCACAGTGTGGGGCCAAGTGCTGCAGAGATGGCAGCAGCACGTGAGCCTTCCCTCCCTCGGCAGCGCAGCCAGTGCTCCTGCTCTCCATCACCGTGGGACTGAGCAGCCTGCCAGCCCTGCTGCTCCTTTGTGCCCGGGAAGATGATGGGTTTATGATGCAAATGAAGGTCGACAGAAAACCACTGCACCAATCTCCTCCCTATCACTTGCATCACTTTTTCTCCTCTGAGACCTGGGTTCTCCTTGGTGGAAAATGCATTCAGTTTTTCTACGGCTGCTCTTTGTGACGGTTACAAGGCACCTGCTTTTCTGTAGACACCTCCTGTCTGAATCAGTATAGCCCAAGGAGATTACAGGAGTCAAAGAGGATTGAGTGCCTATTTCCACCAAGGCCTCAGCATTGCTGAAGTATAACAACTGCAGAATTACTCAGCTTGTTCAGTCAGGAGTGTTCTCTTCTCTTTCCCAAAAATAAATATCCATGTGTTTGGGGGCTAGAATCGGCCCTCAGCAAAAACCCCTAACAATCATGCAGATGGAAGAGCACAACTTCACAAAAAAAGAGTTTTTGCCCTTGCTGTGGTTTACCATATTCACCCTGCAGAAAGACAGTATTTTCTGGTTTTGACAGAAGCGCTTTGCTGTCTCTGCAAGAAGCACTGCCATCAGCAGGAGCCATGACCCTGTGTTGCCCAGAAAAGCTGTGCAACGCAACACCCAGTACTGCCAGGGCATGCAGCAGAGGTTTTGCCAGTCTGAAAAGGGCTTTTGGTGCTGGTCCCTCAGTAAATGAAGATTCTTTTACATGAGAAGGATCTTGGAATGATACCCCTACAGCGTATTTTTACATCATAACATTCTTGGAGCAATACACCCCTGCAGTGGATGCCCATACAACTGAGATCAGCCTCTGGAGCTAATCTCTGGTATTTGCATAAATGATAGCTGTAATGTAGTAAATTTTATCTTTAAGAAAGCAGACTATAGACTGTATAATGTTCTAAAAAATCCCCTAAATGCCCCTAATGAATTCATATTTACTTGCTCATTGACAGCTAGAGCTTTTTCGCTAATTAACAGTGTGTCTTTTCAGGAAACAATTTCCTGTAACAAAATAAAGAAAGGTTACTCTTGAACTTCATCTAAAAAATAAACATTGAAAGTACAAAAAAATATACAGAGAAAATGGGTGAGGAAAAAATCAGGACCATCTTTAGTTGATAGTTTGGAAGTCATATTGAATACTTTGCCTAAATAACAGTAATGCGCTGTCCTGAGAGCATATAAAAAGCACATGCTAAATGAAGCAATGTGCATATTTTTCACGTGTTTTGAAGAGGAGGAAACACTAAAAGAACTTCAGCTGAGAAAGGAACTACTGGTAATGATCTTGTATTGTCACCAAAACCCATATGTAAATATCCAGTAATGAAGCTACAGATCCTGAGGTTAGAAAACAGTTCAGCTTCAGAAACTGAGTGTGAAAGAGATCTAATCTTGTGTTCAGCTATTCCAGAGCCAATTCCATTTAAATAACTAGATCTACTTGAACATGTATTACCAAAATTACAAAAGGTTTGTTGAAGTCATAGGATTGCTTTTTTCGTAATGAGCATAATTAGCACTAGGAGCAAATGGAATTGTAGGAGTCTCCATCATGACTGAACAATTAGGTGTGCTTGTGGTATCCAAAACTGAACCAAGATTTTTGCACTGAAGTAACTGGATGAAATTTTGAGGGCTTGTTAAGCAATTTAGCCTAGTTTATTTCTTGTCCTTACATTTGAATATCACTATATGAATATTTAGCTCTAATGTAAAGCAAGAGATATTTGTTTCCTATATAACAAACAATAAATCAGTTAGCATATTATAGATAAAAGCTCAAATCTTGATTCAAATTCATCTTTCTTAATTTGATTAAAGAAGTTTTCTCTAGATTCAAACATAAATCTTACCTGACAATGTCCTTCCTGAGCTAGTGATTATTAGAAATGTGTCAAGAAGGAATTACTTTTGCCCATAAGAATTCACTTCTGCTCATAAGGAATCTCATATTTTAAAACTTTTAGGTTGACACTAATATTTGAATTAGATGCCAGAATCAACAAAACAGATTTTCTCCTCCAGCAGGGCCAAAAGCTTGACATCCTGCCAGTGGCCTGGGGGTAAAGCAGATCTGATGGAATAGACCTTGGTGTTTGAAACGCTACTCTGCTGAACACAGCAAATTTCATTTAAAAATACCTCACATTTTAATTTTCACTCTATTCAAGATTAGTTCCAAGGGACGCCCATCTCTGATTTGGCAGGTCCATCCCAAGGCAGGCTTCTACAGCTGGCTGCTGAGTGGCAGCAGAGAAGCCCACAGTAATGACCATTTTACCAGCCTCCAGGTTCTGATAGCTTTTGGTTAACTGGCAGACTCATTTATTTTTTTGGCTTTTATATGGAGTTAAGGCCCAAACTACATAGGTACATGGTCACATAGTGAGCTAGAAGAGTTACTCTCTTTAACTCACTTTTTTCTCGCTGAACTCAAGATCTGATTAAACAGAAGTCACTTTGAGATATATAGAGGACAACACAAACAACTAAAATTCTCCAGCTGAAAAGAACAGAGATGAAGAATAGAATGAAAGATGACAAAGGAAAATATAATAAACAGAAAGGAAGAATAAGACATTTTAAGAATCCTTAAGCAGTAATACAATGATTGACAGTAAAATAAACATTATTCTACAACTGGGGAGTGGTGCATTAAAAGTAGAAAAAGGTAGATTTTTGGTATGTTTTCACTTGACAGACTACCTTCTGGCAAACTCAATGTAAAACCACAATTCTGCAGGGGTTTTTTTATATGATTTGCAGAGTTCATGTCCCACAGTTGCTTCTGAGTATAGTTGCTAGGCATGGATATACTTGCAAATTGTGATTTATACTGCAGTGGTACTCCAGGGGGAAACAAAGCAAAGTCCTCAAACAGTTAACAATTACTTTATTTCTTTCCTTTTATTTACCAAAGAAAGATTAAAAGAAGTCAAGCCCTACAGGCAGCAGGACCTTCAGGATCTCAGCATACAGTGCTGCCTTGTGCAGGATGAGGGCAGCCAGAAACAGGCACTGAGAAGGCACAAACTGCCCTTATTCATCTGAAACCAGGCTCTGCTAGACTAAAAACAGCTTTGCTAGTGCTGTTAACCCTCTCATCCCTAAGTGGAGACACCAGGAAAAGCAGGCTGACCTACGTGCCCTCTTATCCAAATGGACTTATCATTCAAACAGGCCAGTGTGTTTGAAGAAAAAACAAAGTCGGGTGTTCTCTCAGACATCTTTGTTTTACCTGGTTGCTGGCTCCATCCTCAGCAGCAGTGAGGGTGATAGGTTAGGTCTATATTAGAGTGGAGCATTCAGTGTCCAATCTTTTTAACCTGGGGAAGCTAAGAAACCACTAAAATTATAGAACTGTACGCCCGAAGACAGAAGTCAAGCTTATCCACATCTGAGAAGAGTTCTGTCCTTTTCTCACACCTTCTTTCTTCCTCTTTTGTTGTCAAAAGCCAAAGGCTTCCTCCATATGAAACAAGGATGTTTCATATATCAGCAATTAATAGCTCAGGAAACTGGTTACCCCGTAAAGCTTTCCAAAAACAGTGCTATGCAAACTTCTCAAAGCTAGTCCCAGCTTTTGACAGACCTGTCACCAAATGGCCATGGACCACCAGGAGGCTGGGTGCAGATGCACTGCACTGCCTGTGGGGGATCCCTGTCCCTTCACCTCCCAAATGCAGCTTCCAGCTGTGCTGTCCACACACAGGCATGTCTTGTATCGTAGACAGGTCAACAACACATGCCAACCCCCAGCTTAATCATACAAGCCTTAGCTTTAGGCTCACCAATGATACCTGTTAAAGGAAGTCCTACATGAGAAACAGTTTACTCAGAGGTCACACAGGCACCTAACAATCTAGATGGATTTTTGTCATAGATAAAGAGACTCCATAGAGAATCGCCATATGAAATAAAGATACCAGAGCCAGTTTCTCGTAGAAACCTCTCATTTTTCAGCAAGGAGACACCATTGTTGACTGTTGTATCATGATTTGCAGGTAGGTAAGCCAGTTTTCAGTCAGAAATACATGCTGTAGTTCAGATATTCTGGTCACAGATCTTGTACAGATTGATGAGATATTTTTATTTCTGCTAGGTTAGCGAAAGATAGACTGCAGCTTCCTTATTTGTGAATACTTTCCATAGGGAGAAGGACTGTTCACCTTTAATCTTCCAGTGGATAGATTGTGCAAAATGAATGAGACTTATGTGCTCAATTTAAAAGAATTCATCTTCAGAAGAACAAAAGGATTTTCCCTTGCTCATGGGAGAGTTAGCAAATGGAATAAGACACTGAAAAGACTGATAAGAACAGTCAGTAGAAATTTCTTCAGAATAGACAAAGGAAAGAATTTAAGAAAAAATGTGAAATGTAACCGCTGGCTACAATTACTGAGTGGATACCTTCTTTCTTGTGTTCCCTATACAACACTAGAAACATTAAATAGATTCATCTGGCATACACATGTATATAAAGTCAAATTGGAAGCACATTTTAAGGAAGAATTAGTTCTCTGGTATAATGACTAAGAAGCTAAAATCTATTTGTTTACTTAAATATTTGTATTGTCTTCAGTAGGGACTATCCCATTCATATCTACTCATATGCCATCTACTAATAGATCATTTTATACCAGATTGTATGTATTCTGGAGTCCCTTGTGACAATTATGAAATTCAACTACAAGCTACTGTTGAACTGTATCTCCCATCTCTTAAAAAGTTTATGCTGGTAAGACCATCATTATTTTTTAAAAAAATATGTTACCATCCAAGCCTGCAAAGTTTATTCAGATCTTCTTTCTTCAGGATCAAGTAAGTCATGGCCATGCTTCTAATTGAGTTTTTTGGTTTCCTTTCTCAAAGAACTAAATGGGCTAAATTCACTGTGCATACAAATGAAGATGTCTGATGTAAGCTATGATGGAATTTCTCTAACTAGACAAAAGAATGAGTGCTTGTGGAATTTTTGCATTTTGTTTAGGAAAAAAACCCACCTTTGTGATCACAGAAGAATAAAGGATTATATATACATATATAAAGAAAAAGAAAATCTTTCCCTTCAGCTAAAAATTACCTACTACCTTGAGTAACAATGCTGCCACTAGCACTTATATTAAATGCCATAAATTAAGAATCCTATAACTCTGACAGGCCTGATTTCTACTTGAAGAAAAATCCCCCAAGCATTTTAGTCAGGATAATATCTTCTGCTTTTCATTAATAAGAAGCCGTGATGTACAACACGTGCACAAGGACAGAAATCTTTGATCTCTTCTTTGAAAGAGGCTGGGACACCCAGGCATATGGATCCTGGCACTCCAGGTAACACTACACAGGGAATTTGTCACCAGTAGAAACAGAGCACTGGTTTTCTGTGTTGTCATGCTGAAAATGCCAGGTAGCCTTTGTAACAGCTTTTACTGCCTGAAACCCAAAACCTGAACCGGCCAAATTGTATCATAGGGAAAGCAAGCAGCCTGGATTTTAGGGGTTAGATGCAGTGCATGATTAAACACAGCTCTCCTGACTGGTGAACCTTTAGCTCTCAACATGAGTCAGAGTGTTTCTGTAGCAGAGACACCTGGGTGCCCCAGAGTATCTCACTCTGCATTTTTTTTCCATTGTTTCTTATTCATCACAAAACATACCCAGCTTTTGAAAATTTGACATCTGCCAAGGATGGGTGTTAAATGACTCAATCAAACACAAAACAGTAGTGAAAAAATACAGTTCCTGAAGACTGAGACAGTGCATGTAGGATATCACTAAGTTTTAATGATTCATATCATCTGCTCACATTGACTTTGGCTGAGCTTTTCATAGAAAACAAAGGAAGAAAGTTATAACTCCTCCTAACCAAATTTCTCAGTGATACGAGAAAAGAAGGATTGTTTCAGCATGCAGACATAAGGAGTCAGGACATAGCAGATTCACTTCAAGGTCCTTGATTGCCTTTGCAATTTGGGCAAATCATTAGGTCTAGGTTCTCATGGAACTAAGGTGAGTCAGCTTTCTGCAGGCAGTTTACTTCTTATAGGTTCTGCCCTGTGTAATAACTCCAGTGTGTTTATTACTACAGGAGTCATGCCTTTCTGATGGCATGTTGAACCACCAAATTTCAAGCCTCACCTATAAATTAAGCAGAGCAGGGTTTTGAATCTTGCTCTTCCAGAAATAACAGAACCTAAATTTTTGATTCATCAGAACCTGCACAAACATATACATGCTGATGCTACTGTGCTAAGCCTGTATCCACTGACAGCCTGTAACCTTAGCCACGCTCTCCATGCACAGACAAGACAGAGCCCAGCTAAGGAGACAGACTAATTTTGAGCAGGTTTTGCCTTCAGTCTTAGTTCCAGCACAATAACAAGGGGATGATTTAAGTGGTTTTGGAGTTCTGTTAATGCCACCTGGCAAAAAAAAAGCCCAGAAGCAGCTCAGCCCCGTATCTGAGCACATCAACAGCAGTTAGGCACCCACAGGGCAAGTCGCATGTTATTTACACTGCGTCTAAGACAACGGCTCACAGATACTGGGAGAGATCTTGAATACTCTTGTTGTTTAATGAGTTTGGGTAAGCTGCTCAGAATTTCAACAGCAATTCACATTTCATAGAATCTAGTTTGCTTCTGAGTGCCATGAGCACAATAGGACAGTCTCACCATGGAGCCTAACATCACACAATTTCTTGCAGGACAACATGCTTGGAAACCTCTGCAGTGTCTTTGGGAGCCGTTCCCAGAGCTGCTGGAGCAGCAGCTGTGGAAGCTTACATCATGGTCTCAATGACAGAAGAGGAGCTGAGCAAGTCACTGACATCATTGAAGCACAGGATTTATTTAAGGCTGAATGCAGGAATTCATCTTGGAAGTGGTAAGACATCTCTTCTGAGAGATTTTACTCAATCATTTACCATTTGTACTTTGGCCTACACAATTATGTTTTGATACAGGTAATGAAACGTTTCCACTGGAGATACTGAAATATAAAATAGAGTTTCAGACTTTTTAATTTCTCAATGGAACTAGGGCTGGGACAATTAGTGATAATGTATTAAGGGCTTACATACCTGAAATGTATAAGGTTTCCCTGCCTTACAATCTCATTTTCCATTTCATCACTCTTTTATGTTGATCACCATGCTCCGCAAGTTTCTCTAGTTTACGTAAAAAATTAAATCTTTTCAATAAGCAAATCTGTAGTCATCAAACACCCTCTTGTTAGTAGATAAATGTCTGACAGAACCAGATTCAAACCAGACATAAGCAGCTAATTAATTATTAGAATATTAAAGGGTTATTATTTAATATTAAAGCATATTAAAGAAATTAAGAAAAGCAAACACAAGAAAACTTCAAGAGTTCAGAGCATCAACCCCAAAAGTTGGAAGAAATGCAATGCAGTACTGCATCTTTAACATAAGGAATCATTTATCATGACACTTGAATGGCTGTGACAATACAAATTGCTAATGTGGTATTAGTTTAACCAATTTAGAGAACAAATTAGAATTAAAGGGTGTCTTGCATGTCAAATTGCTGCAGTTATCCATGGCAAGGCAGAGAATTAGCTGTGAAAAATGCTCTTTCAGCAGCAGAAAAGGCAAGGTTACACAGGGTACAAAGAAGCCCCATTGAATACAAGGCTGGGGAATGCTCTACCACACAAGTTGGAAGATGTACTTACAAATGCAGCATTACTGATCTTCAAATCCTATCTTCTCCAGGGGTGGGGTTTTTTTGCTGGGTATGGGTTTGTTGTTGCTGTTGGGGTTTTTGTTGGTTTGGTCTGGTTTTGTTGGTTATCTTGTTTGACCTGGTTGGTTGGTTGGTTATTTTTCCAGGATTACTATACACCTATTGCGGAAATGTTTAAATGCAGAAGCAAACTGCACCTCTCTGGGACAGAAAACATGTAACCTGTGAGCTAGCAACAGTCCTTAGCAGAGCTGACACGGGCCCACTGCGGAGTGCAAAGCTGGGAGCACCTTACATCCAAAGCAATGGGGACATTTTGTGTCCTGGTGCAATCTTGCACCTAAAAGAGCAAAATGCAATCATATAATACTCCCAAGTAAATTCCCTATTTTTTTCATTTGTTTCCTTTTAAGTGCTTCCTCCCATTCTGCTGCTCTTTTCCAAGATCCTTGAGCCCCTGTTGTAACAGAAAAGGCAGCCGAGGGAAACAATTCTCTCAGCAATGAACAAAAAGAGAGTTTTATTCCCATTCTTTATAAATGTTGGCACATAAAAAAGAATAGTAAAAATCAAAATGCAGAGATGGGAATGTGTATTTGAGGAAACAGAGGTACCAAAGTGAGGAAGATTTTGTTTTCATCTTTTCTCTTTAATCCCTTTCATACTATTGAATGTAATCAAGGAAGCCAAGTCAATGAAATGTTTTATAAGGAAGGGACGATTCCCCCAGAAGTGACTGAGCACGTTAAACAGGATTTTAAAAACTTAGGTAATTTCTCAAGTTCTAAGCAGAAACAAATGCCTGTGGTTAAAGCAAACTGCCTTGCTAGGGCCCAGTATCTGCTTCAAAAGTCAGAAGAACAACTCAAGTGCATAAATGTTTGGATTAATAGTTGTATCAATTAATTTCAACTGGTTTTTTCAGTTGAAATTATTATAGGTTAAAATGGTAAATAAAAAGAAGAAATACTGCTTGCCCAAGCAGACACCAAGATTAGTCACATTAAGTCTGGAATTTACAAACAAAAATTAGAGTCCTTTCCAGAAGTTACAGCAAGTTCTTTAACATATATAGAGGAGGCAGGTATCATGATGGAGGTAAGACTACATCAGTTACATTCACTGTTAATTTCAAAGCATGAGTGCACAATAGTTTCCTTCTGCTCAATACAGCTGCATTATTTATTTAATTAGTATTAAAATACAAGCTCTCTATAAAAAATTCAGTTCCTCAGCGTGTGTCTACACTTCAGCCTGCTGCCCAGTGTAAATAAGAGCCAGCTTGCCTGCTAAGAGCAGAATGTCTGCTTTAGCCAAGAGTGGGGAAATAACCTCTGCTGATAAGGATAGGCACTTTTCAGTCTCCCACCTGGCTTGCTTATAACAACTGTATATTTTACTATATCACACTGTCGCTGGCAGTGTTGACATACCCTCGTTTCAACAACTCTGAGGACAGCAAGCCATCAGCAAAACACACAGTGGCTCTCAAAACCAGCTTCAGAGCTGTGAGGTGCTTGTGAATAGCAGTCTCTGTGAGAGCAGCATGATTCTGAATCAGTATACAGAGCCCCTGTAATTAATATTCATGCTACATATCCCAGAACAAATAGGAGATGCCAGTCTGATTCAAAGCTCTCTGAAATTGATGGAAACCTCTCCATTGACTGCCATGGGCTCTGGGGCAAGTCCCAAGTGCCCAAGTGTGTTTACACCTTTTAAAAAAGAAGGAATTCACTCTCCACATGTTTCAGTCCCTCACATTTATTGTCAGCAAACCTCTGGCAAAAAAAAAATGCCTTTCTCTGCAATGAGACTCTCACTGAAGCCAGTAGGAGCTATATATACAGAGATGGAGGACATAAACTCAATGTAAAACCAATAGTGTACTGGAAGGAATCTTGATTTTAAAACCACACGAGACAAAATTCAGTGATAAAGTGTTTCTTTGTAAGAAGTATAAAATAACTCAAGATTTTGTATACCTGCAGGTTAAGAAGAAAATTTTCAATGAGGCACATTGAACCTTCATACTATAACATTAAAAAAGCCCACTCCTATAAATCTAATACCATTATAACCATCTTCTTTAAACACTGTAATTATATCCTCCAATTGTAAGTACCCAAATGTTAATTAAATATGGCCACCTAAATTACAATATGCAAAGATTTTTTTTTACTTATCAAAGGAATTTAATACTACTCATAGGTGTCTTTGTTAAATGCAGATGGACAATCAAGTTAAAGAATAAAACTTCATTTATTTTTATGCTACTTTATAAATTTTCTGAAGTCCAAGTCCTCTCAAAATAGTGTACAGTAATTGGATTAAAACTACCTTCAATTATTTTCCACCACATCTTTTACATGAAAACACCTTGCAAAGCCCACAATGTCTATATAATAATTTTACAGTGATTATTAAAAAAAATACTACAGAACTAAAAAAAGTGTATTGATATGAATCCTCCTCCCCCAACCATTGAAATCCTAGCACCATACAAAATCTCATGATTTAAAACTGAGTGGTGGCTCTCCTTCTTGCTCTTTCTTTCCTTTTAATACTCAAACAAATTATTTTCCAAAGCATGACTGTTAATACAGATTGGTTTCAAGAGTAGTTTTTAACAGTGGTTTGTTGTTTTTTTTTTTTTTCCTGCATTTTGCTTCAAGAAGAAAAATTTGAAGTAAAAAAAAAAAAAAGGAAAAAAGAAAAAAGATAAAGGAAATCAAGTCCTAAGGTCAATTAACAGTGAGTCCCCACGGAGGCAAAAGTCGACATTTCGCGCCGGATGGTACTGAATGGGGAGAGCTCCAGTTCTGTGGTGTACTCGTTGTCATTGTCATCACTCGTCACTGTGGAAGACTTCTGGATGCATTCATCACAGCAGCAACAGCAGCACTCCATAAAGGCCCGGCTGAAAGGTTTACAGAGACAGAACAGGAGAACTGGGGTAACACAAGACTTAAAGAACAAAAGGAACTGACTAATCAGATGGAGGAGGTCCATAGTCTGTCGAGAGACCCCTGTGGACATGTAGGCAGTCACAATGTTGCAGATGTTTTCAGGAATGATGCAAAACCCATATAAAATGGTCAAAGCCACCACCGTGCAGTTCATCTGACTTTCCAGCTGGATTTGTTGCTTGTTCCCCCTTGTGCAGGCTTTTTCTGCTCTCCTGATTTTCCTTGCTGTCACCAGGGAGCAAGTGATAGTGAACAGGGTAGGCAAACAAAAATAGCAGCCAAAATACCACCAGAGCCGTGCCCCATCGTAGGTGAGAGCCAGAACATAGATGGTGTCAGGCAGCACCGTGGAGATCTTCACCACACAGCGCTCGCCCGGGGGGCTGCCGCTGAGCCCGGGGTCCTCCCTGGCCAGCTGGCGCAGCACCACCTCCGGCAGGGCCAGCAGCAGGGCGCCCACCCAGATGACCGCCAGCTTGGCCGTGGTCGAGGTGCAGTTCTCAATCATCTCGTAATACATCTGCACGTTGGTGGCGGCACGGAAGCGGTCGATGCACAGAGCACACAGCGTGAACGTGGTGACTCCCAGAGAGGCCACCTGGGAAGGAGGAAAGGCAACACAGGTTTAATACAGATGCTGCCTGGGGCAGGGGGGAAAAAAAATGTAGGGGAGAAAAGGGGAAAGAAAATGAGAAAAAAGGTAGAGGGGGGAAGAGAAACAGTTGAGCACCATGGCGCTGAGCATCATCAAAAGAAGCATCACAGACAACTTGGCTCCATGTGTTTGCTGAGCTACCATCCACCATGCATGCCAAAAAGAGTACGTGCTTCTATTTTTTTGCCTACAAATTCTTATTCCAGCTTGGTGTCAGCCTCTCCTGGAGATCCAAGCAAGCATCTGTGCAACACTGAGCGGAAAAAAAAACCATATACAGAGGAATTGACTAAAATTTAAAACTAAACTGCTTCCTCCCCCACTTTTTTTCTAAGCAGTGTTTTTCAGAAAGATTGGTTCCACCACAGGGGTTGGAATTTTAAGCCAAATTGGGAGAGACAGGAGAGTCTTCCTCCAGCAGAAATTATGACCACATAACAAGTTCATCATGCATACAGGGGATCAAAACATTAAACCTTCTACAAATTATCTACAAAATTTAGGAACCCTGTGGATTAGGCATCTACTGAATTCAGTAGGATCCAACAACTACTTTTGTGGACTTAGGCTTTTAAATGGAATTTTGATTGGTTGTAGGCGCATAAAGTCATCCCCTACCATGAGTTCAAAGAAACTGTATTTGAAATCCTCAGACTCCCAGAACCCGTGCAAAACTAATCTTCACTACAGTAGTTAGGAATTAACCCTGGCTTAATTTCATAGGAANTTAATCTTCACTACAGTAGTTAGGCTCTATATAACCTATAGTCAAAATTTCATTTAGAAAAAAATTCAAGGAAAACCCTGGCTTAATTTCATAGGAAACATTCTGTGGGAGAGTGTACTGTGGGCCAGGAGAAATTGAACAATTTTCATTCTTTAAATGATCTAAAGATGGATTGCAGAGAGCTGTCAATTATATACTGCGAGGAACAAGTACAGAGCAATGCTTATGTTCCCTAGCTTTAATAATCATTATTCTATGCATGAAAAGAAATCTTGTGCTGTCATGAAACATCATTTCCTATCATTTTGCCCTGTTTATAATTCAATTTCCTACAAGAAATTTGCAAGAAGACTATATACATTTTGGCCTAATTCTATTAACAATAAATTCAAATTCGGTTCAAATTTAAAGCAGAACGCCCATTAACTTCAATTGGAGAAAGATTACGTGCCACGTTGAATTTTAATTCACATATTTTCTTGGGTTTGCATACATGTGTTATGCTGAGAATGTGTTGATGCAGAAGAAAAAAGAAGCTAAATTGTTAAATTTAGAAGTTAAAGTTGCTAATAAATGTAGCAAACGTAAAGCATGCTTACTTTTATCATGAATGAACCATATCTGTGCAATTAATTGGGAAATCCAAAGTAATGTTAGACAGTTCACTACAATTTTGCTGCTCAAAATTTGATGTGCAATGCTATATTTGAATTTCATATAGGCAGACTTTAAGAAACAGTGATTTCCACCATAATATTGAAATAATACTGTTTATGCATCTCTGAAAAAAGTTCTGCAAAGACAGATAGCACAATTATGCACAATTATATAAATGTATGATTAATTTTAGCCTTCAATATTTAACGGCCATATCAGATTGCTAAAATTGATTATCACTGAAAAATATTAAGCACTTGGGATTAGAACTGTAAGATGTTGGCTTGGTTGGAGAATTCTTTGAAGCAGCTTCCTAAAAGATGGAATAAGTAAGATGCAATCTCTCACTAATTAACTTGCAGAAATATTTAATAATGACAAGGCACTACCGTAAACATTTTTAATAGGCAAACATTGATTTGGAAGTTAAATTGTCTGGCAAGATTCACAGAAAGCTTGGTAAATACAGCAAAAAATAAAAACATTTAAAGAAAAATAGTTACAGGGAAATCTTAATGAACAGAGACAAACCTTGCTAATGAAATATGATTTTCCTGTATCACAGCGGAGAGTCAGATTTTTTAATTCAAGATTAGTGACTTTGTTTCCAAAATATTTAAATGTGTGTGCAGTCTTCAAATTTCTTAGTGGCAGCAAAACCTTTAGCCTTAACATGCAACATGAATAACAAAAGGGTCAGGACTCAGCTTGCTACAATTACAAGAGATGGGGAAATAACTGAGATTTGGAAATTAATAGGGATTGAAACAAAAATCAGCAGTACAGAAGACAACCTGTGTCCCTGTACATCAAGATGACCCCTTTCAGCTCCCACGTGAGTCTCCCCCCATCCCAACACACACTTGTATTTCTTCAGCATTCCATTGCAAACGGACTGTTACACAGCAGCAGAGACATTAAACCTCTGCATCTGTGAGGGCTGGACTAATGAAAGGAGACATGTCTGCCATGAACAAACATAACCTACGGGGTTCCTGTCACATTAATTGACCAACAACTTGGAGGCTTAAAACAGGGAAATAGAGCAAGAGGAAACAGCTAAGAATACTGGAAGGTGGCTTTGAAAACCCTCGTGTGGACTTACTGATGAAACGAGCTGAACAATGCCAGTGTTTCCCTGGAACAAGCAACAGTTTCCTATTTTCTGCAGGTTAGCGGCATTAGTGATGCCATGGAAAAGCTCACAAAAATCAAACAAAAACACTCAAGCAGATGATCATGGATTCACTCCAGCTGACTTGCTTAAATGCAGAAGAGCAATTCAAGGGCTGGATTACTTACTCCACACAGAAGAATGAGAGTAATAGCCATCGAAATCAATGGGTGCTGCTCAAAACCCATGTGGGTGAGAACTGGGATATGTATTCTGCATGTTCACACGACTTCAGTTTAGCTGTGTTTCTTCATACCAGTCATTCTAATAGAGTTAAGCTGAAAGTGTGAAAGAATTCAGAGAAGTTTTCTTTTTTAGAGTGTTACATTGCCTTGAAGCAACTACAGAATCAAGGTCATTAATTTGACAGGGAGAAGGCAAAGCACAAATTGACCAGTCGTAAAGTGGTGCGAGGCCGCATGGAGTTTAATGGCGCTTTTCCTGCTCTACCAGCTGAGTGGCTGATACACCACTGCAATCTTAATTCCACCAACCTGGCAGGAAATGAGGCAAGGTAAGGGCAACTCAGGCGCAGTAGATTTTGATCACCACTTTGTTTTCTGGTTTATTTCCATATTGTCCACTGAAGATTCTCCTGCAGTCTCTACACATTCAGGATGACATCATTTTACAACTTTCTCTTACTACACGAA
Organism: Chaetops frenatus; assembly: GCA_013400775.1. Lineage (NCBI taxonomy): Eukaryota > Metazoa > Chordata > Aves > Passeriformes > Picathartidae > Chaetops > Chaetops frenatus. Next base: position 136,544 of record VZTR01033165.1, read on the forward strand.
ATCAGAAAAGTCCCCAGATTTCCAACTGAATGATCATCAATCTGCTTTGTGGAAGTGTTGAAGGAGCCCCTGCTTTGAGGAGATGCCCACACCATTTGGGCAGAGAGCTGCTGTTGAAGGGATTACCAGCTACAGCATACACACACAGAGAGGAAGACATTATTGTTGCAAAACAGTCTCTTTAAATGCTGTTGCTGCTTAAAAAGCATTGACAGGGTTAGTGGGCACTGTGATGCTCCTTCAAGACACTGCATAAACCTTTGGTCATTAGCTCACCAGCTGTTAGTCAAAACTGATTTGGGGAACTGGGGCCACAGAGAACAACAGTAAACTCATGAAACACTCAGCATAATTGCATCAGTTCTCCTGTCCATCCTTCCAACCTATCAGTTCCCCTTTCACAAACTTTAACAATTACCAAAATGTTCCCAGGCCTTTCCTACCCTGCCCTACTTCTCCTGGCTGTGGTCCTACAGCTCTTGGCCCTGGCCCCCAGGAGCAGAGCCTATGGCTGACCAGCAGGGCAGTGTACATGTATTACAGTGAGTAATGGCTGTAGAAATAAGACTGAATTTTCTCCCAGTAATTTCTAGTCAAAAGTAACGAAAACCAGAAACAAAATCAGAAAAGGTGACTTGGGTGAAAAAACCAACAAAGACCAAACTATTCTGTAAGTGAATATAAAAGAGAGGTTGGGTCATTCCATCCAGTAACATACAAAGAGCAAGCAGTGAGATTGCTGTTGTCTACAAATAAATCTATTATGAGATACAAAAGTTACTTAAGTCAAAAGACAGTGAATGTAACAGAATGGAAATCAACCAGCTATGAGTAACTCCAAGCTGGAAATGAGAGTGACCATTCTGATGGAGAAGTGAGTGGAAACAATATAGACAAGTTTATACTGAACAAGTTAAAATAAAGGTGTTATAAGAAGTGGACCCTTCCACCAGCTGAAGCTGAATTTTCTAAGACAGAATATATGTTATGTTGATAGCAAAGAATTTTTTGAAACCACATGGCACTCTTCCTTCATTACAAGATGGGTATTCAAAACATGTTCCCATTATAATGGGAAAGCTGAACTACAGAAGAGGTTGATGACTACTACCCAAGCCACCTCTGAGTTAGCAGTGACACCCCATAGACTCTGTATATCCATTCCTGTTATATCATATAAATGACTTTTTACTCCTCGAGCCATTATAGTTTGTGATTTTATTATGGCTTTTCTACATCCATATCAAACTTTATAGCTTTTTGAGCATGTTAATGCAACATGCCAGGGGGACTCCTGTAGATTTCTCAGTTTTGCCTAAGATATAAATTTAGCAAAGACTGCAATACTTTTTTTTGTGCTACTCTACACTTACAGTAGAGTCCAGTAATAAGACCAGACTACTGCAAATAAAAGATCATCCCATTGCAAATAATTATGTAATACTATCTAGATTTCTGATTTGTGTTCTTTTTAATAAGAGTCCCACTCCACTCCCAAAAAACCCCAAAACAAAACCAAGAAAAACAGTCATTATTATGAAAGAACAAAAATATAACTGCATTTCCTACAAGAAGTGCTATTTAACATTAATGGATTTATGCATTAAAATAGGGAAGAGTCACTCAGTGAGAACACTACTGTGGTGTGGCAAGAATAATTCAGTGGCTAGGAAGATCTGGGGTCAGGTTACTGCTCTGAATGTAGCAACTACCTTATGCATCCCCGATTAAAAATCTATATCACTTATCTAAAAGATAAGATGATAATTCTTAAGTCTACTACCATGGAGATGGTCCTACACACATGGAATAACAGGCACAATACTGTTGTTTCCTTTGTAGTACTAGCAACATTCACATCAAGGAGACACAAAGCATACAAGCTTTCTGTGATATTTATTTTTCAGTATATCCTAAGATATACTTCTGTAGATCCTAAGATATACTGTTTAGAATCAGAATCCACTTCCATGTGCCACTCTTGATTTCTGCTGGAAGCAAAAGCCAACAGACTATCAGGGTACTGGAAATACTCACTAATACACCACATGCTTATTCAGGGGGTTGGAAATATCACAAAACACAAAAGGATTTCATTTTTGTTAGTTTTCGTGTTTGCAATCTACCATGCTACCAAATAGGTAAATTATTCTTG